>CM064891.1:19630106-20217606 GCA_030347415.2 Decapterus maruadsi | reverse complement strand
GAATGGTATCAGCGAGGGGAGGGGCAGCGTTCGACGTGACCGGGCTGTGGAAAGTTAAAACCATGTTAATGGCAATTAATCTGTGGTTAAGGAGGCGATTTGTACATTATTCTTGAATGTAGTTTCCTGCAGGAAGCCAGCGGGTGATGATTGTCATGTGATAAGAGCTTCAACCGTTGTTGTGTTTGCAAGACAAGGGCAGATTGTCGGCTGCAGACAGTGACTCGCTATCGGAAAGGGATGAGACGAAGCAGGGCTAGCTGGTTAGCATGCTAACTACAGTTGCAGAAAAGACGTGATAGTGACATAAGTTGACATTGGCGTCGCTGTTGGTGAATACATTTTTAAAGATCAGTAATCCTTTAATTTACAGCTGATATTTACGTCATAAAGTCTAGAAATAGCCTAGAAATAACGGTCAGTTTCATATTGATGTTGAGATATATAGCCAAGAAGTAAGGATTGATTGCGTAGAAATGGCCCAGAAATGACGGTCAATTGCAAAAGTCTGGCCTTTCTCAAAAAAAAACAAAGTATGAAAAGCATGTGTAATCTCTTGCCTTTATGAAAAACATGACATTACTATGAAATTGGCCGCTATTTCTAGGCTATTTCTTGACATTACCACGTAATTGTTCATTCTTGGCTATTTCCTGACGTCATCATGTAATTATCACATAATTAGCGGCCTGTAAATTAAAAGATCATCAAAAAATCTAATGCTGACGTTTTACTGTTTATTCTAGACTTGTAAATACATACTGTAGCTGCTAAAGCTAACGTAAGCAACGTAGGAAGAGCAAAACGTACAAATAGCTCCTTTAAGGTATAACGAGGATACGACATAGAGTTTATACAACAAGTCTAGTTAATGAAGAAGCACATGACCATTGCAAATCCTTCATTTGGTTGCATTAACTACAGTGAAGATTGCAGATTTCCTTCATGTCATTTCTGTTTGTGTTTTTTACGTATAAGCATCTGTAATACACATTTTTCTTAAATATATTCCATTGACAGGTTTCCAGTCTGACTCTTCACAGTTTGAACATGTTACCTGTAAAAACCCACAGTGACGCCGACAACAAGAGAAAGATGTAATAAACAGAACAAAGCGATGGACGGCGATGCAGAGTTGTTAGCTTTAGGTCACATGCCAGACGATTTCCAGTTCGCTGGGTTTTTTTTTCCTTTTTTTTCCCTGTGTAGCGAGCTGCTGGCACCGGATTATCCCACAGAGTTCATCAGACAGCTCATCAAGATGAGTGACAAGTGTAGTGGCGGTGACTGAGGGGACGGATTTACAGCTGGGACAGTAGGTGAATGTTATTAGCCTGGCTGGTAGGAGAGAGCAGGAAGCAGCTGAGGGACCTCGGCTGAGACGCTGGGAAGAAGAAAAGAAGCAGGAGTGACTTCGACTCGGTGTGAGAACAGATCCCTCACTCCTGGGGAGAAATTTTTATACATTAAGAGCAGCAACATGTTTTTTCGGTTTTTTTTGTCTAGTTCCTGTCAGCACAGAGCAGCTTCCTCCAGGGAGGTAGTTACCATTTGGATTAGTTTATTATATTCTGGTTGGGATGTTATCATCTCAGATTAAATAAATAATTTGTCTCCTTCAGTTACCTTCAGTTTTTTTTGGCACCTTGCAGGTCACCGTAGTTTTGTATCACCTGCAGCAGCTGCCATAGGTCAGTTTGTATGTTTACACGTATTTAACAGCCAGCTTCAGAGTAAATGTTAAATACCACATCTATTTGATAAGTGCATGTTGATTATATTACGCAAAGTGCAAATGAAGTGTGAGTTAAGGTCTTTAAAAGCTGCTGCCTGACCTGCGTGGTTATTCTCATGAAGAGAAAGAGAAATTATTTATTGAGAGGGCACATTTCTAGTGACAATTAAGTGCCATATTTATGTGTTTAGTTGTCCCATTTCTCAGATTTAAAACCAAAACACTAACAGTAATAACATGGAAGAATTGGTAGAAAAACAGCAGTTATGGACTTATGTACTTTATAATATACCCCGTTTGTTCTAACTAAAACTAAAGAGAAATTAGAGGAAACACTTCTAGTGACAATTAAGTGTCATATTTATCTGTTTAATTGTGGTCAATACATAAAACCTGGTCATATAAAACCAAAAATGCCAGTAACAAATGGAAGAAGTGTATATAAACAGCAGGTATGGACCAACCTTTACATTTATAATATAGGTGTTCATGGTAGATTATTATTTTATTAAGGCCTTACTGTACTTTATTCAACAGTTACAGTTTGTATCAGAAAAGCAAAGACATGACATACTGTAGAAAGTAAAAGTAACATTTCAGTGGTTTGTGTTTATTATTTAAAGTGATTAAAGTAATCTTTGAAAATAAATGTTCTAAAAAACACTCTGAATGTGATATCTGTCATATTCTCGTTAGAAACATGAGAATATTTAACTCCACTAAATACGCTTTTTTTTTTTCTCAAAAGCATTAAATATAAACTATGTAACGTGTCGTACTGCGAAGCTGTCGTGTCCTCGTCTCGGAGCCGTTAGCGTTGGACACTTCTCGCCCCCTTTTTATCGTCTTTAATCAACTTGTTTCTTGCTCCTTTTCCTTCTCCCTGTTTTACAGCGTGGCACCTCCTCGCCGCTCCTCGCTCAGCGCCCTGGGCGGCGTAATTGTCAAATCCATCAACCACACACTCGCCTCACATCAGATCAGCACGGCGCTCTTTGAAGGAGATGGACGTTGTAGCTTTATCAAACAGACAAAGCAGTGATCTTCCCTTCCGGCGTAAAACAACTACATACACCTTACAGCAACAAACGCCTCAGTGTGTGTGTGTGTGTGTGTGTGTGTGAGAGAGAGAGAGTGTTTGTGTGTGTGTGTGGGTACGGAAGCAGAACAAGTAGATGGGTGTAATTTCATAGGTGTGTGTGCTGGAGTGTGTGTGTGTGTGTGTGTGTGTGTAGGCGGACCTTGCCTCAAGCTAAAGTCATTGAACAGTTAAGGAGTTCCTGCTACACTCCAGGCTAAAGCTGAAATGCAACCGTCTGACCACGCGTGAAATTACCAGCCTTTCATGATTGCAAAACACACACACTGAAACACACACACACACACACACACACACACGCATAAAATTGTACCTGGACAACACACACACATATTCACAAACATACAGTAGTACAGTATCTGCACACCGGCTGCAACACAGACAGACGTGTGTTAGAGAAGCATGTGCACAGAGCGTGTCATGGCTGTTAGCAGCAACATGGCATGGTGACACGGAAGAGCTTTAGAAATGCTAATAGGCCTGCCAAGCGTGTGTGTGTCTCTGTGTGTGTGTGTGTGTGTGTGTGTGTGTGTGTGACAGAGAGAGACGGAGAGGGAGTGTCAAGTCATTTTTGGACTGTATCTTTATTTACAGCCGACGTCACAGACAGCGAGCAGATAAAAGAACAGCACGATAACGCCTATCAGATATAAATATCAAACTTATTACCAGTTAACAAGAGCAGAGGAGCAGCTGCGGTGTTTATGCACAGATGCATTGTGGGACAGATTCAGCCTGGACGCTGCTCCTGCTGGTTCACTGTCATGCCATGACCTGACCACCAGTGACCATCACATAAACAGGTGCAGGTGTTAGCGCAGTTGGCATGCTGACTGCAGGACACATGGTTTATACTCTGGACTTTTGAGTGCAACTGTAGAATCAAACAACACTCATGAACATGTATTACCTGTATTTTAGTGTGGACATTAACATTAACATTAACAGGTCCTGGGGATTGATTCTAAGTGTTTATACATGTTTAGTTATTAATTTCCCTTTGTATATGATGCCAATATATACTGATAGACTTATGGATGCATAAACATATATATTCTTGTTCAACATTTTCATTTCTAATAGGTTTCATATGCTTAAAGTTTGTATTTTATAACCATATATAATCAATATAAAGTACATCCATATATATTTATTCAATACATTTATAGTCTATGACTCGGATAAGATCAAAGTGTTATATACAGCTTAGTTAAGGTTGGGCTGCTGACTGTTCACTGCACCACATAAAAGCTTCACTGAGGTTTTCTAATTGACATCAATGTTTAATACAGAGGAGCAGCATGTGAACATAATGCACGATGTGATCAGAGGATGAGCTCTTATCGTGTTCAGCACCACCTCACAATATAAAAACAACATCATCATAACAATAATAATAAATCCCTGTAATCGTCTCTGTGAGTCTGCAGAAGTGTCTGATTCACACTCTGTGGTTGATTGATGCTCTTGTCCTGGTTTTAAATGTGTAATAGTATCTGTGGAGCCGGTGCTTCTACCGCGGCTCAGCTCACCTGCAGCCTGTCAGCCTGAGCCCCGGCTCACTATAGGTTTTCCATTAGCGGAGCTGCTAACTGATTTTGAACGTTCAATAACGCTCAGAGTGTCAATCGGCGCTAAAAACTCAGCTCAGCTCGCTCAGACTGAAAACTCGATACAGAATCCACTCATGGTTTTATATACACAACCTGTTTATCTATCTGTCAATCAATCTATCAATCTGCGTTAGGCCCTCTCTCTCTCTCGCACACGCACACACACACACACAAAGACACACACAGCCCTGGGTGCTGGTTTAGTAGGGTAATGCAGTCTCAAGCCTTTCGCTCGGCGGTGTGTCATAGTGCATTATCCCAATTTCAGATCACAGTGAGTGTCATTTAGACACACACATACAGTATGCGCTGCTTACACACACACACACACGGAGCCATCACAGCAGTCGTCAGTTAGATTTGGTTCTTTTGAAGCAGAGCAGAAGTGCGGTAATGTCACAGCCTTGGGCGACAGACTGCTAGCACCCTGACACCCATATTACTCCCTCCTCCTCCTCCTCCTCCTCCAGCTCACCCCACCTTCCTCTCCTCTCCTTGCCATCCTGCTCACCCGCCATCACCACCGCAACCACCACCACCACAACCAACACCAGCTTCTTCCTCCTCCGCTGCGCACACATGCAGACTGTCATGACACATCTAGCTCCAAACTCTGTCTGCTTTTCTCTTTTTATGTCTCCATCTGGAGTCACTGGAGCAGCACACAGGGTTCACACAGGGCATTAAATGGACTTTAAAGGGGAACTATGCAAGTCCAGTCTCTTTTTTCCTCTGTGTTGCAAACCCTCCTCTCGACCATGTGCATTTCTTTTCAACATATATCTGTAGTCTTATTTGTCATAAACAGAGATTACGGTTACAGAGCCGTTTGTGTCGTGGTGCCGCAGAGGCGAGAGCTGGGACGCCGGGTCGGAGGCTCTGATCTTGTAAGATGGTTTTCAGCCAAGAGACGCTAGGTGGGAAGGAAAAGAGCCTCCCTGGAACAAGTTACAAGTCACAGCCGTTTGTCCTGTTTGTCGCGCCATCTTCCATAAGTTTCCTCGAGTTTCCACACGAGTTTACCCGAGTAAGGAAAACGAATTTGATTGGGCGTAATCGATGAGGCGGGATATTCAATGTTTGGACTGGGGCCGAGCTTGGAGTGCGTATGTGTGTGTGCGGGGGAGTGTGTTTAGCTAACAGAGCTAACTGTTAGCTAGTAGGCTTGCTACGTTATAGCTTGCTAACTTAGCTAGCGAGGCTAAGTGATGGACCACAGGAATCTGGAGGAGGAGAGTGGTATAGGGACGGTGGTGGTGGGCAAGTCTCCTTTTTTTGTTTTTCTCAGACGGTTGATTGACAGGTGGCGGATCCTAATAGCGTTGGCTGATGAATCGTGAGCAAAGTGATGCATAATTTGTGCGCATGCATTAGCTACACAATGTGGAGTTTGGGCTATAGTCTACACATCGTCTGATAGATGAGTTATTACACTAAGTTTAAGACCCATAGTGGGCTCAAATTCAATTGTCTTTTCTGAATACCTTTAACCATCACAATTACTCCATAGCTGTTTAATTATATAGCATAGTAAATCCTGTATAGTTCCTCTTTAACACATCAGCCACTCATGCTCCTGCAGGTGTCTACCTCCAGAACTACAGCACATCCTCCCACGTCTGCACCTTAAAGTTTAAATAAAGTCGCCATGTTCCCACATCTGTCTGTAACCTAGTTTCCCTTCTTCTTGTTAGCATAGCATAGAAAGTAATGTTTACTGTATATAGGTGAGCCGCAACGTTGCACTAAGCTGCTCCTCCACAAACGAGGCAATTTGGGAGAAGTGATTCTCCAGCAACTGTTGTGTCTCTCTGAAAAAAAAGAAAAGAAAAAAGAAAAGAAAAGAACCTGCGTGTTCACAAATGTGTGGACGCGTCGTATCGACTAAGAGATTTATTCAACTCAAACAACCTTGGTGCTTCCAGTGGATTTTCCTCGGGTCCCTGCTCTGTCTAGTCATCGGTCACACTCCAGCTCAAGGACGATTTTGTGAAAAAACATTTGGGAGGGAGAAAAGAAAGAAAAGACTGCTTTCCAAAATGTGTGTGTGAGTATGTTTGTGTGCATGTGAATTAGTCTTTTATGGATGAGCAGGTTCATGGTTGTGTCTTGTAGGTTTACCTTTGTGCTACGTCTCTGTCTGAGGCGTGTGTGCTGCGTTGTGTGGTCACTCCTGTGCGTTAATGTGTAGCTAATATGTGATAGTATGTGGATATATATTAGTTGGTTTGCAAGTGTGGCTGTAGCTGTGTGTGTGTGTGTGTCTGCATGTGTGTGTGTGTGTTGGTGTGTGTGAGCTAGACCATGGCCTGAGGTCATATCTGCGTCAGGCGGCTGCTAGAGCTCAGTGCCGGAGCATGATCCCCTACGCCTTTAATTAGACACATTAACATACACACATACACACAGACAGGAACACACACACACACACATATACACACACACACATACACACACACACTCTCTCTCTCCCTCTGCCTCCCACAATAGGCCTGTTGCATGACCTGAGGCTATGCCGACCACACCACATTAAAACCTGGACTAATCAACCTCATACTCTCATGGACACTTACCCACACACATGCACACACACACATGCAAGCCCACCCGCGTACAAGTTGCACTTAAGCTCACACACACAGACACACACTCAGACACACTCTCAGCTTGTTAATTCTCCAAACAGAACATGAACCCACTGTGGTTACAGTCTGATTAGATGTGGTGACTGTGGCGAGCAGCAAATTAAAACTTGTATATACGACCGAATAAACAACAAGGAGCGACTCGAGGAGGGAATAAAGAAGGATACAGGGATGATTCAATACGTCCCCTTAAGCTTTTTAACTGTACATTGTAGGCTACAGCTGTCAAGAAGCAAAAAAAAAAAAATCAATGTTGCCTGCCTGTGGTCAAATTGAACCAATCACCTACTGAGTAAATGTATAATCACGGCGGTGGTGAAAGTAATGTGTGCAGTAATGTCACCGTCTTGGATTTAGTCGTATCACGTAGACGTTGAAACCGAGAGGAGGATTTAGTAGATTAATGAAATGAAAAGAAAGTAGATGCCTGAACTAGAAACAGCAGTGGAAGGAAGACACCAATCATTTTCTTTGTAAAGACGAAGCTTTAAAGGTCCCTTATTGTATAAAATAAGGTTTTCATATGTAGTGTGATTATGAATCAGCTCGATGTTCTTTATTAATACCGTGAAAGTATCCACCGAGAAATACACGGCCTGTATTCATAAACTGAGCCATAAAACCAGCCGTCAGGACTTCCTGTGACTTTGTGATGTCACAACGAAGCCTACCTAGCCTTCTTCTTCTTCTTCTTCTTCTTCTTCTTCTTCTTCTTCTTCTTCTTCTTCTTCTTCGTTTTCCCTCCCAAAATAATGAAGATTACAGTGTTGGATGTTGTTAAAGCATTCCTCGCTGTTACATGTAGATCTTGAGACTCCTCTCGCAAAAAAATACAAGTTTGTCAGTTATTTTGGCAAATTTCTACAAAACAGCATGCGTTTGTGTTGACGCCTAATGCTAAGCTAACATTTAAAATTCTGCTGGTTCCAGTTTTACCCAAATCAAATTGTTTTCCTACTCCTAACCAAGACGGTATTTCAACTCAAATGATCCTAAAAACTAATAAAAACTTGAACCAAACTACCAACCAAAGTGCAGACACGAATGCAGCGAAATATTTGGTCCTTAAATTCAGAGGATTTCTTAAAAAACTCATAAAGAATAGAAACATCGGCTTAGAATTACAAAAATAAGACCCAAGGTTGTAACAAAGACTAAAATTTCCTTTAAGTCTGGTAGACTGGATTTGGTCATTACCAGTTCTTTCTGCATGTTTTGCTTGTGGCAAGATGTGGAGAAGTCCAGGCCTGACAAAAATTATAATTCAAGTAACTTTAGCCATTTATTTGCCAAACCTGTGCAGTTTTTTTTTTTTTTTTTTAAACTCTAATCACGATTTGAAGCGGGTTATTTAGATCACGGGAGCTTAAGAATAGGTAAATTACAGAATAAATGTGTTCAGACATGTTGCTTTACCGTCTCTGCTGCAGCTCAGTAGCGTGTGACCCTTTGAGGTTCACCTCATGAATGGAGAGAGACAAATGAAGAAACGAGCCGTAACCCACAGAAACCTTTTTCCTCGGAGCGGCGGAGTTGCCTCTCCCTCCTCTCCTTCGTTGAGAATCAGTAGGTTTCCAAACCGGCGAGTAGCTTGAGGTGTGGACGTAACAGTAGCCTCAGGGTGCAAAGCCAGGGATCCTTGAGGCTGCCATAAGGAAGTATTGTGAGTAATAGAGGCATGTACCGGCCACTAACCTGCAGCTAAATACACACAGAGACACACACAGTCTACATGTCTTTGATCCACGGACACACACACACTGATAAATCTGCATATTGACAAAACAATTAAATGATATCACACGTGTATAAGTTAAATATGAATACACTCTCACTGTTGCTTCATACGTCGTCTTTATATCCCTTTATTGGCCCCAATAATAACCCTGATTATAAGATGACCCCTCCTTTGTCCTAACTGAGCCTTTAAAGATGAGAAACACCTGAGACTTGTCCTGTTGGGAAAGTTTTTTTTCTTCTTCTCTTAGTCCAAGGATAAGATGAAGAAGCTTTTTTCTTTTTACACGCCGTCCTATCGAGCTCTTAGATGTGCTGAAGTCTCTTTGAGCTCGTCAACTTTACATTCCTGGATGGAAACTGGTCGTTCTCTGCGTCAGGTACTGTAGATACCAGTCAGAGAACCAGTGTGTTAGACTTTAGAGCTAATTAGCAGCTGCATAGTTCTCACTTTTGTTGTTGTTGTCACTCATTTGATATAATGAGTCATATTTAGTCCAGTTAAACCAAACCCTGGTTACAGTACTTGCACATGCAAACACTGCAAAAACTCAAAATCTTACCAAGAATATTTGTCTTATTTCCAGTCATGTTATAAGACTCATCACATTAAAAGTAGCTGGTCTGGTTTTTAGACACTTTTTTACTTCTTTCAAGCATATTTTTTGCTTAAAATGAGTAGAAAAATCTGATAGGGCAAGTTTTTCTTTCTTATTACAAGCACAAAAAACAATTTTGAACTGCGTATTATAACTGCTTATTATTCAAATGAGCTGTGAATCTTCATCCTGCAGCAGCAGCAACACCCATATCCTCCACAAAGGAAACATTATTGCAGGAATATAGTGGTTGTAATTGGTCCAGTTGCAGTGAATCAGCACAAAAGTGTTTTATGAGATCACAGGGACTTTTGACCTTTGACCACTAAACCCCAACCAGTTGAATCCGATTGAATGTTTGCACCAAATCTAGAGAAAAAATATTCATTCAAGGTGTCTGAGCCATTACAGAGCAGGATGGAGACAACCTGAAAAACAAACAACCCTTAATGCAACACTCACACAACTCTCACTACAACACTGAGACCAGAGCTCGCTCCATCCAAACAGCTCTGTTGTAAAGGACTGATGACAAAACCACTTCAGTGACTCTCAGGTTGTAAATAATATCAACTCTCCCTCATGTTTTTCATCTTTTATTCCTCATCACAGCATTAAAATGGGACAGTCTGTGGCCTGGTGTGGTGTGGAGAGCTTCTCCTTGTGTCTGTAACTGTGTTGTTTATCCATGGTAAGGGTGCACTTGAAAACGAGTTGGTACGACTCAATACTTATTTGCTTTTGTATGTGCTGTAATACATAAATACATATATCATAAACAGTATATACATGTATGAGTATGTGCAGAGTAAGGTAACACGGTGAAAGTATGTTAAAATTATTAAAATGAATAAAAACGACCTGTGAAACATTCCAGTTGATACTTCTTTCTACTCCAGGATGAAGTTATACACTTGCAGTTGAGCAGGCGCACACACACAGAAACACACACACACACACACACACACACTTCACACTGTGCTCACACACACATGCATGATGGAGCGGCAGACAATCGGACATGAAGGGTAGAAAGAGCTCGATGGTTCACGCTCCGAGCACCTCTCACCTGGAAAACTAATGATTATTGACTTCCCTCCAGCGAACGTTGGGGACGTTCGCCTCAGGCCCTCGACCGGCTCCTCCACCAACCCCAACCCCCCCTCCACACCCTCTCACCCCCCCCCACACACACACCCCTTCTCAGCACACTCACACAAATGCAGAAGTACAGTTGACACCCGACAAATGCAGCCTCAGAGGCAGAAAGGCTTCGGCCATTTAGCTTCGTTCTGCACACACGAGTTTAGCACTGAAAGACATGGGGGTGAGTGAGGGTGGGGGGGTCAAAGATGGAAGAGGTAGAGAGGTTTGGGGAGTGGTGGCAGGGGGGGGTCTAAGTTTTTTTTCTTTCTTTCTTTCTTTCTTTCTTTTTTTTTCCTCCAGCAGCAGCAGCAGCAGCAGTATTGCCTGGGGGGCTTCAGCCCTGCCACTCCCCGCCAGAGGAGAGAGGCTGTCACTACGCGTCTGTGTCACCCCGTGTGCGTGCGTGTGCGTCCACATTTCAAGATTGTACGTGTGCACGTGTGTGTGTGTTTTTGTGCTTTTCTCTGTGTATGTGTGTGTGTGTTTGTCGCTCCTGCTCTGTGTCAGCTGCTTAAAGCTGCCAAGCGACATTGTGTTTCCTCCCTCTCTCTCGCCGTCCGGGCACTGATTGGCCGGTTTGCTGGTTTCCGGATAACGGAGGAGCATTAATAAGCCAAGAAGGAGCACAGAGGGCGGCTGTGTTGCACTTTGCAACTTCGCTTTCAGCTTGTCTGTTCCCAGATCTCTGTGAACTGGAGTCTGTGCAAATAAAAACACAGAAGTTTGTTTTGTATGTTTATGCACTTAATCAGAAAAGCACTACATTTGCTTTGGTTTCAGCTTCTCCAGTGCAGAGACGTGCAGCTTTTCCTCTGTTTTTGGCCTGCGTAATAGAATAATATAAAACCAGTGACAGGATTGTGAGTTCATTTGTGCAAGTGCATGACAACTTAGACACAAAACAGGGGCTCATTCATAAAAACATTGCTCCACAGCATCACAGAGCTCCACAGGCTCCTCATTTATAATCCTTTATCTATCAAAATAGATTAAATTAAAACATTGCAGCTGTTACTAACTGTACCACATATTCTCATGTATCCTTTATAGTCTAAATATTCAAAATACACAATTACATTTGCAGCAGTCTTTTTCTTTTCTGCAGCCCTATAGCCAGCTACATGCAAGCAAGCAAAGGCCAACACTGGTTTATGACACAGTGAATGATGTTTTTACTGCAGGTAATAGACAGATAAACACGGTGAATAAGATTTCAATATGATATGAAACATATTAAATGCTAATGAACTTCAAATAATATTTTTTAATAACATTTTTTCCCCCAAACCACCGGCCTTTTAAGTTTCACTTTTCAATTGTAATCAGAAGACAATGTAATCTCCTGTTTCAAAACTCACTTTGTAAACTGGAACAGAAATCTTCTGACGTAAGTCGATATGTCGATACCTCTAATATCAATACACGCTTGACCTCAGCAGCACTAAACAAAAAAAAAAAAGCAAACAAAACGTACCCATATGGCTCTTAAGGGTCAGAATCAAATGACAAACGGTGGCTTTGTGGCGTCTTGTGTGTTTATCTGGAAGGGTTGCGTGAAAAACATGAGAGAGAGCCTCTGCTCAGTCAGGACAGTTTGAATTAAAAATATCAGCAGACTGACAGACGCTTGGTCTGTTTTTATTGTCAGTTAAAGCATCACTTGACTGATGTGAGGTTGCGGGTTGTGTGTCTGCTGCCGTCTGTCTGGGATGTCTGGCTGGATTCGGCACGTCAGAGCCGCACGAAGGAGGTTTTTCCCACAACTGACAGATGTGTTAAAGCCGAATTGGCCCTTGAAAACCTCAGCAGTGTCACCTCCAACACGCCGCTGTCAGCCTCCCCCTGACAAGCTCGGGAGAAGTGAAACGTCTCTCTTGTTCAATTTAAAACAAAGTGGTTGGTTTTTCTTAAAGCATTTTTCAGATGTTGTAGTTGTTGGAAGTAATTAAGATATCGCACTGAAATTACAGCAAAAACAATGAGATCAGATCAACAACAACAAAAAACTTAACAGCCTATAAATACTGAACCAAACACCAGGCTGTGAATCACACTTTTCATTTCATTATAACACATCTCCTCTGTGTAATAACACATGACAAATAGTGATAGATAAATAAATATGCATCAGAGAAAACTCACGGCTACTACATGTATGTCGATTATCCAGGTTTTATAGACAGTAACACTTCAGGTTTCTAACTGCTCATACTGTTGTGGTCGTGTTCTCTGCAACAGAGTGTTTGTTTTTGCTGCTGTGTGTTTATCTGGAGCTCTTGTGCATCAGAGCATCACGTCTCCCTCCAGGTTTGACTGAAGCTGCAGCGTCTCCTATATACTCCACGTATACACAATAAGTCAATATGCCAACGTGCATGCATTGTATTTAAATCACAGTCCTGATGCTGTTTATGAACATAGCATAAGGTAACAAGCATGATTCAGGCAGAGATGACGCTTACTGATAGGATGTTACTGGGAAAACAGTCGACTGTGAGGTTTGATATGAATGTAAATGTGTTTAAATGTGACAGGTCGGTTTTTGTTATGTTTTTTGATGCCGTACAGTGTGAGGTAGTCATATATAGTTGGTGCAGCTACGTTCAGATTGTATGACTTCACAGCTCACTCTACACAACTTGCTGACTTCTGATCAAGTCGCCATAAAGACTTGTCTACTGTACCTGGTCTCGCTCTCATTGGCTGTATAGCTGCATGGCCGGTGACTCAGCCAGATGTTTAACATGCTACACATCTGGGCAACAAGCCTTAATATTGGCATTTTTAAAGAGTTGAGTGGGTGATATCGGCTCTGATCAGTGACTTCTGCAGAGTGACACAGCTCTGTGCTGCTGTGCACGGGGCCACATGAAAAAAACCAACACTTTTATACATTTTCTTTAAAATGCTGATATCTGTTATCAACCTCCAGTAAAAACAACTCTTTCCTTCAGCGCTACATTTTTCCCAACAGCTGAACGAGCAGTGAGAGAATCTGAAAGCAGCTTTATACAGTAATGCACAAAGTCTTCTATGTGTAACAGGCCTAAACAGAGATCAGGTTGTTTCATATATTTCATATCAACTATATACTGTAAATAACCTCTGACTAATTCACACAACCACACAATTGTCCCTTTAAATGTTACAATTTTCAACATCTTTCTATCAGCTGTTGTTGTGGTTTGTGTGAACGTTTCCATCATCAATCAGCGCGGGAGGAGAGGTGTGAATAAAAGGACGTGTGGAGAGAAAAGACATGGGGCAGACTTTTAACTCTTTTAATTCTGCTGGAGGAAGCTGGTTAACCCTTAAGTGTTTCGCCCTGAGGACATGTATGAAAACTTAATCAGCCCCACCTGGGACGGGCATCTCCATAACAATGACTGCTCCTGCGTCTATGCATGTGTGTGTGTGTGCGTGCGTGCGTGTGAGATGATGTGCATGCATGGAAAGGCCGCGAGCCGTGGTCAGTGAGGTATGCAGCTCCTATCTCTTATTGATGAGCGGCTGACAGGAGATGGGGCGGAGTCTGTGGTGGTTGTGGCGGGCGGCGGCACCACAGAAGAAGAAGAGGAGGAGGAGGAGGAGGAAGAGAGGGGAATGAGGAGATGAAGGCATCCTCAGGACCATATGCACCCGTTCAGATCGGTTAGCATGCCCAAAGGCAGGAGCGCTTTCATCTGAATATGCCAACTTTGTAGTGCATGCAAACCCCGACACAGTAGCTGCAGGTCAGTGCAGGCTGTTCAGTGTGTGTGTGTGTGTGTGTGTGTGTGTGTGTGTGTGTGTCCTCCCTCACAACAATATGTGCTTCTTCTGCCTGCAGAGATCGATGCATTCAGTGTCCAACGGGCTGCCACTCATCGATAGCATTGATCACATTGTGCCTTATGTATCGCGTGTGGTAATGTATTGAAGCTAATGAGACCACACACACTATAACACACATACACACACACACACACAGCTCATCCCACCTGAGAGGTAATTTCTTTCTCTTGCTGAGAGGCACCAGAACAAAACATTAATTTATTATTCAGAGATATATTATTCATCTATTCAATTAGCCACTGTTCTCCTCAGCCAACCTAAAGAATCAATGTGGGCAACGGATATGATATGCACAGTCCGTCGTCTGACACACACACACAGACACACACACATAGAGGGAGAGGTCAGTTAGACTGTGATCAGAATATGTAATGGAATCTGCAACCTAAAAAAAAACACACAGAAGAAAAGTAGCAGTAACAACACACGCACACATACATAGGAAACACACACACACACACAGAGGCAACACAAGATAAACAAAGAGAGGGGAAAGGTCTGACTGTGCTCTGATAAACTATTTAGACACTTCAGGGACACGGGCAGGATTTCAGGAGTTATAGGATCTAAACTCCAGTTCAGCAGCTGAGAGTAAAAAATCTGTTTTGGTGCAATAATTACACAACAACCGAAACAAGACGAAACAACAAAGATACCGTCTGATTTAAAAAGGCAGAACGTTTAGGTTTTTAAAGCAAGTTTCGATGCGAAGAAACAAAGACGCTTTAATGAGAGGGGGTTTTTTTTGGATAAGTTGCTGCTTTTTATAGGAAGGTGTGAAGCAGTGGTAACACTTCCCCCCTCAGTGCTGAGAGATGAGCAGAGACACAGGGATGAATAAATAAAAAATATAGAAAAAAAAACTTTAGGAAACAGGATTTTTCCCCCAGAACTTCATGGATATTTGAGTCTGGATCTGAAGTTCTCAGGTTCCAGGATGATAATAACTATATTATCACTACATCTATATGGCAAAAATGAATAATTTAGGTATAGCAATAATGATACTATCAGTCAAATTAATCTGTAACTTCATTTATTGTAAGTTTTCTCTCTTTTATTTAAGAAAGGACTCAGATGAGATGAGATCTGGAGGTGGAGAGTTAAGAGTCTGTGTCTGCAACTGCACAAAAACACATTTAAGTAACAGCTACAGTAAAACACAACAAGATGAATGATACACAAAAGGCCTCACTCCCTTTATCACAGTGTTATCATACTGTATGTGCATTATCTGCGCTGTGACCTACTCAAACGACTATTTGAAATTTCTTCTTGTTGTTGAATCTTTTTTCCGTTTTTGTATCTTCTTCCCTGGACTCCTCCGACGTTGTGTTTACATTGTCAGGATCTTAGACCTCCTAGACAGAAAACCACAAAAATAAAACGTAGTATCTCTGTTAAGAGGATCAAGGTAAAGTCCACTTTTGTTGCCAGACTCCTTGCATCACTTAAAAACCACCTGAATATCAAACACGTCTAGACTTTTCATTGCACTTGACTCCCTGTCTCGTAAAAATCCGACCCTCGTGACCCGCACTTGAAGGCATCATCAATATATTAACGTCTGCGACTCATGAGTCATCATTATTTCTTACATCTTTTCTTGTTTTTTTTTGAGCATATCAAAACAACTAAATTGTGTCCAATCACATCGTGAGACAGACTTAATGGTCGTGACCTCACATATATTTACATTTACATAAGGACGTGGCACTTATTGCTGTTAAAGGACAATTCCGGGCAAATTCAATGAATGGGAGTGGATGCAACTTTGAATTAGATCTAGTTTTACAAACATTTCGGCTTGCTTGAAGTAAATAAACTTCTCGGTGCATGTTTGAGTCGCCATCTGATGCTGTCTGTGGAAAAAAATTGCGGCTTTGAGGGATGTAAACAGCCTAACCAGCGGAACTTGCATCCACTCCCATTCATAGCTGCCGTAGCGATGCGGGGACAGACGCAGCTACTGCAAAACAGGAGCGATTAAACTGAAAATCTTCACATTCCTTCTTTTAGACCTAAAATGATAGTAATATACACCCCCAAGTTGAATTTGCCCGGAATTGTCCTTTAAAATACTTAATTTCTGTCAAACCTTAAGCTCAATTTCAAGCGTTTTTCCTTTGTAGCATCTCAAAACGGAGACACACTGGGATGGCTTGGGCTTGGTGACTGATATAAAATTAATTTTCCATATAAGCCGTAATAATGAGTTGCCGTTTTGAACCATCTGGGACGAGGCCTACTTTCTCTGTTTATACAGCAAAGTGAAGGCTCAGCGGATGAATATATGGTCCAGATACCGTTCCAAAAATAAACCTGTACCCAGTTGAATCGCAATTTTTTTTTTAACAACAATTCTCCACAGTTTGAACCACCAGGTAGTTTTTTTTGTAGAACTCAAAAATGCAGGACAATATCCTTAAAACTTGCTCACATTAAAACAAGCTGCTTATTTATGATAAAAAAAACATGAAAAGGGGAAACAAAAACAAACTCATCCCACGGCTGTTTAACTTTACAGCATCAAACACACACACACATGCCATAGCGACTCTGTGACACTGACCTGTGTGTGTGTGTGTGTGTCAGCGACGTGTAACAGATGTCAGCCTCCACATCACTTTGGGGGATAAAGTCTTGACAAACAGAGGCGTTTCCAGTAGGAGTTAGCCAGAGGTTATTTCCCCGCTCATCGCCGCCGTCAAAAGAAAAGAGACTCATCATCCATTTAATAAAGTGCATTTCATTCATCACAGCAGATAAGGCTGAACAGAGGGAGACAGAGATGGAGAGTGACACATGGAGAGAGAGAGATGTAAAGAGGGAAAGTGTGCGTTTGTATATTATATGTGTGTGTGTGGCATCAGATAGAGACATTGGGCCATTTTTTCCTGTCCCTCCTCAGAGGAGATAATTACCTTTTGCATATTCATATATGCAAACACGATATGAATAATTTCCCTCTCCACCTTCCTCTCACTCTCTCCAAAGGTTAGCTCATTAATTACAGCCCAACAATTAGCAGGAAATATTTTTATAATTAATTATTTGGTCTTTTCTTTTTGGCGCCCGGCGTTCGTGCATAACTTACAGCCGGGGTCAGAGCCCAGGACAGCTGTTGAGGTCTGACTGCAGCTAATGGCGTGCCCATGCTAATGCAATATATACGGGTTGCAGTGCAGTGTAATGTAATGTGTATGTGTGCGGCGCAGTTGTTGTTGTTGTTGATGTTGTTGTGTGAGGATATGAGGGTGAGACTGTTTCAAAATAAAAGCACATCAGCATGAGAAAAAAAAGAAAAGAAAACACCCGGCACACGCTTTACCACATATACAAGCAAATCAACGCACATGTCAAGACAAAAACATGCACACACGCACCAAATGCTCTCTTTCGCTAGCCTTCAAACACACATTCACACTCGCAGACACACTCACACACACACACACACACAGAGTGGTCTGAGTGCTGCTTGTTGCCTGTGGGCCTGTGGTCTTTGAACTGCCTCTCAGACTCCAGTCTGTCCAAATTCACTGTGAGGGATCCAGCTCTCTGCCTGCCTGAAGTACTGCAACTCAAACACACACACACAAAGACAAAAAAAAAACATGCACATACACACACATACACACCCCAAAGACAGGCAGACGGGCAACCATGTGCACTAAAACACGCACACACATGCACACTTGTATGGAAACGCTTGATTTCTGCACCTTGGCGTCGGCCTCCAGAAGTTGTTGGAAAGTGTTTTTTTTAGATTCTTCCTGGATTCAGCGTTTGCTCCTAAAACTTAAGAAAGAGGAGGAAATGATTTAGAAATGTTTACCTGTGTACGTCGAGAGGAGCAGCAGCAACGCCGAGCTGCAGAATCTAAAAAGTGAAAAAATGTGCTGATCTGATTTGAGACACCGAAGATTATGTAGAAAGGTTTGTTTATTCGAGTCTGAGGAGAAGAAGAGGAAGAGACGATGCTCTCATCTCAACGTGGTACCGTCACTTGGCTGTTTGGTTGGAGTTTGATGTGGCCTGGAGTTGATAGGGAAGAATTGACGGCTCTGCTTTGATCAATAATGGAAAATTAATGGAAAAATAGATGATTATGAACCAGAAAGCTGGTTAAAAGCTGCAGCTCGTTGGGTGGTGAAACACCGTTCAGTTACACGGTTCTGTTACACGTCAATAAACATGTTTATTGTTGATTCTTTTAGCACTAAACTGCATTGTCGTTATGATTATCTTAATAGTGCAGATTCAGTATTGACCATACAGTATCTGCTGTAAATGAACTCATGATGGAAGAAAAGTGAGAACTTAAAGTGACAGTTCAGGTTTTTCAATGTTGGGCTGTGAGAGGTTCTAATCGATAATCAATGTATTTATTACCTGCAGCAGGTTCAGATCAGTGTGGTTTCTCACTTTGCAGGAGCAGGGAGCAGTCGTTCAGCTCAAGTGTGTGTTTCATTAAGTTGATTTTCACTATTTTATCTTGTCTTTTAAACTGCAGTTTGTAAATTTACTGCGCAAATCCACTTTTTGTGTAAAATAGACTTGATCGTAACTAGGGATGGGTCCCGAAATCCGGTTCCGATTCTGGAACCGGAATCGAAACGCCAAAATTCGAGAATCGTTTAAAAATGCGCATTTCGACTTTATTTCGGTTCCTGGCAGTCACTCACACATTCATCACACAGCTGATGAACGTGATTAAGTTAACTGTCTCAAAACCAGTGTCATTTTTTTTCCTTTTTTCCCCGCGGTCATTGTGAATTAATTAATTAATGTCCTGAGTCCGGCCGTGTTGGGTCCTTCAATCAACACGCTGCTCTGGTTTTACCGTTACTAACTGCCCGTTTATCACCGATAAACACAGTAGATGAAGAGGGAAGTGACTGAGTGGGTCGGTGGCGTGCAGCGGTGCGCCACTCTGACTGCAGCCGAGGATCATGCTCCGTGATACTGTGAGACTGGCCGCCGGGCGGGAGCGCTTTAGGACGGGACTGGGGCACGGCAGCACCCGCTAATCGCTAATAACCCGAAAACAGCAGTGACACGTGCTTTCACGCCGGAGTCTCCAAACCAGAAACGTCTGGAACAACGTCGGAAAAGATCGCTTTTGAAAGAAAAGAGAGAGAGACCTGCTGTGGCGTGTACACAACAACAACAACAAAGCTGACAGCGAGTGAGTGAGAGTCACACTTCCTGTATATGGCCCTTCAAATTAAAAGCCTTTTCCTGTTCAGTCATATTGGTTCTCACTTAATTTTGACAAGAAACGGCTCCAAATGTTGTTGTTCTTTTCCTGTGACCAATCGACCACGGCCACTTTATACAAAACAGATGAGCAGACAAGTCATATTTATTTACTTTCTAAATAATATTAGTATCGGAATCGGAATCGAAAGGAATCGGAATCGAAATGAGGAATCGAAATAGGAATCGGAATCGATGAAAATGCAAACGATACCCATCCCTAATCGTAACACCTGCGTGTAAGAATACGGGCATTAAATGGTTGGAAAATGTAGCTCCAAAGTAAGAAACTGTATAATGATGACATTAAGGATGGGAAATATTCATCATGTTGGTATGTTAAAGTGGCTAAAACACATTTTTTTTGCTTCATCATTTGCAGTCATCTTCTGTCCTGGTGCTCCTGCTGCTCCTCCAAACTCACATAGCCTAACCCCACGTTAAATAATCCAAGTATAAGAACAAACAAATCTGTATCGTAGGCTGTTGTTCACTCAAAAAATATCAATAAAGCTTTCAAGGATGCTTTGTTTTCAACCATATGAAGTGTTTACATGAACTTAATCTTTCAACTGAGCTCAATTTAATGAGATTTTTAAGTGTTTTTTTACCTTTCTTACCTCCCTTTTTCACTTCACGTACGTACCTACTAGCTAAACGCAGCCGCTGTTGTTGTGTCACCGTCGTCTGAGTCAACAGGTGCTGCAGGTGATGAAAGCTGCAGGTTTGCTCAAAGCGTTTTAATGCAAAGTGAATAACACGACACGACGGAAAACATTCCTTTGGTCAACAAACCAAAGGCGGCGGCGGCGGCGGCAGCAGCTAAGCTAGCTGCTTTCTACTGTCAGTGTTGTGCAGCAGATAATTCTCCTTCTCCTCTGAAGGCCCGGCGTCTTCTCACTTTGATCCACACTCTCTCCTCGCGCTGTCAAATGAGAGGTGATGTGACTCCGCCGCCGCCGCCGTTACTGCTACTACTGCTGCCGCTGTTGCTTTATGCCATGTGTGTAGTTTGTCTCTCTGCTTTAAAGAAGCAGCGAGCATGCCTGTCCTGTTCGCTTCCTCCTGAAGACTAATTTACCCACGATGCCTCTCATGTCGGTGCCACGTACTCTCACAACCACCACTACTGCTGCTGCAAAAAATAAAAAGGAGTTTTCTTTTTTTTTCTTCTGTTTTTAGACTGGGAAGGTGTGCATGTGGAGTACACTTATCAGCAAGTGTGTATGTGTGAGTTAGTTAGTGTGAAATAGAGACAGTGATGACGCGTGGGCGTTTGAAGAGTGAAAGGAAACATTCTCCCGCTCTCGCCTCCCATTAAACATATTTGTACATTTCATCGCCAATAAAAACAGCAAATCAATCTCATCCAGCACTCTTCAGAGGGCCCTTTGAAGTCTTCTTAGTAAATGACCTCCCACTTTCACCCCCCCCCTCAACACACACACATGCACGCACACCCTAGCAAAAAAAAAAAAAAAGCCTAGTGCAATATTTATCTCGCTTCACAAAATTTTTTAAGTTTTTTCTTTTTCTTTTTTTTTTGGAGGAAAATCCTTGAAATTTTCATCAAAAGCATTTTAATCAGGCACTCCTCAGGTCAGCTAATGAGTTGGCAGGAGTGGGGCCCTCGCCGGGCGGTTCTCTTCAAAGGGCTAGCTCATTAGCGTTAGCGGCTCTGATTATGATACTTTCACATGCTCCCCTCACACACACACACACACACTGGTGCACACACACGCCCACACACTCACTCACTCGCTCACTAGTCTCACTTGCTCTCTCTCTTTATCTATTACACACACACACACACACACACAGAGCTGTCATTAGCCCAGTTAGCATGATTAGCATCATTAGCAGCCAAGGTCAGTGTTTGAAGCCAGAGACAGACGGGCGACCTCCATCTTCCTTCAACCAGCATTTCAAAATGTCTCCTGGCTACTTTAACTGCTCCAAAGTTACAGCGCCGACAAATTAGGCCAGAGGAGGAAAAGAGAAAAAAAGGAGGAGAGAAAGAAGGAAAGCATAAAAAGAAACTGTAATAAACTGAAAAGAAAGAAGAACTGAAATTCAAGCGTTGCCCTTTCTGCCCTTTAGCTTTCCAGGTTTTCAGAAGCCGGCGTTTCCCACCATCTCTCTCTCTCTCTCTCTCTTTCTGTTTCTCTGTCAGAGAGAGTTCACATGTGATTTTCCACAACTCCGCTGAGAATTAATTAAAAAAGATGAAAAAAAAAAGGAAAAAAGAAAGAAAAAAAAAGATGTCGCCCCTTCGTGGATTATTCAGCATCCCATTTACCTCCTGATAACATCACGTCCCGGTCGATGTGGTGGCCTTCCTCATGTTTGCTGACATTCATTGGTGAAAACGTGATGAATCTAATGATAATATATAGCCAATACAGAAAAAAAGAAAGAATCAGACCTAATTTACAGTAAATTACCCCAGTTATTGATCTAAATTCTCACATTTAAGCAAATTCATCTGTTTCCTTAAACAACCTTTATGTTATAATATTACACAGCATATCTCTGATTTATTAGCCTATGGCTGGTTTACACCTGTTGTGATGAATGAATGAATGAATGAATGAATGAATGAATGAATGAATGAATG
Organism: Decapterus maruadsi; assembly: GCA_030347415.2. Classification (NCBI taxonomy): domain Eukaryota; kingdom Metazoa; phylum Chordata; class Actinopteri; order Carangiformes; family Carangidae; genus Decapterus; species Decapterus maruadsi. The sequence goes on along the minus strand of CM064891.1, from coordinate 20,195,322 downwards.
TGTGCTCACCTGGTCTCTTATCAGCACCTGAGCAGCTTCACTTCCTGCTCCACTCAGACTTCTACTATTCTTTCTATTTTAGGCTCCAGCAGAAGAGTTGGAGGCTGTAACAGTGATGTGAATGTCTAATGTCGTCTTAAGCAGCACTCGGCTTTAGCTCCCAGATAGTTTGACTTGTTAAAATGAACTATCTGTTGCAGTTTCACAATATTCCAATAGCCTATTGTTTTTGTTCATTTCTATAATCTCCTGTCAACACTCAAAGGAAGAAAAAAAGTGCTCGGCTGAAGAGAAACTCAGTAGGTAATTCAGTTACAGACAGCTGTTGAATCCGGTCTGTGTGTTTTATCGCCTACCTGTGAGTTACACTGTGTTGTTGGCTTCCTGTTTGTACATACAACCATTAAACACATTATAGATGATCATATTAATCTGTTACACACCTTCTATAACTGTTTTTATATGTTCCATATGCTGTCCAGTTGATTCATTTAGTAGGCTAGGCTATTTGATAATGGTTAAGTTGTTATAAAAATCAAAACAACAGAGGATGTTCGGCCCAAAGAGGGCGCCATAACCAGACGCTACTGGTCAGTGATTGGCTCAGGAGAGTGGGACTTTGTGTTATGTTGTTGTTTATTGTTTTTACAATCATGAATGGAAAGAGTTTAAGTTTTTTTCTTCCTCCTCCTCCTGCTGCAGACTGGAGAATGAAACCAGAGCAGATCTTTGCAGCTGTACTTACTAACTTCAGTACAAGTGTAAAAAAAACCCTCTTATCTGCTTTAAAGCACAGTATCACCTGGCTTAGTGTTGAATTAATACATGGAGATGGCGTTCGTTCGTGTAAAGAACCTAAAACCTTTAAAACCAAAATTACTGTGAGGGAAGACTTGTCTCTCTCTCTCTCTGTCTCTCTTTTTTTTACCAGCCTCCCTCTCGTTATCCGTCCGTTCCCCTCCTCCTCTCTCACTTGTTCTCTGTGGTCAGTGTGTGACAGAGGCCCCGGGCTGACTAATGGCTGTGGGCGAGATGTCTGGGAGAAGGATCTGCCCCTCTAATTCACTGGTGGTGGACACACTGGATTTAACCCGGACTGACTGTGGATGTGTGTGTTTGCAACAGTGTATGTGTGAGTCTATGAGCGTGTGTTTTAAAGCCAGAAAGACAGAGGAAGAGAGAATCAGTGCTGCTGCTGTGTGCACGCATGCATGTACGTGTGTGTGTGTCTGTGTGTGTGTGTGTTCCCAGAGAAAGCCTATTGAAAAGCCTCTCTCCAGTCTATCAGATTAGCTCCATTAGTGGATTAGCCGGATTAGCCGGATTAGCGGGTTAATTGCAGTCTGCTGCTGCGTTGGTGCGCAGAGGCTAATGACGGCTAACGCTAGTTAATCGCACACACAGCCGCGTTAGCCAGCTACCGCCGCCACGTCTGGCAACATGGCACTCACATCAGGGAAACCAGCGTACACCAGCTTCCCATGAGGATTAGGAACAAGACCACACATCTCTGCCAGCGATGAGTTAATAACTAACAGCAGACTCTACTTTTTTTTTTTTTTTGTCTAGGCAAGGTTGTCTTCTTTTCTTTTTTTTAAACAGCTGCTGTTGTGTATGTTTGTTCTTCTTAATTAGAAACATTTAAAACATGTTTTTACTGTTGTCAGTTGTTTGGATTTGGGTCGTGTTTGCTTCTTTGTGATGCTCAAGGTTTTTCCTGTCTGCTCACAGTGTGAAGGGCTTCATGCGGCAGCAGGTGGTTTGTGTGCCAGAGAGGAGGAGACACAGTGAATTAAATGCACTTGGTCTGCAAACATCATTGATGACTTCAAAAACCCACCACAAGTGTCTTATAATAGATGGATTTTAAAGATGTGTGTCTGCATATCCTCCTGTAGGAATAAACTGAGCTTCTATAAAACTTTGTCAAATCAGTGGGGGATGAAAAACAAAAACCAATCGCTGCATGAATTTACAGTATCTTCTTTTATGTTACAACATGCTATTGTGATAAAGCCATGGGCTGAATCCACAGTCAGTTAAATGACCCCCCTGCGCTTTTGTTTATTTTATTATGGGGGGGAAAAACACAGCAGAGGATAAATATGAATGTGTGCACGCTTCAGCTGTGTTTGAAACAGCATGTGGGCCCCAGAAAAAAAAAGAAAAAAGTGAAGCCGTTTGACACAAATACACTACAAAAATGAAATTCTGATATAAACAATGTTAGAGCAAAACAGGGCTTTTGCTCAAAGTCTTACTTTCTAATTCTGATGTTATGCAGGATACACTTTCATTCGGATACTATTAGTGATTAATTTTGTTATATATAAGAATTTAATCTCAAAAAAATGTAGTTCTGCTAAAAAGTCTGCAATATTCAGAGTGTTGGTGTCCCATACTGTTTAAATGCTGTTTCTATTGATCACTTATGATCAGTTTTTAAATGTTTGACACAATGACATAATATTTTATTATTGGCTGGATCAATCAACTCAAAATTCAATAGATAAAACTCTTTTTTTTTTAAACAGTGCAACAAAAAGTCAAAAGCTTCACATTTAAAACCATTACATATAACATTTTGTGTAACTTTTCAGCCAGTTTTGATCATTTTTATGTCCCCAAAACATATATTTCATTTGTCCTGGCTGTTATTTCCTTGAATATGTTTAGCTGCACAGAAATAATTCACTAACTCACTGGATATCTGCACACAAAACTGGCTGAAGCAGAGATAATCAGTAATAGCGCGATCTTAATTCACAGTGAAGTCATCCACGTGTGAAATGCAGTCTAACCCCGGAGCCCTCCTGGATCAGCAGCACCGGGGGCAGACGTGTAAACAAAACCCAAATCAACCCCCCCCACCCCCACCACCCCCTCCAATCATCGCGGCTGCAGAAAACGGGATAAAGAGAAAAAAAAAGAGAGAAGAAGATAGAGATGATCGTTCAAAGTGGCGGTACGTGATATGTAGCCGGTAGGATGTGGTGCTGGGAGCCGAGCTGAGTGCGGTGTTATTGATGCAGTTGCCAATGAGGTCTGACACATGGCTTCAGGACAGGAAACGCCAGGGGTTATGGGTAAAATGGGTGTTAGCGAAGAGTGTGCAGAAAACCAGAAAGCACACCCACACCTATGCACAGCAGCGCTCGCACGCAAAGACATAAGAAGAGGCAGGAATTTCAGAGAGCACGGACACACACACAGATACACATACACACACACAGACTTTCCATATATTCTGTGGGCATCTCGGCCTCATTAAGGGGAAGTGAAGGGCTCCCTGCTCATCTTTTAAAGATAAAACAAAGTGCTGTGATGTCATACCTCATCAGCCTTCGCCAAGGAGACGAGAAGCACTTTAGCAGAAAGAGCAGAGTGTGTGATCGCCTGAACGCACAGACCTCCCTCTGACACTCTGTCTCTGGCTTTTTCTCTCTCTCTCACTCACTCACACTCGTACACACACACACACACACACAGACACACAGAGACACTCGTACACACTCGCAATCATGGCGGCAGTGGATGGTGGATGAGGGATGCATGTTGGTTTGGGGCTAAACATGATATCTCCTCTCCCCAGGGCCGGCCAATCAGAACAGCCTGCCAGGGAAAAACAGCAAAAGCACTCAAGACCAGCCAGAAGGAAACACACTTAAACACACATATAAACACACAAACACACACACACACAGTCCTGTCCTCCTGCATGCACCAAAAACTCCCTCCCATCCATCCATCCATCCATCTAGACAAAGACATGCTTCAGCAGACGCACACCTGAAGTGCCACTTAAAGAGGAACTAAGCAGGATTTCTCCCGCGGCTCTGCGACATTTTTACCTTCATTAAAAAGCTCCAGACTAATTCTGATAGTTTTGATATTTAACTGCATGACTTGTGACTTGTTACGAGTGACAACGGAGGCTCTCTGCCTTCTACCTGGCATCTCACGGCTGAAAAACAACCTTGCAACATCTCGTCTCTGCACACCGCAACACAAACACGCTCCTTAACCCGTAATCTTTTGTTTATGACGGTTAAGACTACACAAACACATGCATTGTAACATCGTAACATTGTATATGTTATGTAACGTTTTCCACCACTTCATGTATTGATTTATCACCGGCTTCGAGCGTAACCAAAACAGCGGAAAAGCAAGCAGACTTGCATAGTTCCCCTTTAAAGCTATACGAAGCTGACTTCCTGTTTGTACTGAATAATATACAATCATTAAACACATTATAGATGATCTTATTAATCTGTTACTGTCCAGTTGATTAATTTAGTATTTAATAATGCTCAATTAATTGTTAAGTTGTTATGAAAAAAATGTGCATAGTTCCCCTTTAAATGTTTAGCAGCAGCTTCATCTTCACCATCTTCTTCATCATCATCAGTATTGTGACATCATCAGCATCCGTTAATTCATGCCACCACTACTACAACTACTACACTACACCATGCTACCAGCAGTACAAGCGAGTACAAAGCAGCCGAGCCCCTGCATGTCGCCGCTGCCGCTGTTCTTAGAGTTGCACCAGCGCCTGCGGGGGGGTGGGACCTCGGGGCGGGAGCTGGGGGGTATGGGGCACAGGAAGTATAGGTTCTACCTGGGGGGCAGCAGTCAGGGGAAGTGCCTAGAGGTCCGGGGCCCAGGGAAGAAGACGGAGCCACCGCTGTCGGCTCCGTTAAAGGGGGGGAAAGGATCGGGGCTAAGTGTTTCCAGGGGAAGTGTGTAATAACGGCAGAGGGGATGTTGTTGTTACAGGAGGCTGAAGACGACAGTGAACGCAACATTCACCTCCATGTGCAACATTTACCTCCACACAAAGACGTTTTGTTTTTCACCATTGATCTGCTTTTTTTTTTTTTTTTCCTTTTCTTTTCTTTTCATGTCAAACTACAAAATAATGAACGTTCACAGACCAGGAAGAACTGAAGCTGAACAACAGACGCTGAATTATTTTAAACTATTTTAGCATCGCATGAATTTATATTAACATTCAAAGATATTTATTCTTTTTCTTTTCTTTTTTTTTCTTCTTTTTTACATTATTTCACGCTGCGTAACTGCTGTTTTCTAATCAATACAACTTCAGCGCATTTAGTTTTCATACCTTAATGTCAGAGAGGGTGGAATCACTTACAGGTACGGTGTCTGACAGAGGACAAAAATCAGTGACAAAAGTCAAAACTCCAAACATTTCTCATTTACAATTGTTAAAAAACAGTAAATTGTCACATTTAACAAAGATTGAAAGTGAATATTTGTCAGTTTAGACTTAGGTTGATTATTGTTTATCCGATCAAGTAATTATTTGTAACATTTTGCACTAATCTAATTTGGAGACACATTTCATATCATACCAGGAATGTTTTAAACACAACTTCTCTGACAACACAAATAGAGATAATATTTCATTATGTGACAATGAAAAGAGTTGTTTTCTTATTCTCTCTTTCATCAAAATAGCAAATAATCATTTTTACTCATTCAGGCCACCGTACTTCACAGCACACACCTGACCTATCTGTTGAATATTTGAGTTTTATGTCTCTCTTCATACTTGTGCTCCATCCATTATTAATTTATGAGCCAACATTATGTTTTGTTATTTATTCTGATGCAGTTACCTGGCGGCTGTGGTTATTACAGTTTTACATAAACATGCCAAATACACATGAATAAAATTGCGACATTAATGCAATAATTTGTTACATTATGATAAAACAACACTAACGGTGTTCTGCAAGTACTTGCTCATTTTCTTTTTTACATATTTTTCAGTGTTTTAAGTATAAATATACAGTTTTTTAAGCCTCAGTAGCCATGACAAAGTGTCTGCATGCTGTTAGACGTGTGTGTGTCTGTGTGTGTGAGCAGCTGCAGCGTTAAAGTGGCCATAACTGTCTAAATACAGATAAAAGAGCATAAATCATACGAAGCCTGGCAGCAACAAGTGAAAACCTAAAGCTGCAGCTTTGCTCTCAGTTGTGTGACTTTTATTTGAACCCGTCTGTCGATGTGTTAAAAAAAACAAACTCAGAGACGCCACCTCAAAATGGTGATGAAACCTCACCTGTCACACACACATACACTCAGGGAGACACACACACGCACACACATAGAGGAGTGAGGAGATACAGCTTTACTCTCGTTTAGCCTTGTTATGCAACCAGAAGGCCGGAGCAGCAGAGCCGAGCCGTAGAGCTACCTGCTGGGGTAAAAGAAGATTTATCAAACTGCAACTACAGTATGGCATTCTGGGAAACTTTAGATTTGTGAATCCATGAGTGAAATCATCAGACCACGGCTCAGGTGCAGCTCACCAACGGACGATTAGAGAGAGGAGACCCTCGGGTTTGATTGAGGAGTCGACCCCATCGCTCCTTACCTTGCCCCTGGGCCTCACGCGGTCGTTGACCCCTCATAGATCTGGACGAGACGTTTCTCTCACTACCTATTACATCATGTCGGCATGCGAGCACAGCAACAAGAAAATAAATAAATGAAGAGCGCAGCGTTGATAGATAGATGGAGAAGTGTTGGATAGATTTTTATTCTTTCTCTCTGTCTCTTCTTCTTCTTCTGCTCAAAATCTTCTTATGACAATTAGCGATAATTAGTCCCCACATCAAAAAAAATAAGATGAATAAAACAGCAAGAGGCCCAGGAGAGCACAGACAGGATGGGGGTGTGGGTGAAGTGAGGTGGGGTAGGGGTATTTGGCGATGGCAGGGTCATTATAGGTAGCAGAACAGTGTGGAAGAGGGGGCACCGGGGCACGGAGGAGGGACGGCGGGGGCGACGGTTGGAGGGATTTGCGTAGTAGGGTGAAGGCTGGGTGTGATGAGGAGGGGGGAGGAGGTGGGGGTGCAGCTTGGAGGCTGGTGTGCGGTGGGGGTGAGGGTTGGTTGGTGGGGGAGGGAGGGGGGTATCAGTGGGGAATGGTGTCAGCTGCAGAGGCAGCAGGGAAAGCCGACATCTTAATAAAACAGCCTCGGGCTAAATCCCATTAAAGGCCTCAGAGCCTGTTACCACTGCTGGCCAGGTAGCGCACACACACGTAACACACATAACACACTCCACACATACACACACACACACCGTATATTTGTGCCTGCACGTACACACAATCACACACATGCACACACAATCACACACACACACGAATATATTATATATGGATCCATGTGTCCGTCTCTCTGTCTGTTCATGTCTGTCCATGTGTGGGGGTCTTTCTTTGTGCTTGTTTGTGTGTCTGTGTGTGTGTTCGAGGTTTCACCATCTGACCATCGTGCAATTATACCCTCCAAATTGCACAATACAGCACATACAGTACACACACACACACACAGAGACACACACCTACTCCTGCCTATTGTTGTTAAAGGTGCAGAGTTCATTCAGGAATCAGGAGTCGACCGACAGTGAACTGTTGTTGTCGTCGTCTCCTCGTTGTTGTTGTTGTTCTGGCTCCATCTTTGTTTCCAAACCTCAGCGCAGACGAAGAGGTCGGCCTTCTCTAGTATTCTCCACCAGAGGAGAAGACGTTGTCGTAGCGTGAAGCGCGAACATGTAGCTCCAATATCTGATTTATCTGCTTCAGTCTACACTGTAAAACGTGTCTACAGGTGCAGCTGCTCCTAATGGGGCAGCAGTGCATCATGGGAAGTCTCTTGCAATCACTGGGTCCTGTCAAATGTCCTTGAACGTCTCCCGGTTCACTCATTATCACTGAATCTGGGAAACAGTGTCAGTTAAATGACTAAAACATTAAAAATAAAACGGTGAAGTTCCTTCAAAATAAAAGCCTTACTTTAATGCTGGTGATGGAGAGGCCTGATCATCACCCACAATGCATCACTCAGGTCACTTTCCAATCCTGCTCCCTCCAAAAACAGGCCAAGGGGTGTTTAATGGGGCACCTCCAGTCATGTTATGCGCCCCACCCCACTCTACAGCGCCCCCTGGTGGCTGCACCCAGGCCCTCCAGTCTATATGAGACAAGTGAGGCATAATCCCAGGGAGCAAATGTACATACGCCAGCGGCAGCAGCTCTTTAACACCAGGTTTTTAAAATATAGGCAGTCTCAAATAAGATCATATTGATTCGTTATGACTGAACTGAGGAAAGAAAATTAACAGGAAGAGCAGCAAGAGATGGATTTTTGTTGTTCTCTTGCTTCAAAACTCATGTGGAGGTCACGGGACAATTGTTAAAGGTCACATGATGCAAGAAAAAAGAAATAAACACTTAGGACACATTAGAACAAAACAGGATGCAAGAAGAAGATCTGAAAAGAAAATTAAAACATCTGCACACCACATTTATTATGTAGGCATTCAATTTTCCAGATGTTTTTTTTTTATCTTTGCTTTTTTTTTATTTAAAAAGCTCATATAAAGCAAAGCGTGAGCTGACTGCAGCCTGTGGAACATCTTCAACATCTGGGCTGAGGGTTAACAAGTGGATGTGTTTGTTTTGAAGAGTTACAGGCTGCAGAAATAATAGTAATAATAATAATAGAAATGCTTGGAAACTAGTGCTGTTCTCCACACACCTGCACACATGTACCTTCAGCTGCACTACTGGGTATAAGGCAGGAGTAGGAAGAGGTAGCTTTTTTTTTTTTTAAAGTGAGACAGGAAACGGCTGCATGAGAGATCTTCTTCACCAGTGAAGACGAAGAAGCTCTGGAGGAGATTTGTCAACGATGGCAATTCCTCCCTGGAGCACTACAGACGCTCGTATGATGAACAGTATCTAAACTGTCCTCTGAGTTTTTATCTGCACATACACTCTCTGATTCTGGGCTGGGATCCAAGAAGTACACTGGCCCAAATGAAACACACATGCACACACATGCACGCACACATACAAAAAGTGGGAGGAGGAGGAGGGGGAGAAAGGGGAGGGGGATCAATATGAAAGAGGAATCTATATGTCCCAAAGTTGAAGTTCAGCCTCTGTCTGACAGAACACACAAGTTCCTGTTGTAGTAAACTATTGTTTTGACAGGATGTCACTTCAGTTCTGCCGAGTGTGTGTGAGAGCGCCGAGCGCCGCGCGCCTCCTCTTTATCTCAGGCCTAAGGCTACTGTCACTGAGCCGGGGGGAGAGAGGGAGACCGAGGCAGACAGACAGAGGGAGAGAGAGAGAGAGAGACGGAGAGAGCGAGGCAGGGAAATAGGGAGGAAAAAGGGGGGAGAGATAATTCACTTGTCAGCTGCCTGATGAAATGCCATTTTAACTGAAGCTGCTAATAGGAGCATTACGGGGGTTCAGCAAGCCGGAGACAACTTGCTGATAGGGAGCTCTCTCTATGTGTGTGTGTGTGTGTGTGTGTGTGTGTGTGTGGTAATACCAATAGCAGCATACTTTTTCCCTCCTTTTCCATAAAATCTCTCGCTGCCAACACTCATCACATCACATCACATCACTGCCCTATGCAAAAGCAAAAAGTGCAGTAGCTGTCTGTAAAAATGCCAAACTGAGAAAAAAAAATCTTTTTGTGTTTTTCCATGTCAGGTTTAAGCATCAAATTATGAATAACTACCAAGTCTGTAATTGATTAGATAAAGGTAAACTGAATATAATGTATTTTGTGTTTGTCTTTCTGACCAATTTTGACAGTTTTATGGCAGGTTTTACTCCAATGGAATTATAGAGTAAATTCTAGAATGTAGGGATACAGTTACTCTTTGCAGATACTGCGTGCGCTTTGTCTTGGTTTCACAGTGCAGCAAAATAAAAACTCTGGAAATTTTAGCAGTACCAATATCAAAATCTACCAGACTGGTCAAAAAAAAAAAATTGGAAAAAATGCAGATGCTGCACTTTGCCTTTGTAGGGCAGATCAGGTGACTCCACGCCGACTGGGGTCAATGTTTGTTTTTTACTCCCGTCGCCACAACCTGTGCTCCATCCAAAAGCCATGCAGAGCCCCCTCCCTCACCCCCCCCCGTCCCATGCAATGCACTTCCTCTAATGACTCCAGCTACGCTCCGTCAGCAGTCAGAGCTCATGTGAAGAGGTGTTAGAAACTTCACAGCTTCATCTCAATGACACCTGAAACCTCTCGGTGAAACAGAGGGTTCAATATTTCATTTCATTTTCAGAGGACGCGTCTGCTCCGGGTGAAACATTAGATAGACGACATGTTTAAATTAGAGCATTTTCAACTTTACCGTCACTCCACATGCACAGAAACACAGCTGAGATACATGTTTATACTATATAGCCTTTATATACAGATACAAGAAGAACCAGTAAACATCAGTGTAATCGAAGTGAAACACGTCTGATTAAAGATAATAAATAACAATAGGCTGTAAGATAAGATAAGATAAAATTAACTTTATTAAGTTAATTTAACTTCTGGTTTTAAATACAGAGTTCAAGATTAATATGCAGCTTTTTACACACTTCACTCACTTTTTTAATTCCCATATTATAACCAACTGTTTCTTCCGTGCTCTTAGAGCAGGTTATGTACAAACTGTGATGCAGTGATGTGATGAATTTGCAGGTTTTTACAGTTTGCAAAAGATATTTATTCAAGTCTTTCACTTAAAAATGTAATAATTTCTCCTTTTAGCTGCATTTATCCTGATCACACTGGATCACTCTGTGAAAACTTCATTTAAAAACAAAAACGCTGTGTTTCGACAGCACCCTCACTCTCAGCACAATTTATAATTTAAGTCTAAAATCAAAATGCATTGGATTACATGCATCTGTAGTTTCTTTATGGTTCACAGCACCGGCTTTTATTTCACATTATTGACTTTAAATATGAACTGTGCACTTTTATATTTGGTATTTTGACCCAGTGTTTTATTGTAAACTTCCCTTTTTTCTCTCTCGTGTCTTGGATCTTTGCACCAACAGTTTTGACGCTGCATTAGATTTCATGCAGATGCAGTGGGAGCTCATGTGCAGCATCATCACTGCGAGCAGTTACACTGTCCACCAGCATTACTGTTGTTCAAAGGGACATCTAAGACACACACACAGACACACACACTCACTCACAGAGAGAGAAAGGGTTAAGAGAGCCCTGAGGCCAAGTGATTTACGCAAGAATGGGCTGAATAGTTTCTGTCTCTTTCTGCATTTGTGTGTGTGCGTGTGAGTGCAAATGTGTGCATATGTGTGTGTGTTGTCTGTGAGTGTTTGAGTGTGTGCGTGTGTGTGTGTGTGTGTGTGTGTGTGTGTGTGTGTGTGTGTGTGTGTGTGTGTGGGCGCTTCACCACCGTATTTGAATAAATACCCACTTCAGAATCACAATATCTCATCATCCCAGCCGTGGAACATGACTGATGGATTGATGTCTTCCTCATTCACTGTTGTGTTTTTCATTCACTTATTCTGGACTTAAAACACACACACACAGACACACACACACATACATATACATATACATATATGCAGCCAGATGCATTGATTTAAATAGTGATAATTAAATAAATACTCTTATGACACATACTTTACTGTCCCCATTTGCACCTTTGTATATTAAAAAAAACAAATCAGTGATATTTCCACCTTTTGTTTGAACCGTTTTATATAATTTAAATGCATTTAATACTTCTTTTTATAATTTGTGCAAAAAATATCTTATAAATAGATGAGGATTCCCATTTAAAACTTATTTTTTGACATTTATCAGACATCATGAAGAGAAATCAGTTATATTCTCTTTTTTAGTTTTTACCCTGGAGGAAGTGTTGCCCCGCCACCATTATCATTTTAAAACTATTTACGATGTAGGAGCCAAAGTTTCATGCCACTGAAAGGCCACAGGTCGGAGGAAGGTAAAACGGAGTCCCTGCTACAAATTAAATAAATCACCAAATATCCAAATGAGACAGAGACACATGCACACAGAGAGAGGGAGAGAGCTGTGCAGTGCTGCTGTGAGTCTGTGAAGAGCCTGAATGCCATCTAGTGGCTGCAGCAGGAGGCCGAGCTGAGCCACAGCGTCCCAGCAGCAGGATCAGAGGTCACAGACGGAGCCACTTCAATGTCAACAGCACCCCCTGCAGGGCGAGAGCGCTGGGTCCGCTCTGCAGCACAGACCACTGGTTAAACTGTCAGTCAGTCAGCGTGACACAGAGAGAGAGAGAGGTGTAAAACAGGCCGGTTTAATGTGGCGGAGCTAAAACTCGGTCACTCTTGAGGAAAATATCACTGATTTTAACAGACATGCAATGAAACCACCACACTGATGTTTGTTATTCTACACCTGGTTGATAACGATGGCTGTGTTTGTGATCAATGTTTGTTTTACATTGTTGCATTGTTGGTTTTATCGTCTGTCTTTTATGTACTTTTAGGACCTCTGGTTTGTGTCTTCTTCATATTCCCTTTTCTGTAATTGGTCCCAGATTTATTTCCTGAGTCTCATCTTTCCTCCATCGCGGTTCAGATTGAATAAACACTTTTTCTTTTCTTTTTTTACTCTTTATCCTTAATGAACTGGAAGCTCAACATAAAACGTGTAACTTCCTCTCCGTCAGAGGATTCGTTCAAGTTCTCTACAGCACAAACCAGTGGTTAAACTGTCAGTCAGTCAGTGAGGTATAAAACAGGCCGGTTAAATATGGCGGAGCTAAAACTCGGTCACTCTTGAGGAAAATATCACTCCAGCTCACTCATTTCAACAGACACAGACTCAGAAATGCAATGAAACTACCACTACAGTATGTTTGTTATTCCCTTTTCTTTAATTGGACACATCTTTATTTTTCCTCCATCACTGTTCAGATTCAATAAACACCTTTTCTTTTCTTTTCTTTTTTTACTATTTATCCCAAATGAACTGCAAGCTCAACATAAAACATATAACTTCCTGTCCGTCAGAGGATTCGTTCAAGGAAAGAACCTTCACATCTGCATTAATCTGAGCGTTAAACACAAACACGAAGCTGCTGCGAGCTCAGGGAGACAAACAAACTCATTTAAGTATTTACGCCTCGTTTCTCAGTCTGGTTTCGGAGCCATCAGCGACTTCGACGCCTCATTTTATAGAATAAGAGAACAGTAAGAGAGTGATGCGTTCACTGTCTATACGTGGAGAATCTCCTTCCACCCCCACCCGCCTACACATTTACCGCCCCGGTGGGACGCTGCAGCGGCCCTTTCAGTGTCTGTGGAGGAGCAGGGGACCTTGGAGACTGACATGACATGTACACACACACATGCATGTTCATCCCGTGTGTGTGTGTATGCACTTACAAAACTGTGCAAGTGTGCAATCTCTCAAGGTGTGCACAGTGTGTGTGTGAGAGAGAGAGGAGCTGTGGATCTCCTAATTTAGCCTCTAGAGAGCTGAGACGTCGGGGTGTCAATCTCACTGTGCCGCTTTTTTCCCCACTTAACTTTTTAACTGAGTTTCCTCCTCTTTGCAATCCTCTGTATTTATAGCTGCCAAGCCTGGAGCAGCCACGTATGTGTGTCTCTATGTGTGTGTGTGTGTGTGTCTGCGGTATTTACCAACATTAAACTCTTTGTGCCATGTGTATGTGTGTGTATTGCTGCACAGCTGTTGATATTGTGGGGTTAGGGGTTTGGTATTTCAGTCAATTTCCACCGAGACGAAAGATGAAGCGCAACGTGAGAGAGACAGAGGAAGTGTGGAAATCGCTGGAGGAAAAAGAGAGAGCAGAGGAAGAAAGAGAAGGAGGTGAAAGGGATGAGGAGGAGAGGGGGAGGAGGAGGGGGAGGGTTTGAAGAGGGGGGTATAGAGGGATGGATGGAGGGATGAGGCAGACTTCTGGCCGGGCGAGCTGCTCTGAGACTAATTAAGGTGAGGGCAGTGGCAGAGACGAGGTAATGATGAAGAAAAGGATTTACTCCCTCCATCCCTCCGTCTAAGACACACAGCAGCAGCACCACCTCCTCTCTATCCGTCACTCACCTCCCTCCCTCCCTCCCTCCCCCTCCCCTCCTCCCTCCTCCCCCCTGTCCATCTCCTCCCCTCTTGTCTTCCAGGGCCAGGTCAACATTTCCTGTCCAAAACACACATACACACACACACACACACATACACACCCATACAGCAGCAGCAGCAGCGATTTGGCCCCACAAAGTGACTCCAACATTATTACATGACAGTTGCCACGGCGACTCATTACTTGGGATGCAAACCGCGTTCTGCGACTGTTTTAATGCAAAAGGCCAAATAACAAAAGATGTCAGAGGTAAAGTTTTCAGCAGAGGTGACGCTGCACTTCGTTTCCGGTGGCAACAACTAACTAACTACTGCGACACTGTTTCCCACCATTATCTATAGATTTGTATGGGTTTATCCATTCATAATCTCTATCTATAGATTATAATATTGATCAGATGATGTAATTGTAACCCAGGTTAAAAATCTGTATTAAAAATAGTTCATTATGTAGTTAAAAAAAACAGACTCTTTAAAGGGTTTCGTGTTACGTAATATAATCACATTCTGCACCGAAAAGAGAGGGTTTTTATTCCCAGGTCGTCCAGAACCAGAACCAACCGACACGTAAATGTTACACAACCACAGCAGCTGTAAAGCCTCAAGTTTATTTCTCCCCCCTCGGTCCATTTTCTTTCATTGTGCGTTGTTGACCTCGCTCTTACAGTAACTACCCATCATTCAATTATCATCAACATGGCCGTATCTTCATATTTGCCCACTTTGTCCTGTGGCCGGTCAAAAAGACAGAAGAAGTTTCTGATCAAATATATGAGGATACAGAATATGTTTAAACAGGCCACAGCTACACTGTTGTGGCAGCAGTTTTTAATATGTTTTATTATATAAAATGTTGAATCTGCTGTTTATGAAGGCAAGGACACACACTTTTAAAGAGTGATACGTACAGTAATACAAGTGTAGTGGGACAATAATAATATTGTTGAGTGTATTACATTTAATGCACCAATTTGTTCTGAAGATAAAACACTCATTTGACTTGGAAATGCCATAAATTAAATGTTAAATAACAAAATAACTATAATCTTGTTGTTTTTTGTCTTAACATGTCTAATTTAAATTAACAATTAAATATGTGACAGTGATCAGGTCGATAACGTTATTGTGAGTCGAGAATTTTATTTTATACCCTAAAAAAATGTAGAGAAAAGATTGAAAAGTATAAAACAGTAAATCACTTTGAGTTTAATATATTGATGACATTTTTTATTTTTATTTTTTTTTTTATGTCTTTACAGGTGTTTAATAAAAACAACTATTTAAAAGCTACTGTGATATTTGACGGATTGGTTTCTAATTATTCCACAATTGCAGTTGATTATTTGATACATTTTGTAGTTTTTAACTTTTTAATTGTACGAATTATATGAAACATTATTGAAACATGATGTGAGAAAGAAATCAATAATCATTAGTGTCCATCAGCTCTCGTTGTCCACTCCTCCTCCTCCTCCTCCAGACCTTACACTGTCTGCCCCCCCTCCCTCCTTCCTCCCTCCCTCTGTTATAAATCTGCTCACACGCTCCAGCTGTGACTCTTCCACATCTCCTCTCCTCCCTCCATCCTCCCTCCATCCTCCCCCGTTCCTTCTCTCCTGCTCCTTAGGCGTCTTTCTGTGGGCAAACAGGAAGCCACGTCTCCTTGTCATGAGGCCTCCTGTTCCAGCTCCGCCAACTGTGTTCCTGTCAACTGACGGCAAAACACCCCTTTTGCAAACGTTCACTTCCACCCACACGTATCCTACATCTGCTCCTCACTGTGGGTTTTTCTTTTTTTCTTTTTTTTTTTTGGCATCTTCTTATTACAGATTTACATAGGCTGCTACACTTTAGCAGAAACACTCATATCCTCTGCTGTTGTCTGAGCCTGTCACTGCCTGGTGCAGCTGCAGCTGGAAACACTTCACACCAAACAAGTTGTGAGTGTTTTTTTCCCTTCACTTCACCTTGTGTGGTCAAATGTACGGGTCTCACTGAGATTACAGAGTCAGCTGGACAAAGATGTGCAGGTGCAGGGAGATGCAACAACAACATGTAACAAGATTTAAAAAACAAAACAAAAACAAAGAGACTACTTACTTTACTAACTTTTCCAAATGTGTTTATTTGGATGGGACAGTGCACATTAATGGACATAAAAACATGTAAATGTGCCGGATTGTAGCAAAAGTGCTAATTTCCATCCAGAGTCCCATAACATAAAAACAGTGCAATGACAACACACATAATAATGCAGACATTACTTTACACATGGACGTCTCATTCTGCCTGAGACACAAACACTGTCTATTTAGACTGACCTGTGGAGCTCGTACCTTAACCACAGTGGTCATGGGTTTGAATCCACTCTGAGGAGGGGTGTAGCTACCCCATAGGTCACTCACTAGAACAACTTTGGAGCTGCTTCTTTGTGTTTTTGCATATTTCATGCACCCAGCTTTTAGATTTTGTGTATGTGCGTGCAGTTTCTATAGTTTCTAGTTTTGCATGTCCCCTCTCTCCCTGACTTCTCTCTTTCTCTCTCCACCATCCTGACATAATAAGAGGGGGAAAAAAGGCAAAAGGATTAAAAACTAACATGAAAGAACAATGACTGAAGTGAGGATTAGAAAACACCAACAGGAAGTGCAGGATGTTGCCTTTTTGAAGCCAATGATGAGTCACAGAGTAACTGAGGTTTTCCTTTAAGTCTGGGCTTAGAAATGATAACAACAAAAATAAAGAAGCCAAACTTTCTTTAACTAGTTTTAACACAAATAATATTATATAACTGCAAAGGAAGTTGACATGTAAACAGCAGCCTCATATTAGTCTTATTATTGAGACCTGTATTCACTTGCAGCTTTTTTGGATGGGTGGAAACTTTGCAACATGCAGACTGCTCGTGCACATGATGCTGATTACCAGGTAAACAGGGATATTCCTGTAGCTGTTGCACATGTGAACACATCGGCCAGATGTTGTGTATGTAAATGCACCCAGTGTTTCTTTAAAAGACCCCAGCGTCCCTCGCTTCCCTGGTCGTGAGTTTAAAGTTGTTGTTTCTGCTGCTTTTCCACGTCAGGCAGGTGAATCGTTTGTCAGTTTGACAATTTCATTTGGAGCAGCCGTACTTTCACCTCAGTTTGAGACGCTCAGAGCTGCAGAGCTGCATCTCTCTCCCAGAGTTTAACCTGCCTCCTTGAACGATGCTTGTGTTTATTTATTCCACCTTCTTCATTTACTCATTTATTTTTTAGGGTCTAACGTGAAAGAGTTCAGCCGGTAGAAACAGACTGAGGAGCAGGAGATCAGGGATCCAACTCCAAGAAGCACAGACACAGAGAAGCACAAAAGGTGACAAGACTTTGATTAACACGCTTTAAGATTTCAGATTTTTAAATTCATGTTTTCTTTTTTCAGTTAAATCTAAATTCAGACTTATTTAATGAAGTAATTTTGGATTTTCTATGTGATTTTGACAGGCTCTTTACAACAATTACTATATGTTTAAGTTCTGCTCCGCTTCCTGGATCTAAACGTTTCAAATAAGGTCATTAAAAAAACATCCCGGGCAAACGTCACTGCCTGTAGCTGCTGCGTGTGTCATGTTAGCACTCGGCGTAGCAGCACGAGGACAGAAGAACAAGCTCACGGGGAGGGAGAGCGGAAGATGAAAAGGAGCCGGTGGTAGTTTTAACCGCACAATTAATGTTTCAGACATGTTGTCACTTTGCCACTTGCAAGCAGTTAACTCGCACACACACACATAATATTTAGACCTTCACTCCCTGAAACACAAGACAAATTATCTCCCACTGAAAATAAAAATAGATGTAGTAGAACACACATATATAGATATAGATAGATAATTGCAAAAAAGCACAAACCAGCCAGTTTGGGAAGTGATGTGTCATTTATGTGAAAACTCAAGAGCAAATTCAAACAGTGGTTTGTTTAAAGACTTCCTGAGCAATGTCAGATTTTAATGAGGCTGCAAAGTGCACATGAAGCATGAAGAGCGCCGTTACAAAAGCAGTCCTCCTCTTTGTTTTCCTGCATCCGTGCCCCTTTTTGTGGATCGCTTTTAATCAGATCTTTTGGGCTGATTGGTGGAGGGAAAAAAATAAAATAAATAAAAAATGACATTAAAGTTAAAGTTGTCTTGCTTGTGCAAACGTGAAATCCACTTTTAGTTTAGTTTAGTTAGTCATCAAAGAGATTTCAGGCTCATTCTGCTGAATATTGTGGGAAAACCTCCTGCGACTATTTGTTCCTATAGCAAGAAACTGATGCAGCAGCTCTGCACATCTGGATAAGACGAAGTGGAAGTGTTTCCTCAGCACAGTGTGAATCACCATCACTAATAGATGACTTTTAATTTCCGGGGCCTTTCAGTGGAAATATAAACCCCCACCTTGCTTTACTACACCTGACAGTACACTGGCGCTGCTTGTTTATCCTCACTGATTTTCCTAAGAAAGTCAGTGAAATAACTAGACAGAAAAAAGCCACCTCTACAAAGCGCGCCCTCTGTTCTTTCACGTATAATGACGGCAGGAAGCAGCATGGAGATCGCATGTTTGATCACGGCACACATCACACAAAGAAGAAAAGCACCTCAGAGCAACTTTGGCACTTTCTCTCTCTCTCTTATACGCTCTAAAGCGCCACAATGAAACAAAAAAAATCTGTGGAAAATTGTGCAAGAATGCAAAAAATAACACTGTGCACTTTGAGCTAAAAGAAAACAGTGCACAAATAATACTGGGAGACACAGAACCAGTCAATTTCCAATTATTTTATTAAAGAAAAACTAAAAAAAAACTAAACTAAGCATGAAGGTTTCTCTTGCAGGTCGTTATTTCTTGTGGTTCATTCGACATTTACCACTATAATGAGTCAAAATAGATGCTAGCATTGAAATAAAGTGTTTAAAAAATACAATAATAAGTTGTGTATTGATGGCGCATAGAGAAAATAGGTAAAAACAATAACCTCAATTGATGCATCAATGGAGAAACTGTCATGTTAAAGTGAAAAAGGGGCTTCTACATTTTTGTACTACAGTACAGTAACTGCAGCTACATGCAGTCCAGATATACATAACTTCACCAGTTTAGATCCCAAAGTTTCTAAGAATGCCCCCAAAAATATTAGGGCTGAAATTTTGGAGATGTGTGTAAAACTGGTGTAAAAACTGGTTCATTTTTTAATCTAGTGGCCAATGAGGGAACAGTTGGTTTGCATGTGGCATGTGGACTGTTTGGGACTGTGAAACCAAATGAAAAATACAACAATGAGATCATTTTAGCCCCTGAACTGGAAAAAAAGAAAAGAAAAAAAGAAGCAAACACGCTTCATGTCTAAAAGTGTGTGTGCATGTGTGTGTATGTGTGGGAGAAGGGGGCACACTTGGGCTGCTTCTCTGTACACGAAAAGTTCTCTATAAATAAAGTGTAGATAGATAGATTCATTGATTGACTGATTGATTGTAGGTTATAGGCTTGGTATGCGGCCACTGTCACTTGGTCTGTCTACAGCTCCAGCTGTTTGACAAACCATGCTGCTGCCTCCGGGTCCTGAGAGCCCAAGATACCTCTTAAGTCCATTGGACAAAGAGCAAGAGGTGAAAAAAGTCAGAATGACACACAGACATGCTCTCTCTGTGTCGTCCCGTCTCTCTCTACAGCGCTGCTATTCACTACAACACTACACACCCAGTGACTCAGAACATTACAGTATAGCCCAAAGGCTACACGGGATACTTCAAAGCCAGAGTCCAACATTAGAGGAAATAGGTTTGGTCACTCTGTTCTCCGAGTTACACGAGGACATCGACACACTGCCATGTGTGTTTGGTACAGTAAATAGTTAGTTAGATGAATGAATGAATGAATGAATAATGTGTTTATTTCTGCTGTTCAAGAGGAACTATGCAGGATTTGCACCTTAATTAAACAGGTTCGGGGTAATTGTGATGGTTAAATGACTTGTTATAGGGAGGATGGAGGCTCTCTGCCTTCCACTTAGTGTCTCTTGGCCGAGAACCAACCTTGTAAGATCAGAGCCTCCGACCCGGTGTCCCTGTTCTCGACTCGCAAGAAACATGGGCAGCTTTATGGCACTGCAACACTAGCACACCCTGTAATCGGTAATCTGTAATCTCTGGTTAATGTGACTCCCCTCGGTGGACATCGCTCCATGGATTTGGCCTTTTAGCCAACTTAGTTGAAAACAAATGCATATGGCCAGAGGGGGAGGGAGGAGGGTTAGTAGTGAAAAGTGAAAACATGCACTGAAACTGTAGGAGCATAGAGGTATTATCTCAAAGCGTGGTGAACCAGAGCGTTTTGGAGTTGTTGGATTGTGTATTTGATGGCTCTAATGAGGGAAACCAAGAAATCCAATGAGCCTCCGCAGCGTAGCTCTGAGCAGCTCACGGCTCTGCTCCGCCGTTCTAAAAATAGCTTGCACCGACAATTAAAGGTAACAAACCCACTGCTATGACTGTAGGGATTATGGCAATGGGCCAATTTGCCAAAATGTTTAACTATCCCTTTAAATTTGACATTTTCACATGAGAGTCGCTCAGGCTGTGATGCACATATGCAATAACTCTGTGGTCCAGAGCTGATTAAACCAGTTTCAAACAGCAAAAAACTAAAGTTGTTCATCACTTGTAGCTCAGACAGATAAACCACAGTGACCACACAAGGCCACCACTCACTGTGAACTGCATTACTATGCGTAACGTGCTCTATAACATGTGTCCTTTGTGTCCATCCAGGTGCAGTGGAGTTGTGTCATAGTTTGTGCACATTTTTAATGGAGCTTCACCAAACTCCTGAAAACTTTCTGGATCCCTAAAGGACCTTGACGATTCGTGCGTAGGTCAGCAGTCTGTCATGTCAACTCCCTCCTGCATCGCCACTGCTAGTCTGCCATGTGCTGCTGTGTTGACGGCCATGTTGGAGCGATGCGGGGGCCTCGTTCATCTGTTTTCACTCAGTTTGACCTGATAACAGAATTTATTTAAATCTCTTGTCTTCGTTGGACGACTACGAGGAGGTTTAAACCTCCAAAACTTTGCGAAATTAATCACAGACGCTCAACCTACATCCTTTAATGGAAGTAATCCTTTTACTAATCTTAACTCCTGTAATGTGCCAATCAACAGAAAAACACTTTATAAAGAAAATCCTCGCCAAGGACACACGGAGAGCTTCTCATTTCACGCCGTTTTTGCATAACAAGCTCTTGACAAATGGAGTTTCTGTCGTCAAAACGGAGGGGAAGACAAGACAACCCTTGACCCTTCTGTGAGATTTCTGCACCTAACAGGAGAGAGGGGGGGCGAGGGGGAGGGGGCGGGGCTACTGCAGCCCAGCGGGAGCTCTCATTGGACAAGGTCGTTGTTGGACATTTTGAGCGCGAGCCTTATATGCAGAGCGCAGGATGCAGGCGAGAACAAGAGACACCAACACAGCACGAGACACATGGAGAGAGAGAGACGGAGGCTGAGACGAGAGAGAGAGATGGATGGATTGGAGGAGAGATGGGAGGAAGGTGTGTGTGTCGCTGTGTGTGTATGTGTGTGCGCGTGTGCAACAGAAAAGCCCAGATAGCAGCGTGTCAAGAGTGCTGTCAGTCACTCATCCATCCAGCTGGCTAATTGGCTCCTTACCCTCTCTCCCTCTCTCTTTCTCCCTCTCTTTCTCTCTCTTTTTCCTCACTCTCTCACTCTCTCTCTACCTCCCTCCCTCCCTCGCTTGCCCTCTCTCTCTCTCCCTCCATCAGGCGTTGCTCCTAACTGCGCGCCGGAGGCCAAAATGCAGATGAGCTCTGCCTCGCGTCAGGGGGAGCTTCTGCTCTGCTTAATTATCTGTGTGTGCGCGCGCGCGTGTGTATGTGCATGTGTGTATGTGTGAGAGAGAGTTAGCTTATCAGCTTACCGGCCCACACACACACATACACACACAGAGAGACGCACGCGCACGCACACACTGTTCATGCTGCTGCTGTAGCTGCTATGCTAAACAGCAAGGCATCCTGGGAATTGCAGTGACAGCTCATTTTGGGTTTTTTTTTTTTTGCAGTCTATGTATGAAAGCTGCTGAGAGACAACCTTTCCCTCCCCCCTCCTCCTCCTCCCACTCCCCCTCCAACTGCCTCCCCCCATGTCTCTCCCCCTCTCCACACATACACACACACTGACACACACACACAAACCTCTCTTTCCCTGGTGCTCATGGGAATGAGTCCAGGGCCTGTCACTAACCCACCCTCACTCTCTCACCCCTCCTCCCCCCTTCCAACCCCTCTCCCTCCCTCCCTCCCTCCCCTCATCGCCGCGGTGACAGGGCTTGTTGACAAACGCCAGCAGTCATCAGGGCACCATGGGAAATCTTCTGCCACCATTTTGTCAGCAGAATGACAGAAGTTGTTAATGTCTCGCCTCTCGCCCTGACACGAGACGCCGGGGCTGACAGACTCTGACACGCGCCATATACACACTCCACACATGCACACACACACAGACACACTCCTCCAGATACACACACAAATGTCACACTCCATACCGACACAAACACACACACACACACTGACACATGCTGCTGCTACACACACATACACACAACACTGTCCACATTCGGTGCCCTCCATCCTTCACTCTGCCTCCTTCTCACTCAACTAACTCACTCAGTGTGTGTGTGTGTGTGTGTGTGTGTGTGTGTGCGCGTGTGCAGCTATACATGTGAGGACCAGTTGGAGTTTTAAACCAACAGAGTGAGGACATTTTGACCGGTTCTCACTTTCTCTGACCCGTTCTGAGGGTTAAGACTTTATAAGAACTAGGTTATTATTATAATTAGGTTTAACCCTCCTGTTGTCCTGTCTCCTTCCTCCATCCTTCCTTCTTTCCTTCCCTTCCTTCCTTCGCCCTTACTTCTTCCTTCCTCTTTTGATCCAATTGACCTGATCTGTTCTGTTCCCTGTCCCTCCATTTTTCTTTCCTTTCCTTTTCACTTCCTTCTTTCCCTTCTGTCTTCCTTCTTCCTGGCTTGAACCAGTCTGTTCCATCCCTTCCTCCATCTTTCTTTCCTTTTCACTTCCTTCTTTCCCCAATCCTCTTTCCCTTCCTTCCTTCCTTCCTTCCTTCCTTCCTTCCTTCATTCTTACTTCTTTCTTTCCTTCTTACTCCCTTCCTTCCTTTTCCTTCCTTCCTTTCTACATCAATCTCTTTCCTTTTTTTTGACCTCCTTCCTTCTATCTTTCCTTCCTTTTTCCCTTTCTTCCTTCCTTGACCCAGGAAGACAAGTTAGGTTAGGCATTTGTTTTGGATGGTTAGGGTTGGGGTACAAGGGGCCGGGGAATACATTATGTCAATGAGCAATGAGTGTCCTCACAAAGATAGCATTACAAGCGTGTG
The DNA here is from genome assembly GCA_030347415.2 of Decapterus maruadsi. Classification (NCBI taxonomy): domain Eukaryota; kingdom Metazoa; phylum Chordata; class Actinopteri; order Carangiformes; family Carangidae; genus Decapterus; species Decapterus maruadsi. The sequence continues at coordinate 20,171,916 of CM064891.1, read as the reverse complement.
TGTGTGTGTTTGACAACTAGATGTGTATGGATGTTCAGTGTGTATGACTAGGGAGTGTTAATGAGGATATGTCTATGATTTTGTACGGCTCCTAATGACTTGTACTCAAGTGTATGTGAGAGAGAGAGAGGGAGTGTGTGTGCGTGTGCGTGCATGTGTGTTTGTGTGTGTGTGTGAGAGAGAGAGAGAGAGAGAGAGAGAAAACAGTGTCTCAGCTCTCGTTATGGATGCTGCGTGTGCGTCTGATCAATACCATTTACAATCCCAACAGGAGATGGAGCCTGGCGGACAACCCTAACTGACCGTTATGAGAACATGATGAACTCTGGACAGCGCGCACACACACACATACACACACGCACACTCTCTCTCTCTCTCAGATACGTATGGGCAGCTTCTCTGGACGGCCAATTACCGTTCCTCATAATCCACTTGCTCCACACACACACACAGCCTCAGCCTCAGTCCACCTGTGTACAGCTGGTGGAGCTGCAACCGACACCGACAGACATCCAGATGTATTTGTGTATGAGCGTGTGTGTGTGTGTGTGTGTGGATTGCTGAGGATGCCGAAGTTCCCTCCAGAATCCACAAAGACCAGATTCACCATCCTGAAGCTCACAGGCCCCTGATCGCATCAACACGGGTAGTTCACCACGTCTGCTTGGTTGCTCAGGCTGCACCTGTGAGGAGCTGAACCGTCTATTTCATGTTTCAGGGTTTTTTTTTTATGTGGGTTTTTTTTCCTAGAGGGACGAACTCTGTTGAATCTGCTGAGGGTGGAAGAAGAGGAAGGAGGAAGGTGTGTTTAAACTTCAAAGGGTGAATTAGAGCCAGACTGGGTGTTTCCAGAGGGCAGGAGGACAGGGGGCCCTGCAGGATGTGACTGAATGGAGCTCACAGAGACAGATACCATAGGTTTCACCTGACAACACAGGAAACAGGAACATGCACCTAACGTTGTTTAGTTTGCAGGTGAAACATCGATTCAACATCACTTGAGATAAAGAGATATAAGGAGAAAACATGTTGATCACAAAACTATAAACAGGTCCAAAGGTAATAACACACTTAAACTTCTCCCTTTTCCCAGCCGTAACTTCATATGAGGAACCCTGGAAAGCTTTATAGCTACTGTATGAAAATCCCTATTACCAGTTAAAGAACTTATTTGTAAATCAAATTAGCATCAAAGATACTGAAAAAGCACATTATTATCATGTAAATATGATACAAAAGTAAGCACATTCATAGCAGGCATGATGTTCAGGTTGTTTTATTACTCACTTTGTCACCAAAGCTTTGTTTTTGTGACTCTTCAGCTTTTTTTTTCTTTCTTTTTTCTTTTTTTTGGCCAAGCTGTGTTGACACTAACTGTTATTATGACGGGGTAAATGATTTTGCTGCAAACAGAGAAATTACACTCTCAACCTAGGAATGAATTTTGTGCTTTGTGGAAAAACGCTGAATTAGCTGCATATGAAGCTTTATTGTGAAAAGCTTTAAAGAATTTGCAAATGATTTGGTTCAAGCTTCTTAAACATGAAACTTTTTTTAATGTCAGATCTGTTTTGTGTCTTTATGAATGAACACCTTCATGCTGATAAAGGAAAATAGATGAATTAACTGAAAACGTAAACCACGTCTTGTTTCTTTAAAAAACAACAACAATAACTATATGTTTTAAGGGGTTTTACTGATGCTACGAACTTTAAGATGAACTTTTGTCCTGTTTTTTCTACAGATGTCCCGTAGTCTGACTGGTCCAGCTCATCATTTTTCACTGTAGAGTCCAAACTGTCCTGAACCATCAGCTGCTTAGATGACGTTTTATGACCTCGTTGTGTAAAATACAACAATGGATGACACTCTGCAAGACTGGTAAGTAAACAGCTGTTAATGTCAGCTATGTAGGTATATCAATAATGTTTATATTTTGGTTCAATCTTGAATGAATTGATTGAATTTCAACTACACTAAATCCAATAAATGATGAGAGTTTAATTCTTTAACATACACATCATGTATGTGTGACATTAAAGGAATTTGAGAGTATGTGCATTATTTTTTGAATATCAAAGTAAAGCATAAAGCTGGTTTAGTCATTTTAATTATGTTCTTCTGTGGCTTCAAATTTCACCCACTCTCTCCAGTATACATCAATATCTGTGAGCTGCCTTTTGCAGTATTAAACAGAGAAGGTACAGAGAGTAAAAGACTAAATACTTTACTCTAAACGTCTCTGTGCAGGTTCAGTATTCATCCTCCAGTCTGCAGCTCACAGATGTACAGACAGTTCTGATTAGTTTAATATTACACTCACAGCAAAGCTCTGACACCTAATAAAAGTTGCACGCACACACACTATCGCTTATACCAACAAAAACTCTTGTGAATCTTCCTGAATCTGTAAATTAATTAATTAGATTAGAGGGAAACTTAGACATACAGTAGCAACGCCAGAAACCAACAACAACCTGACATAGCCATCTGTAACATCCAACAACCACCCTCCACCCACCCCATCAAGAAACTGTACAAAAAAAAATCAAATAAAAAATTCAAAAGCATTAATAAATATGTGTTGATAACATATTTAAGTGAAACATCAAAGTGACATTAAAGTGACATCATAAAAAGCAATTCAGTCCTTATTGTTTGTTTGGTTGCATCTCTGTCATAGGTAACAATTAGAAAGTTAATATAAAAATGTAAATGTACTTGAGCTATGAGGCCATAAATATATAATAATAATGTTTTGAAGATTAAATCAATTGTGGGTTGGAGAAACAAACAACTAAATTGACCCCTGTAACAAATTTTCCACATCCAAACTTGTTCAACATACAAACGCACGCGCGCGCTCAAGTCGCACACCGCGCGCGCGCGGTATAGGTGGAGGAGAGAGGATGCGCGAGTCAAGTGCAGCTTTCAGCAGGTGCCGCCCCGCGTGAGCCCCGGCTAGGACGAGATGAAAGACACCGCTGCACACCGACTCCCCCCCTCGCGCGCAAACACACCGAACCTCTTCTCCCCCCTCTCCCTCCCCTCCCTTGCCTCCCCGCGCGCTCGGTGAGGTAGATTTGTAGTGACAGCAGCGGGTGCATTCGCCAGTCATTCCCCATAAAAGGTTCCGTCTGATCAAAGCCCCGCTGAGGCAGGGAGAGGCATGGAGGCGGCCCGCTATGTCGGCGTGTGTCGGTGTGTCTCCGGTGTCTCGCAGGGCTGAGGCGGTTTTGAAGCTTTAAAAACATAAAAAAAAAAAAAAAAAAAACTCCTCTGTCTCTCTCTCTCCCTGCTATTTACATTTGAGCTCCGTTTTGCCTTGGCAGTAAAACATTGGTTTTATATTCCCTCCGCCTGCAGCCTGCAGTGTGACAGCCTCGACTGCATTAATCAACTCCTCCCCGCTCAGAGAGTCAAGGATTTCTTAAACTGGAAGAATTAAATCTTTAAATACATTTTAAACGCAAGTGTCTGACTGAAGTTATGTTAACAAGCCCCGCTACCTCAGGTATGTGCGTGTGCATGTGTCAGATTCCCCGGTGAGCGCTGAGGGGATGGTGCGCACACCAAAGCACAGGGAAGAGGCAATGTGTTGATATAAATTTACCCACCCGCCATCAATTAGACAAACACTTTAGCAGCTGTAAAAGTTGTATGAACACCCCCCTAAAAAATATGAGGCAGACGCCGCGGCTGCAGTCTCAACTTTAAAGTCATCTGCCAGTCATATTCCCAAATAATTTTCCATATTCATGTTTTTTTTTTTTTTGTTTTTGTTAAATCACCGGGAAGCCCATGCAGGCCCACATCCTCCTCTTTACCTCCTCATTAACACCAGGCGGCTCGTCAGAGGCAGACAGCGTTATTCACCATCAATTAAGTGCACAGGAATCTAAAAGCCAGACTGCTGACACATCTTAGTGCAGGGCCGGGATGCAAATGCAAAAGACAAAAAACTTTTTTTTTTTCTTTTGCTTTTGGTAATGCAAATTTGTCAATCTGTTAAAGAGTAGAGTAGACCTCCTCCTTCTCCTCATCTCCAAATTCACTGTTGTTGTCTGCAGCAGCACAAAGCTTTCTATACATTGATCTTTCTTTCCCCACAGTCCCTGCTGAATAAAACATGGCTCATGGCCCATCAACATGACTTGAAGTTGTTGTCCGTACATCAAGGCCGCTTCATCAGCACACATACAGAGATAAAAATGCAATAAACTACTCACAAGTCACAAAGACGTTATGTTTTGTAATTCTTATAATTAAACACTGGTCATGGTTTCCTGGTGCAACTATTATTATTACTGGAGAGAGGTTAAAGCTGACAAATGTTTTGATTTATTAATGAGAATAGTTTAAGTCCAGACATTTGTTTTCCATTTGGGTTTTGCAGTTTTGTGGGTGGAGCTCAGCTGGAAAGTAACAAAATGCGATGAGAATAAAATGAAGTAAAAATCAACACTTGCTCATCTATTTCTTATTTTATGCGCATGTAAACTGGTAGAATTCAAGACTAAAACATTGCACCACTGACAATCATTCACCGTGGCTTGAACTGCACCTCATTTAAACATTATTTTTTGGAGCTTAGTGTCTGCAAAATGAATAAAAATTAATTGAAATGCTTATTTTGTCTGACCGGCAGCACAAAACCTCCCAAAATAATTCACTTTACCTTCATAGAAAGAGACAGAAAACCTGCAAATCGCCACATTTTAGAGGTTTAAGTTGTTTTTTTCTTACATTATGAGTCAAAAATTAAAATAACTGTCGGTGCACAAAAGGTCACCAGAAGCAGGGAGTTAGAAAAACTTTTATTCCTTCACAATTGAGAAGTAGAAGTTATTTAAAGAGTATAAAATAATACCTGCATAAATTGGAAGCTCATTATGAGAAAAAAACAGATGTAAATGAAAGAATTAACTGCTGTGTGAGATGTTAGACGCAGAAAAAAATAAATCAAACGAACCCAGAAGTGATCGTGGTTATCATCACATCATTTAATTTCTGCAGTTTGTAAGAAAGAAAAAAAAATATCACAACGTATATAAACATGAGCACAGGAGCTCCTCTGAGTGCTTAAACTTTGCTATGTTACATCCGACTCCGTGACGATGCCGTCATGATGCCCCTCAAAGTCCACAAGGTCAAAAGGCCAAAAAAAAAAAAAAAATCCTCGGCACCATTCTGCTATAATTTAACAGCCTGTAAGCGACGTTTAATTTACACAAGCTTCCTCACACACACATTCACGTACTGTTATCGGACTCCTCTCTGATCAAGGCAAAGTGGTGCTAGTATGTACACTGCATTATCTGGATGTTAGTGTGTGTCTGTGTGTGTATGTGTGTAGATGTCATGATGGCCCTGGAGATCGGGTTACAGATGGCGCTTTAAGAGCTTTAATGGGGGTAGGCCTCGATCACCATGGCGTGTCCCTGGAAAACACAAGAATGAAGAGCTCATGAGGAAATCGATCAAATTGGAATATAATTATAGGTATTTCCAAGAACTGTGTAGAAACATGAAACAGATCAGTTAAATCATTAAAGGGATAGTTCAACATTTTGGCAAATTGGCCTATTGCCATAATAACTCTAGTTTTAGCAGTAGGTTCGTTACCTTTAATTGTCAGTGCAAGCTATTTTTAGAACGGCGGAGCAGAGCCGCAAGCTGTTCAGAGCTACGCTACGGAGGCTAATGGGATTTCTGGGCTTCCCTCATCAAACTCATCAAATACACAATCCAACAACTCCAATGGGCCAATTTGCCAAAATATTGAACTATCCCTTTAAACGCTGTTCCACTGTGTTATGGATTTTGTCACCCGTCACTTTACCTGTCCTCCTGCAGCACAGGCCGCCACCAGTCCGTACTGTCCTCCCTCCTTCTTCAGCCGGTGTGCCACTGTGGTTACCAGTCTGCAGCCGGTGGCGCCGAACGGATGACCCAGAGACAGAGAGCCTCCCCACAGGTTGAATTTATCCATGGAAGGAGTCCCCACCTACACACACACACAAAACAGACGATGTCATCAGGACTGAGAGGCGAAGCTCAGGTGAATATTTTTCAGCCAAACTTCCACTGACTGGAGAGCAGTTGAATCAAAATAAGACGTACAAATCTCTTGATCTTAACCAATTAAAAAGATCCCACATGTTTCGCTTCTACAGTATTTAGTTTGATCCATAATAATAAGATGAATTTGTGTTTTTTTAACACCAAAAACCATCTCAGTTTAGTTCTCCACATCCTCTCTCAGGCGTCTCTCTGGAGCTCGAGTAATAACAGATCGATTGGCTGACTAGTTTCTGAGCAATCAGATAAAAAACATAGCAGATTTCAGGAGGAGAAATCCTCCAGGGTTGGATGGTGGTGGGTCCAGGTGGGCGGGGCTTGGTGCTTTGTTGTGACATCACAAAGTTACAGGAAGTCCAGACAGCTTGTTTTAAGGCCCAGTTTATGAATACAGGCTATGTGCACTTAAGTTTTGATACATTCACAGTTAACTATCGCTGATTTATAATAACACATTGAATGAAAATTTCACTTTAGTACAATATGGGACCTTTAAATTTTTTGTCACCATTTAGTTTAGTTTAGTTACTACAGTAATTGATTAGGTTTTATGTCTGACCAAATCGCCAAAGTCTTACAATTTAAGTATGACACCACCACCATATACAAGGATAATACACCTGTAACAAATGCTGACAAAAAAATTCAGTTGTTAGAGTATCTTGAACTGTGCACACACTGTTCATGTGTTGCAACTATCCACTCGTGCTGTACTGTATCTATTCTGAGTAACTGCCGACATCTGACCAGCAGCTGTTTCTACCTTTGATTTCCTTCCCATGTACGTCTGGGCGAACCAATCTGAGTCCATAGCCTTCAGATTTGCCATAATCTGACCCTGGGGAAAAAAAAGAAAAGAAAGAAAAACACAGAAATAGAGAGTTACCATAGATACCAGACTGAAAACATATTGATCACTAAAGTGCAAGCTCTGAAGAAGTCCATGAATAACATACACACCACAATCAGAAATTGAGAGATTCTAGTTCAATTATGTAAAAAAACAAAAAAATGGACCATCTATCTAAAACTAAATCGAAATATTAGATAGAAATTAGATCAACACACACATTCATCCACCTTCACATAACTTTGTGTGTAAACTTACTGCAAACGCCTCGTGGAACTCAAAGACATCAATGTCACTCATGGACAAGCCGGCCCGTTCCAGGGCTTTGGGGGTACCGTACGTTGGCCTGCGAGGGTCAAACAGAGCTCAGTGTTAAAATGAAAATAAAATAGAGATTTTTTTTTGAACTCCTTCTGAGTCAAACTGTTGGAACAAACAACCCCTTGTTTGTCAAATATTTGTTAGGCTTTTAGATGAAATCTGAGAATAATACACAAACTTTAAAATGACACAAGTTAAAATGAGTCAAAATTAGAGGAAGACAACGAGACTCACCCCAAAAGCAGTTGATCTTTGGGGTCCTGGGACACGTAGACAAAGTCTCTGCCAGGATGAAAACACAATAAGATTAGCACATCATCTGAAATAGCTCCACTGGGGGCGGGGGGTTGAGGCTGTCATAGCAAACAGAGAGGGTGCAGATACCTGAGGTAGGCTTTAGGCTTGTAACCCATAGCCAAAGCTTTCTCCTCCGACATGATGAGCACAGCAGAGGCACCGTCAGTCTGAGGACACACACACACAAACGAGCGCTTTACTTCCAGTCAGGGCAGTTTGTGACGGGTGACAGCGTTTCTGCTTGTGAACGGGAATCATGGGAGGTCGTTTTGGGCAGGTGTGTAACGTTGAACCTAAACTGTTGGCAGGTAATGCAATTATGAAGCCCAAAAGAGATACCTTCAGATACCTGTAAACTCAAAGTCAAAGTTGCTGTCTGAACTGAAGAGACTCACCGTACTCAACCAGAAATGTTCCTACAGTATTTTGCTTCAGGTCAATTGCAGCTTTGTTTATGTAGCTTGAAGTGTGCACAGCTTTGTGTGTTTCTTTTACACACAGAGACAGATGCTGATGTCTACGCTGAAGGCGTTTTTCTGAAGTAGGAAGGAGGAATTAAGAACACTGAGAGTGTGTGTGTGTAGGTGTGTGTGTATTTACCAGGAAAGAGGAGTTGGCAGCTGTCACTGTGCCGTGAGGTTTAACGAAGGCGGCCTTTAGTTTGGCCATTTGCTCCATGGAGGATGGTCGGATGCCGTTGTCCTTAGAAACAATATCGCGGCCTTGACAAGACAAATGAATAATTAATATACATCATTAAATAATTTTAACAATCAGAAAAATCAATCAATCCTGCAGCATCAGTCAGATTATTTGAGCCAGTAGCGTTGATTATTTTGGACCAATTAGTTCAAGTTGTACACACAATTTTAAAACATTTAAAATATTATAAATTACATTATGCCAATGGGGCTAAAACGAATGACTATATTCATCATGGTTTAATCTTCTACTTATTTTCTGAATTAAATCAGTAAATATTTTTTTAATGTCAGAAAAAAAATTGAGTCAAATGAGTTTATGCTGATGTAAACCACAGAAAAGCAGGAAATCCTGACAAATAAGAGGCTTAGACCAGCAACTGTTTGGCAAAAATGAAACTTATTTATCATCAAGATTGTTTTTCCTCTCACTAAACGAAGCAATTAATTGTTTCAGCTTGACACACAACTATCAACATCAATAAATGGTTCATTTATAAGCTGAACCAGTGCAAAGAACAAACAACAACAGACAGATTGATTCATTAAACTTCCAATATCATATCTTTCAGTTCCCAGGGTGGAGCAGTGTTTACCTGGCACTTTGAAGGAGATGACGTCCTGCAGCAGACCGGCATCCTGGGCCTTTTTGGCGAGTGTGTGTGATCGCAGAGCGAACTCATCCTGCTCCACCCTGGAGACGCCAAAAGCAGCGGCCAGACGATCGGCACTGTGGCCCATAGTTTCAGCGGTGGAGAACTCAGCCACGGCAGGAAGCTACACACAAATAATCAACGGTTACAGAGGAAAAACTGGACTTTCATCAGGTCTTCTTCTGCAAGATTTTAAGTGAATGTCTACCTCTGGGGAGAGGTGAGCCAGCCGGATGCTGCCAAGCAGACTGAGCCTCTGACCGACGGTCTTTGCTTTGTTGAGGGACAGCATGGTCTTCCTCATCTTGCGGCTGTGACGGATGGGAACGTCAGACATGAACTCCACCCCGCCTGCGACCACAGCGTCACACTGGCCTGCAGCGATCATACCAACAGCTGGAAAGAGACGGAGAAGGAGGAGAGAGGTCAAACCATACACAGTATATGGTGCATGCATGTAAAATGGACGTAGAGGTTTCCATCTCTTAACGTACCCGAGGTCATTGCCTGGTTGGAGGAGATGCAGGCCATGGTGACGGTGTGAGCTGGGATCTTGTCAGAGAAGCCGGCGCCCAGTGCTGCCTGTGAACACAGTCAGGTATGAAGCAGACGCACAACACATCTTCCTGCAGCAGCCATAGCTATTTCATAAAGCATCCAAATGGTACAAGATATGATACTCGTAACCAGAACCGGGGAAAGAGACTTGCTTTGTATACTGGATTAAAAAGAAGGAGGGAGGTTCTTTTCAACACTGAGGAATACATTAGAGAGGATAGAGGCGCATTTATCCAATAAAAAATAATTCAGAGGTATTGTTACACTCCAACAGAGCTTAATCAAATAAGCTTTATCAGTGATAATGGGTGTAAGGATGTATGTGTGTACCTCTCTTGCTACATTGCTGGTTTTAACTTCCTGGATGACTGTTCCATAGATGATATAGTCGACAGCATCTTTGGGCATTCCTGTTTTGTTCAGCAGACCCCTAGACACAGCAGAACACACACACTCAGTCAAGATTAACGCTGTAGAAATAAATGGTGGAGTTGTTTATTTTGTGACGCAGAAAATAGAAAACAAGATGTGGACACACTCACTGCAGAGCTGCTCTGGCCAGGTCGTGTGGCATTAGGTCGGCATATCTGGAAACACAAACAAGAACAGCTTGACCATGTAGAACAAGGTGCTGGACTTCAACTGACCTCCAGATCAAACGACCTATTTTTAGCAGTGATCACGACAAAGCAACATAAATTAAATTCTCACGCTCACGTACGTGGTTCCAGACAACAGGAAGGGCGTTCGAACTCCCTCCACCAGCACTATGTTCTTCACACCAGGCCGAGCCAGGGTCTTCTTGCTCTTTGTCTGGACTGCAAAAAAGAGAGGACAATAAGTAAATCAAAACATAAATGTTCAGCTCACATTAAGTGTGACCTTCCCAGGTCCATAATGTAAGTGACTTACCCTGAGCCTGAAGCTGAGATGTCGTACTGAGAGAACGGGCCCCTGAGACACAGAAAAACATTCCTCATCATCCTCAATTCAAATTACTTCAAACTACAAACAGCTTGTATGACTACCAGTACAACTATCAAACAAACAAAAGTGATGGTAGGCCGATATCATTTTGTGAACCTTTGTACAGCATGTACTCATTAGAATTGGCAAATCTTCTATTTCTGACTCTACTCTCCTGTGCGACTGAATATTTTCCAACAACTCTGTCATGTTTTTTGGACTCTGTTAAAGTGTTGAAAATGAGGATGCAAACTCACCAAGCCTCACTGCCCAGGATGGGCTGATGGAGCAGCTCCGCACTGAGTTCAGCAACATAGCCATGATGGTCTAGATGAAAAGAAACTGTGATCGTCACTTCAAAGTTTTCACATCATTAAATTCAAGACCATGCCTTGCATCTCCATGTTTTGGGTTAAAATGTTGCTATTTTCTGTCATATTTCCTCATGCAGAAGAACAGTCACTTCAATTAGATGGCAAGCAACCAGTAATGCAAAGAACAGTATGGCAAACACTCATTTACATCAGCGAGAGTTGGCTAAGTAGTAGTGAGTAGTAGTAAGTAGCAGACACGCCTCTCTGTGCATACACAGGTGAATCAACACCTCTCTAAAACAGTTGTAATGAACATTACTTTACAGCTTGTGCAAGACTGAGTATCTCTACACTGTGGTGCTACAACTTTTTACTGAAGTGAGCACTTCTCTTCCAATGGAGACTGTGTTGCATGATGTGTTTCCAATATTACAGTGCCACCTGCAGAGTGATATAACCACACTACACTGCCTCTCACTTCTGTGGGCTAAAGGTCACCTGTTGTAAGCTCCTGTGACCCGACTGTCTAAAATCGCACTAGACACAATAAACCGTCAGTACCGTAGATCTTTTCACTGTTTATAATTAGCTAACCCCGAGTATGACATTGCGGATCATGTGTGTGAAAATACGAGGGATCAGTTGCACTTAGCTTGAAACGCTGAAGTGTAATGTAAAATGAATGAATGGAGGGTTGATTTAATTATTATTAGCTTAAAGAAAATGCCTTTTGAGTATCTAGCCTCTTTCTGTGTTTTATTATGTAGCATAACATTACATATCATTGTGCGGTCACCCAGCTCAGCCTCCCCCACCTCAACCCCGGCTGTGACCCTTCACCTAGTTTCCTATTCAGCAGCATAGCAGGGGACGTGAATGCACCATTACGACTCTAAAACTGGGTCAAACCACCAGCAAACAGGTCAAACAGCGTTTGCTTCCTTTAAAAAAACAACAACCTTTGCTCAGATAAAAAATAAAATTCCCAGACAATGAAGCTAGAAGCTACACGCTAACTAGTAGAGCTAGCTAATTGTTAGCAAAAGTTTCCATTAAGTTGCAACGTATTTCGCCTTTTTTAGGATTAAGGATGCGTGTTCACAGAAACGACAACATGTTTTTACATTTCACTAAGTCTATATTATCAATGGTGATAGTAAAGCTGGAGCTTACCTCTGTGTGTGTGTGTGATATGTCTTTGCCGACACTGCCTCCCAGTCAAACGACCACCAGCCACTTTAGCAGCGCTACCGGACTACAACACCCACTAACCGCCGTTAAGGACCCATGAAATTATGGCTGCTTAAAAATATGCCTGACAAAAACGAACGGAAAAACAAACGATTTGTTTCATATTTTGCCTCTTTTAAGATCAAATTCAATTATATATCACGTAAATGGCATCCAAAAAAATATTTATGTATTTTTTACAATCAAAACAGACGATATTGGAACAAATAAAATCATAGGCTCTGCCGCTGAGGTCCTTCTGCTGTTGACACTTTTCGGTGAGGATGACAGGTGTGTGTTTGTGCAGCCTGGAGTTCCGGCACCTTCATCTCTCAAACCGGGGATTCAGGCTGTAGAGTAAACTGCTAGAAGATTTTAATATTTTGTAGGATAGCAAGCCGCAGCAATGTCGACCCTCCGCTTCGGGCAGCATCTCATCAAGGCCTCGTCGGTGTTCCTGCAGACCGAGCTGTCCTTCGCGCTGGTCAACAGGAAGCCCGTGGTGCCCGGGCATGTGTTGGTGTGCCCGCTGAGACCGGTGGAGCGTTTTCGTGACCTGCAGCCGGACGAGGTGGCAGATTTATTCAGCACCACCCAAAGAGTCGCCAACCTGGTGGAGAGACACTTCAGCGCCACCTCGCTCACCATCGCCATCCAGGACGGACCCGAAGCCGGACAAACCGTGAGACACGTTCACGTCCATGTGCTGCCCAGGAGGAATGGGGACTTTGAGAGGAATGACAGCATCTATGATGAGCTGCAGAAGCACGACAAAGAGACTGAGGATATTCCCTCCAAGTGGAGATCAGAGGAGGAGATGGCAGCTGAGGCTTCAGATCTGAGGAACCAGCTCCAGACTGTGTAAATGGACAGTGGTCATCCCTGTGTATCAGGGTCAGCAGTGATTGGAGGATGATGAGAATACTTGATAATATTAATATGGAACAATCTTATTACTCACTTAGAGCTCGTTTCTTTTGTATGAGTTCATGACTTTTATGCATATGTTTTCCAAAATAAAATGCAAATAAGTTTCTTGCAAACATGATTTCAGCACATACCGTAATCCTTACTCTCTGGAAAGCAGTGCAAAATCAAATGTTTTAATTATTCGCCAAAGGGAAATTCATTTGTCTGTCAGCTCATCTACCATTTGCAGAAGAATGATGGATCTTGTCTCTGCACTGCAGCGAAGAAAGGAGACATCCACTGCTGCCATCGAGGTGTTATGAAGTGATCTGAGTTGTTCAGAATGGCCTCTAACACTTTCAGTGTGCATCTCTCCACCCCCGCTGCAAGCTTTCATACCTAATTTAGTGTTTGTTTGATAAAACTGTGGACAGCTGGCTTGTGAAATCATACAGACAAGAGTGTAGTTATTTTGTATACTACTAATCTAATGAAAAACCTTGGTTAATTGTTGGCAATCATGACTGTGATTCATTTCAGTAGGACATACCAGTAATACATTATGTAATAATCGTTGGCTATGTAAACATAAACTAAGAAATATGCACATCTAAATCTGTTGCCCGATGCATGCTTTGTTTATCAGGATGTCACTCTAATCATTTAGCTTTTATTTCAAAATAAGAGCACACTGCATATTATCGGAGCTATCTGTCAGAGAGTGCATCACCTCACTGTCTGTGCCACGGTTCATGTAATACCACCTGTGGCAGATGAACCCAGAAATCACACCTGCTGTTTCCTAAGCCAATTTTCAATCCTGCCAATGTATTTCTAAAAGAATTTTCTGATTTCCCATGAGCCCCCACCTTCACTGCTTTTTGGTCCCCTCCTGTGCCACCTCATTTAAGAAAATCCTGGAATTGCCTGAGATCTCCAACAAGCCTGTCTACTTCATCACCAGGACAGGTGTCAAGCAGGCTTATTGGGGCTTGAACAAGGATTTTCCATATGTGACGTGTGTGTGGTTTAGAGTCTAGACGAGAGTGGAAAAAGTTGAGTCTGTTTAATTTTTACACACTGTGAAATGTTCCTGTAACTGCAAACAAATTGGGGCTTGTCAAGACAGAAACATAGCTCCCTTTATTCAAAAGTGGTATCATTTGTGGTCCTAGTTGTCTATATTAAAACACGCTTTTAATTATGTCAGAAAATGCTTTCTTCACTTTCAGTTTGATCCTGTACTGTAAGGAATTGTTAAGAAGGTCAGAAGATTAAGAAATCTCCCATCCCAGTCGTCGCTGCCATCTGGATGGAGGCCTCAAGGTACGACAGTGTGCGTGAATGCATGTAGATGTGATACATGCTGTTTATGTAGACTAAAAGATTTCAGCAGTGAGTCCCAAGTTTGTGTCTCCTCTGTAGTTCGTGATGGCCTGCTGCACGACATGCAACAAAAGCAAAAAATATAAAAAGAATACCAGGGGTCGTGCTGGGACTGCTGCCTGGAGCAGGCGGCACTTGGAGACTGCCTAAAATGGTATACATGCACACACTCATATTAATCAGTTAATAGCTTGAAAGCATTGCCACAGTCTTGTGCTAGTGGCTACTGAGTTCCACTGGAGTATATTAAGGTCAAGGGCCTCACTTGGGGGGCAATCTACTCACAATATTATCTGCAACCTGCTTGTCTGCATGTGTGTGTGTATGTGTGTGTGTTAGGTGGATCTCCCTGGAGCGTTTGACATGATGCTGACAGGAAGGAACATCAGGCCTGATAAAGAAGATGGGTCTCGTGCACCAGCTTGTGGACCCTCTGGGTATGTTCTACGCGTGGCGTATCTCCATTGCTGTTACATTGTGTAATCTATTGTGGTTTTATCCTTAAAGGGATATTTCAACATGTTGGCAAATTCACCTAATCATAATCCCTACAGTTTTAGGGGTAGGTCCATTACCTTTAATTGTCGGTGCAAAATGTTTTGAGGTCGGCCTGGAAAAACAGGGGGATGCACTTCTCGGCAGCTTACTGTACAGCTCTGCCGAATAATGCATCCACCCTGTAACTTTATGGCTGGATATCTTTGAATCACATGGTTTGACCAGCTCATATGTTGAGCTGTTTTGGGTTAACAGTGCGAATTTCATACATGTGCTACTCTTCTAGCCTGGAAAAACAGGGGGATGCACTCCTTGGCAGCTCACTGTACAGCTCTGCCGAATAATGCATCCACCCTGTAACTTTATGGCTGGATATCTTTGAATCACATGGTTTGACCAGCTCATATGTTGGGCTGTTTGGTCATAGGAGAGGCACATTATATATTGCACACCTGAGTGGGCGTGGTCATTTTGAGTTACAGCCGGTTTGGCGCCAGGGCATTACCTGTCCACTAGGTGTCCCTTCCGCTCCTCCATGTTTGTGGTGCTTCTGCGTTCTGTAAAATTCTTCATGCTAATGCGAACGGACTAACAGACGGCGAGGAGGAAGTTCGAGCTCCTGTCTCAGAGGTGAGTGAAGCTTGAGTGCTGTTTTACGATAACGCTAGCAGTATCGGTTTTGTTCACTGCACCTGGCTTGCTGTGCTTGCTAACATGCTAACGGACGCGAGTTCTACGGTACGTCCTCACGTCACTATCCATATTTGGATAAACCGGGAGTTCAGTATTGAACGCTGATTGGTCCAGAACGCTCTTGGCCTTCTGTACGTTCCATAGTTGGCTAAGGTGGCGACTTGGGAGAGCCCGTGGATCTATTATAAGACCACGGGAGAGCATAGTTTGTTTGCATTGGTTTGAGCTGTATTTATCTGGAGAAGATTCATTCACTTGTTGGAATTTCAATTTATCCAGTGTTGTGTCACGTACTAAATAGTCCGTCATCCTGCCTGTATCTCGCTGACTCATATCCATGGACTTATCGCATGCTGTTTTGATAGCCTCAATCCACAAGCTCCACAACCTCCTGTATGTGTTATCAAGTTCCCACGCAACCACCAAAGCAAACAAGAGAGGATAACTTGATTTTCAGAGGTCATTAAGTTTCTATTTATTTTATTTTTTATCATTTATTTCTTCGTTGTTCTTCTTACAGTGGCCTTGCAGTTACATGATCACAGAGTACATCAATATTATGTAGGTGTAGTGGACCAAGGAGGAGGTAAAGTGTATGTGTGCACGTGTGGGGGCAGAATTATGGAGTTTATGAGATGTCATGAGAAATTGTTTTTGAGAAAGTTGGTATTCAGCCTTTGGAAATTTTGAGGATATGGAGTTCAAGGAGGATTATTTCAGACATTATAGAGAACAGCAGCTTGTATGGCAATATGAAAATCACAAGAACTAATACACAAGTTGTCTTTAACATTTACAACAACATAAATTCCCATTCACAGTTATTTGACAAACGTATCCATAGTTATAAAACAGTACTATCATCTGTACCTGTATTGTTTATATCCCTAATTATGCAGGACGTGTAAAATTCATAGAACAAGACTTCATTTAGTTTGACTAGCTGGAAGAAAAGATCTACCAGTCATGTCCAGATTCATTCAGAACCAATAATTTTTAATCCTTGAAGATGTCTGGCTATTTTTATTAACAAGAGAGACTCGGGTCTTATTTGACTGTAGCATATGATAATTGATAATTTTCACATTTTGTACATAATTCAACTGTTTTGAGCAGGATTTGGAGATATTTATATACCAGAGCTGAAATAAAAAATGTCGGGCTGCAACTAATGATGATTTTCATTCTTGATTCAGCTGCTAATTATTTTTTACAAATAGTGAATTAATCATTTGATCAATTTAAGAAAGTAATGTGAAAACCATCTGTCAAAATGTCCTTAAACTTACCTTATGAGTGAGGCATGTTCCAACAAAATGATTCTTTCTCATTATATAAAAACTACTGTTGTTTCAACATTTAAAGCAATATTAGTAATCTTTCAACAGTTTATAATTATATCGTCTTTTATGGGGCTCAAAGTGTTTTGACTTTTCTTACACTGTTGGTTTATATTTGACTTATTTCTTTCAAGCAGTCACCATTATGTTTTGCATAGTGAAGAAGTAGGAATGAAATTGCTATGTCATTATATCACTGAATGTAATCTCTTTTGTCATTATATGTGGTCAAATCAAGTATATCTGAACAAGTCATCTGAGGTATGAACTCTCTGCATATGTCCTTTATTCCACTTCGCTTCTATCTCCTTCTTCCCTTTATCGGACAAAGCTCAAAAAATGAAGAAGGCTCTGAAAGACACTCTTGTCGGGGACAGGCTCATTGTTACATCTGTATTGTTATGTCTCATATTAGTCAACAAATGAACCCTTTAATACTCCTTAAATCAAAAATACACACTTAATAATTTTTTGCATTATGTAAAAGCTGCAGGGATTCTGTTGATTTGTCATAGTATTTTTTTTAAATGTAAAACAAAGGCATTTTCTCCCACTTATCAAATTTTAAGTGGGACTGTGGAAGTGGTACTTGAAACCTTTGTAGCGTGAACAGGAAGATGTATAATGGTATGACAATCTGCCACAAATACAAATTGAAACGGGGAACTTTCTCCATGTAGCTCTCCATTGTATCCATTTGTTAGTAAACTAGTCCCAGTCTGTGATTCAGACAGGAAATGTACAGTCAGTCTGTCAGAGACTCTCTGCATCAGAGCCAATCAAGTGTCAGTTCTTCAGTTTGACCACAAGGTGGCAGGGTTTCCCTCCGCAAAGTCTCAGCTTCAGTCATTGGGGCTCATCAGCAGCCAGTTGGTCACAGTGGAAGGCACATTCAGGACGGCTCAGGAGCCAACAGGCACATTATCAGGACTCTGTGTGTGTGTTTGTGTGTTAGATTTTGGGCCTCCAGCCCTGTATGAACTGTGTGATCTTGGTGACATGGAGTCGGCTCAGGTGGAAGTCATGTGACAGGATGTCCTCAGTCAGCTGCACCAGGAGGCTGCCGTCGATCCGCTCCCTCTGGAACACAGCCACCGCCGCCTCTGATAGGCCGATGAACCGCAGGCATGCCGACACCTCCTCCAATGACAGAGCAGACAGGTCGGCGGGCGGCCGCCAGGTGGGGTCAGGGGGCGGGGACAGCCCTTCGCCGCCGACCCCTGCGGACGTCCCGCCGCCCTCGGCACCTCTGGAGGAATCTGTGGTGGGATTGGCGGTGGGCTCGGGCGAGGGGCACGGGGACTGGCGATTGAAGGGGTTCAACGCCCCGAAGGGAGCGAATCGACTCTGTGGGGGTGGCGGCCTGAGTCGGGGTCCGGAGGGCGTGAAGGAATCCACCCATGGCTCTGCCCAGGTGGCCTGCGCTGGCTGAGGATTGGCTGAGTTGTCTGCGGAGACGGCAGGGACGGGCTCAGGACTGGTGGGGTTGGGGGCAGGGCAGTCGGCCCAGGAGCAGGGGTAACAGTAGAGGGAGGCATCTGGTGAGGGCGAGCAGCTGAGACAGAGCAGGAGAAACTAAATTAATACTATATAATATAATACATAGAATACAGGGCTCCAGACTTGCTAACTTGTTTTACTAAGAGCTCTGTGGCCCCTAACTTTAAAGGGATAAACAGTTCAAAACATTTTATTCAAATTGGCTCCCATTCATAGTCATAGCAGTTGGTTTGCTACCATCTGCAATTGTCGGTGAATTCCTGGTTCTTTGATTTTTAGAACGTGTGACAAGAGCAGAGTCATTGCCTGAAACCACTGCTCAAACTATTATCTTAGAGGCTAATGGGATAGTAAAACATTTTTGTTTCCTTTCATCAAAGGTAAACACAATCCAACAACTCCACCCAAAGCTTTGGTGGCAGCTCGTTGTGACCTGCACACAATTCACCACGCTAAAACTATAGATTATTATAACAGGATTATGGCAATGGGCCAATTTGCCAAAATGTTGAACTATCCCTTTGACAGAGCTGTTTCAATGGTAAATTCATGCAAAACTGCTGAAACACGTTTTAATACCTGTTGTGGTTTGTGATCAGTTTTTAGGCAACCTGCATCTTTCTTTGTTTACTCTGTATTTGCATCAGCTGGGAAATGTAGCAGCTTTGTCTTGTAACGTTCTGTTATTATCTCATCTCTCATCTTTATCTCAGTTGGCACTTAACTTTTAATCGATATTCATGATATTAAATTGAATTTTACTGTTTCCATGAGACATTTTCAATTCGATATTGCTTAATGCGAATAAAGACGTGTGGATGGAAACATGGTTAAAAAAACAAAACAAAAAAACCCGCCAAATTTACTGGTTTCACATGAAAAATGTACTTCTGGCAGTCTGGAGCTCTGATATAGGTTATCATGACTTCTCACGATTCGCAGGTCAAAACACATCGGTTTAAAAACATTCATGTGCTGATGTCATGTCATGTCATAATCAAAAAGCTCCAGAACATCTGGACAGACGTTGCTGTTTTCAAGGTCACAGCTGATTTTTTATTTTCAAGTATGTTTTCTTGCAAAGAGGAAGTTCCTGTTTGTCCTTCTTCCCTTCCATAAAACACAGTGTGTCATCTGCTTCAGATAGTGAGAAGGATGAGATTTGCCGTCTTCCTTTGATTAGGAAACACTGGTGGTTAGTGGTTAGTGAAGATTAATGTGGACCTCTTCCTGTTTGTACCATAAAAGCATGAGCCAGAAGTGAAACAGCGCTGAGGCCACAGATTACGCTCACTGTACCTGTCCTGAAGTCCAGAGGAGTAGAAGGAGAGGTTGGGTCTCGGGGAGGTGGAGCTTTTGGGGAAGCGAGGTGGGACGGGCGGGCTGGGGGCCGGACTGGAGATGGAGCCCCCTTTAGAGCAGCGTGGAGGGACCGGGGGGGCGATCAGGTAGCGACACTCCTCTCTCACCTACATGTAAACACACAGAGAAAAATGAGAGCTCGAAAACACTTCCCAGGAGGTTTTAGTTTGTGTGCGTTTGTGTGTTAGTGTGCGTCTGCTGACTTGTCTCAATGTTCTGCTCGGTAAATGTCAAACTTGGTGACCTTTACACCTCAAACAAACTCCCTCACACCCTCAGTAGGAAGCTCCTCACACGCACGCATGCACACTCACATATGTGTTGTGTCTTGGCAGGCTAAATATCAGGGAATGAGGAACATTGTGTGTGGCAGGCTATAATCCAGCTGCATAGCAGACATCAGCACCCACACACTCTCTCTGTGTAACTGCTGTAAGCTGCCATCGCTTCAGAAGAAAAAAGTTAATTAAACAAAACAAGCGTGATAATGGCCCCCCTCGCAAACAAGGACGCCGTATGCACACGAACGGCGGAGAACAGCAGCAACAAAAGCTCGTTTTGAACATGACACATAATTATCCTGTTTAAAAAAAACGTTTGTTCTCATAAATGCGCGTACCGGTCGTCTTAACCACACTTTTATGTGTTTTTATATATTAAAAAAAAACAAAAACAAAGTGATATCACACTAATGACATCACCCACATGTTGCTCATTAATGTTAATCCTTTCCGGTTGCTCCAGTATGTGCGTCATTTTCAATCAATAGAGGAAGAGTAGTTGGGTTACCACAAATAACTATTCAGTCAAGGACACCGGATTGAGTTCAAGAGCCACTCCTCAATTAGAAAGAGCAAAGGCCTGGCTATCCGCTTTCTCAACTTATCGGTTCCACTGGCATCATGAAGGTCATAGGGTTGGAGTGTAGTAGGCCTACATAAAATTATAATAATTACTTGTTCAGATTATCAAGTGTTCAAATTTTCCATCCAACCACCCGTTTAGCTTGAATTTGAAACCGATGGAGACGTTAGTAGAGCACAGGAGGAGGGTGTAACACACTGGTTACTGGGGAAAACTAGGGAAACATGGTTTGAAACAACTGCATTAATGCTTCAACAGAAAAATAATCAAAAACGAATAAGATGTAAAGTCAAAGATGTCTCTCTATTTTTGAAAAAAGTGATATACTGTAATTGTGGTCCTGGACTATTTTCAGATATAAGCTACTGTACGTTCAGAATAGCTGCCCCAGCCTTGAGCTAACAGTAACATTTACAGTACATCCATATGCAAAAAAAACTTTAGACTCACAGACAAAAAGCAGGAAACCTGTTAGATAAGTGATCTTTGAGAGGTGTAGCACTGATTCACAGCAGTAACAATAATCACAGTATGTTGTAAGATTGTGTTTTTTATTGTAATCATCAGCTTCTTTGTCATTATCTTTTATGATAATGTTGATAATATTCTGGATATTCTAGCTCCTTTAGTGTCATTATGCTGTGACCATGGGAATAAAATGGCGGTGTATCATTTAGAAAACAACGTGTACCTGCATCCTTAGTGATGACGGGTGTATTGAGCACATGGGCTTTGAGTGTATGACCACCTTTCCAGGAAAGCTGTGTGTGCATGTGTGTTTGTGTGTGTTTGTGTGTGTGTGGTCATTGAGGTTTAAAAGCTGTAATGTATGAATAATTCAAGCCAGGCAGCCTGACTTTTAACAGCCGGATGCTGTTGTGGACAGATGAGAGGAACGAGAGACGGAAGGACAAAGAGAAAGACAGAAAAAGACTGAAACTCACAGCATCAGATTTTGGCGGCACCGGCGGCGGGGTCGACACCCTCGTCACCACGGTGCCAACAGAACCGTCCAGCGAGGAAGACGAATGGAAGGAGATGAGGTTCGGCTCCTTCCCCAACCCCTCTGCGTTCTGATTGGTCCACAGTTCCTCGTAAGGGATTTCCTCACTGGTCCTCATTTCCGCCTCAGTCCACTCCGGGGTCACATACTCCCGCTCCTCACCCGGCCCCTCCCCAAGTCTCTCCCCAAGAGAGTCCCTGCAGCGCTGTGACAGGCTGTCCGAAACCCCTCCCCCGTACCCGCACATCGAGAGGCGCTGCAGGGCCGGCGCCAACGAGTCCTGACCCGACACGCACATGCGAGAGCGCCGCGGGCTCACGCACTCCTCGGTCATACACTCCAGTTCTGGCCTGGTTTCTCGAACCGCACGGGAGTAGGCGTCCGGGTCGAAGGCGTGCCGCAGCAGGAGGCTCTCCAGCGCCGCCGTGTGGACCGACACCTCGGCCACGTTAAACCGAGGCATGCAGCGCAGCAGCAGGAAGTGGGAGGGGGAGACTTCCTGTCGGCGAAGCACCATGCACAGCACCACAGTCTTGCTGACGATGTTGAGCAGCTTGTAGCGGTGGCCCTCTCGCACCGCGTGGCGGTCGTACGGGTTCCTGGGCGGTCGCGAAGGCACCGACACGTTGACGGGGAGGCGGACCCTCTCGATTATGCTTCGTACCGTGTGCTCCCCTCCCAGCATGCCCTGTTCCAAAGGGGAGCGCGTGCAAAAGCGTCCACGGCAGCCAAAGGGCAAGCTGACGCTCTGATTGGTGCGATGGTTCATGCAGACCAGGCAGGGAGTTTTACCTGCAGAGTCACAGACAGAGAGGTGGGAGGACAGAGTGTTACAAACCAAAATACGAACACTTCATCGTTGGGCCTTAGAGGTTTGGCTGCACCTGGAGACGTATGCTTTGCTGATGTGTGGCTCCTTACTACTTACTGACTGTTGCTGCTCTGTTATACCTGCCACGTTGACACCACACAAGCTCTGATTGGTCAACTTGTTCGGCTTATGTCTCATAGTTTTTGCTAAACACAATATGAGTCTCATTTTCTGCAGCAATTGGATTGCGATTGGACAGCAGCCTCCTAACGTGTTTTTCCCGAGAATTAATCTTATCTTAAAGGGGAACTATGCAAGTCTGGTCGCTTTTCTGCTGTTTTGCTAACCCTCCTTGCAGCCATGTGCATTTGTTTTCAGTGAAGTCGGCAATATCTATGGAGCAGTGGATAACGTTATTTATCATATACGTATATTTGTGTAGTCTTAATCTGTCATAAACAAGAGATTACGGGTTATGGGATGTGTTTGTGTCACGGTGCTGCTAAGACGAGATCTGGGACACAGGGGAGAAGGCGCTGATCTTAAAGGTTGGTGTTCGGCCAAGAAACACTACGTGGAAGTCAGAGAGCCTCCATTCTCCCTGGAATAATTTAACCATCACAAATACTCAGAAACGGTTTAACTGAGGTAAAAATGTAGCATAGTTGGGGTAAAAATCTTTGGCGCCCTTTGAATTGATCCAATAACTTAGAAAGCGAAAGCAAAGTCAACAGCTTGTATCCTATTTCAGGAATGAACATTTCAACCCATGCAGTGCGCTACTACGACTATAATGTAACGACTGTAATGTGTCTTCCTAATTCTCATGTGAAAACCCTGAAGTGAATCATAGATCTCAACACACTGAATGTGGCCTTTACGTACTTCTAGGAGTCTTTCCCAGGCGTCTCAGCAGCGCACTCAATCCTGTCTTTTCTTTCGACGGCGTGGCACAGAGAAGCTCCGCTTTCCCCATGAGTGACAGCTCATCTCCAGCCTGCAGAGTGAAGCTGTAGGGCTCACTGTCCTCACTGAACTCCCCCGAAACCACCTGCAGCACACACATATATGCACGGATAAGTAGAGGTGACAATGCATTGCTACAAAGTTGTGTGTGTGCAGACTGAAGCGTGCTGCTGAAAAACCTAGAGAGAATATATTGTTTCAAAAGTGAAATAAAGCAGAGATGGAAATGTGTTACATGAAGATGTGGAAAAGAGCTAACCTTGACACTGAAGGTGATTGTCTCCATAACAAAGACCCGGTCTGGGAAGACTCCAGCAACTTCCTCCACACTGGAGAAATACTGGACCGGATCCCTGACGTCCCGGTCTTCATCCAACAACTTGAACTTGCCTATGAAGACAGTGGAAACAGGATGAAGATAGGATAAGGGCGGACAAGGGAAGAAGTTGGTGATGGAGGTAAAGGAAAGGACAGAAGAAGAATTTTTTTTTAAAAGCGTTTGGAGCCCAGAGAGGAAAGGATAATGGAGAAGAGGAGAGGAAAGGAGGACAAGGAAAGAGATGGGAAGATAAGACAAGAGTGGAAGAAATGAATGCAGGGAAGATGACGAGGAAAGGAAGGAAAAATAAAGGATAAGTTATTTTTTTCTGTCAGATTTCCTGCAGTCTTACATCAAACACACGCTCATGCAATAGACAACTGTTTGGACGAGAAGAATACAAAGACACCTCCATGACCTCTGACCTGGCACCAGCTCTCGGCCAATCAACAGCCGACGGGGGTTGGCATGGCAACCAATAAAGGACCCCCATTCTCACGCAGAGCAGAGACACATCACCATGGAGACACTCAACTCACACATACACTCACAACTCACTCTCTCTCTCTCTCTTTTACCCTTCTTCCCTTTGCTCATCCCCTCCTCCGTCTGTAAATCTTTCACACTTGTGCGCTCCAGTGTTGCAGTCCAGTAACTGTGTTTGTCTCTTCTTTAAACTGTACATTTCTTTTGTTTTCTCTTCTTTGGGGTTGGTACCACTTTGTGATGTTAAGGAATGCACAATGTGCTCCAAGTCAGCTGTATTTAAAAGGACAGTTTTAATAGCGCTCACATTACTCTTGCATTGAACTACGATAACCCTCGAAGGATCCTCTTTTTTTTTCTCACAGAGAGTGGAAGTGTTTGTGTGTGAGGGGAAAGAAATAAGTTGTTTTTTTTTTTTTTTTGTCTGGGAGGCAGAGCAGAATACCAAAACTCCACCATCCTCCTCGCCAGCACCTCCCTCCCTCCCGCCCTCCCTCCCTCCTTCTCTCTTTCTCCTCCCGTCGCCTACCAATTCAGACACAGCCCCTAGGATGAGGAGCTTCCACCCATCGAACAATACCAGCAAGTGCTACTTTTCAACACAGCCCACCAACCAACCCCCCTTCCTAAAAAAAAAAAAAAAAAGAAGAAGAAGAAGAAGAAAAGTGACAGGCTGAGGAGGGCTTTGAAAATGAACTATACCAAACAAAACCCCCTGCTCCATCCAGGAAACTCCTATAAGAGGATTATGTGGCTGGAAGTGAGACTCCAAATGTGACACCGCACCGAAGATCTCCTATTAACTCTGTGAGAAAACAATTGAAGAAATAAAAACAGAATCACTCAATCCCTACAGATGAGGGTTTGGCCACTCGCTGCCACGTTACACGAGTGGCTGTTGCCGTGGCGCCACCGGCTTCCCCTGAAACCTTATTCACGACAAGGGATCATTCAGCTTTTCTGTCCTCTACGCTTCAGTCATCCTTCGCCGCTCGCCGATGGACGGAGAGAGGATGCAGACAGACATGTCTAGGATTAGGAGGAGGGAGCATCCTGTTGTGCATCCCCAGGGGGAATCCTATATTGCTCTCCTCCTAAGCTTATTTAGACTTCCTGTATGAAGTCATCATACAGACATGAGCTCATCACTGGCGATGCCCTCTGATTCAACAACATCCCACATGTTTCAGTGAGAAAAAGAGTATTTCATTCAGCTTTATTGGCTCACTTTCTCTTATTTATCAGAATGCATCATTATAGCGATGCACCACTAGTGACAACATCCAGTTCATGTAAGGCTACAGGATCCAGCGAAAACAACCGCCATAACCATCCAGACTCACCCTCTAGCAGCTCTCAAGGATATTTCCTATTAGACTCTAACAGGGGAGCCCCTCTTCCAAGAGTGGGGCCGTTTTGGTACAAGCATTTAAATGAAAAGAGGGAACAACAAAAGAAAGCAATTTCTTCAGGCAAGAAAATGAAGATTCATAACCTAAATTAATCATGGAACTGTAGTTTTGTATCTGTTGCATCTTTTTGATTTAAGAGACCTAACACTTTTCCAATTATAACGTCTTACATTTAATGTGGTTGCACTTTGATTATCTCATGTTATGTGTTAGCGAGTGAGCCAGGAATACGAGCATTCACTGTTTCCTATTAATCTCCCCATGTGCATGAGATTTGAATCTTGCACATCCATGAATAGCAACAAAAATTGGATTTGAGCTGATGGAAATCTGGTTACAACTCTCCTCTGTAATACTCTTAGAGACCCAGACATCCTGTATGATCATCACCAAGCAAGCACCTACTTCATTCACAAAACTCTATTTATAGTTGTTTATTTGTTACAACCAGTGATTTCTGAACTCTGAGCTCATGAACTTCGGTTTTTTCTTTCATGATTCTTAGTTCCCGCTAACATCAGCAGTGGCGGTCACATGTGAGATAGGCCTACATAAATGTCTAAAATGACAATGATCTCAACATGCCCCCCCTCCCACCCAAATGTTCTTTCATTCTTCCCGAAAAGGAGCCTGAGAGGCGGCGGTGGTAGTGTGAGGTAACATCTGTGCTCCATCAGTGGAGGAAGCAATGGAGAGGAGGCATTAAGATCCAGTTACACAGCAAATAACGTGACTGGATGGCGAGTCTGAACAATGGGATTGCGGGGATGAGCTCCGGTGAGGTCATTCTGACTAGATTCATTCAGCAGGAAGACGACAAGTGAATGGACAGGAGGGAGTCAGTGAAGGTCAGGTCTACAGTAGCGGGTCGGCTGTGTGAATATGGGCTGTAGTGCGTCTGTGTGTATGTGTGGACATACACTATATTAGGGTTTGATTGTGTGTTTTAAATCAATAGTTCAGCATAAACATATTTGGAATCGCTGGGTCCAGCTCAAAGCCAATCAGCACCTTGAAAGCTCAATAATTAACATGTTTTGTCTTTTTTTGAAAATGATTGTATGATTTGAAAGAGGAACCAACTATTATTGAAACTTACTGTTTATTAACATTTTTTATTTTACTTTGAAAGCACCACTATGGCTGAGTGGTTAAAGGGATAGTGCAACATTTTGGCAAATTGGCCCATTGCCATAATCCCTATAGTTTCAGGATTTGTTACCTTTCATTGACCGTGCAAGATATTTTTAGAATGGCGGAGCAGAGCCGTGAGCTACGCTAAGGAGGCTAATGGGATTTCTTGGTTTCCCTCATCAAACTCATCAAATACACAATCCAAGTTGTGACCTGCACATTCACCACGCTATGAGATAATAACAGAACGTTACCAGACAGAGTTGTTTTAGAGGCAAATTCATGCAAAACCGCTGATGTGCGTTTCCGTTGGGGGCAGTTTTTCAGCAAGCAGTCTCTGCATTTTCCTAGAAAACAACTTTGTCTCGTAACGTTCTGTTATTATCTCATAGTGTGGTGAATGTGCAGGTCACAACTTGTCCACCAGAGCGTTATGGAGTTGTTGGATTGTGGGGAAACCAAGAAATCCCATGAGCCTCCATAGTGTAGCTCTGGGCAGCTTGCACCTCTGCTCCGCTGTTCTAAAAATCGCTTGCACCGACAATTAAAGGTAACGAACCTACTCCTAAAACTACAGGGATTATGGCAATGGGCCAATTTGCCAAAATGTTGAGCTATCCCTCGAGTCTCACTGGGACTTGTTTTGCCGTCTCCACACACTCCTAATTTCTAAATTTAGTTGAATGTTATTCGCAGAGTTTGAGGGAAATGTCAGCACAGCAGACAATATCACTTGCCAATCAGTCTAATGTTAATGCGTCTATTGCGTGTGTTTGTTTGCCTATCCCCCTCCAAAAGGACATGAACTCTCCACCAAATATAGACAAACTGGAAGTGGAAAAAAATGACCTTGTGACGAAAATGTGTATTTATTTTTACTCCCGAGAGAAAAGGGACATTTTAGGGGGAAAACTTTGTACTTTCAGGAGAACAAATTTTTACTAATAAGGAATTTTTGTCCAAAGCAACGTGTTTGCGTGTTCACTCACCCTGGTATTGCAGTGGGATGTCTATCTTGGGTCCAATGACGTAGTGTCCCTCCTCTAAGCTGTGGGCCGTCACTGTGGTCCACTGTCGACAGGAGTGTAACAGCACCACATCCTCCTCCGACAGGCCCTCCACACATTCACCTGGGACACACATAGACATACACGGAGATGGATTAGGGATAAACAAACAAGTCTGCAGGCTGAAGGTTTTAATTTCTAAGGTCACAGTGAGGGGCTCAGCAGTGGAAACCACTAAAACACCTCCCCACACACATGCATTCAGGATTCAGTGTCAATAATTACCAACCATCAGTGACGGTTCACCACCCCTAACCTACTCATCAGGACCCCGCTATGCAACTGGCAACCTACTATTACGCAGCCCCCATACTTTACACACACAAACACAAACTCTCTCTCTCAACTCAAACACACACACGCACATGTCATGCACACACACAGCAACCCCAGCTTTCACTAGAGCCATCATGTAGCACAACAGCATTGATTTCTGCTGATAGCGCAGTGGTACAATTCAATCACTCACACACATAGATCACATGGATGCACATCTTTTTTTTTGTTCTTGTTACTGAGGGGAGAGAGCTGTTTACTCCCAAACCTTTTAGTCTAACAGTCATGTTGATGGACGGCTGAAAAGAAGCAGCGGATGAGAGAGAGAGAGAGACTGTAAGTAGAAACACAACAGGTCCTCTGTTGAAAAGATAATGATCGTCAGAGGAGAGGAGAGAGTCTTCGGAGAGTTTGACTCATTGTCACTAAAATTCATATCTGCGTGTCTCAGTTTTCTCCGAGCCGCTGAGCACATCAAAAGGTGGAGTTCACCACAGATCCTCTCTCTCATCCTTGGTGATGTCAGGCCACACAGCAATGTCGTTTTCCACTGAAAACACATTTATGTCCGACTCAAACACCCACTCTGTTGTCTGAGGCTCATTTTGACCCAAACTGCACATACTTTATGTACTTTATAATCACGACATAGCATTGTTTGATTGACTGCTTGTTTGGCGGTTTCATCCCACTGAATTACACCCCCTCACACACACAAATACCACTGATTCACAGTCTCCATCCACATAATAAAACACTGCTGTTGTTGTTGTTAATATGATTTAAATGGATGCTTCTGCCTACATCATTTCCCTGTTGTAAATAACTAACCATCATCTGGGTTGGCTCAGCTTCCTGTGCAAACAAGCATTTGGCATCTGTGGGAAAACTACAGTGCAGTTAATAAACACCTAGGGTTGCCCCCCACTGTCGATACAACGCACACGCGCGCAGTTGAACATAAGGTGCGTAATTTTTCAGGAGGGGGGACCATGACAGGGCTCGGGTGCGCGCTTTTGTCCACCGGAGAAAGTTAGGAGGTTTTCTCCCTCCTCGTCGCCGCTCGTTAGTATTCATCACATTCACCGACAGATTACAGCATTTACATATGAAAAGAATTGAGCAGCACTTCAGCAGCACAACAGACACTTTGTGGCTTTCCGGGCCTCCCTGGACTGGAACAACTTTGGCCATGACACCCATCGCCCGTTCCCAAAGTAAAGCCACTGCATATTTGGTTCAGTGGATAATCATGTTGGCACGAAAATACAACGCAAATAAATAGGAAACTGAACACAAATGTCAAATGATGCCTCTCATTTTCCAAGTCAGTGGGGTTAGGGTGAACTCTGAAAGTCTGTTCTCGCTGCAGCTGTATCAAGGTAGCCAGATTTAACCCAAATAATTACGGAAACACGGTTATGTTGGTTTCAAAATAAGAGCACCCAATGTAGGCACTAAAAACGAAGTGTGCAAAAATATTGTATATCACAAAGAAAATTTTTGGCTATACAGATTTTGGATCAATCAGTCGAAAGTAAAGAACTACAACTGTAAACACAGGTTCCAGAATCAAGTGAGTCATTCCTGATTCATTCAATCTATCACTTGTAGGAAGTGTTTGCCAGGGAGTGGTTAATCATTTAATGTTTAATTGTGATGATGCTGCGTCCCATTTAATCAAACTGTTAACTTCCAGTTCATAATGTTAATGACTAAACAGTGTTTTAGACAGTTAAGGAACACTTAGACTAGGCATACTTAGTATCCACAGAGAAAAGAAGCAAGTCAAGTGAATTGTAAAAAGCTACAACAGTGATTAAAAATGAAAATTACTTATATTATTATGGAAGTAACTAATTGTCTTGTAGGCCTACTTCATCAAATGATTCATGAATTGGTTATTTATTTCCGTCCTAATTCCCATGAAAATATGACTGCCTTAATGTTGTAGGCTAAATAACTGCTTTAAGCTAATGCCATCAGGCAAACATAAGATTTCACTGGCCCGGAAAAACAGCAATAAAAAATCCTTAAATTAAGACTTTTAACAGCCCCCTCCTTTTTTAGCATGATTGCACTTACAACCTTGTTTTAAACGTTTGTTTTTCATGTTTTTTTTATATGAGCCTATTGATTATTATTCTATTTAATTACTTTCTTTGTTATTGCTTTAAAGTTCCAATAGGCCTAAGTTTTTCTGCATGGTTTTCTGACAGGATTTATTTTGAAAGTTCACACCGGAAGCGGAAATTTTTCCTGACAGTCTTGACACTCAGAACGCTCCACAGATTCTTCAGTGAAAAAAAGGAGAAAAAAAAAGCTCCGTTTGCTCTTCTTCTTACGTCCCAGCGTTGTTACATCCACAACCCCCCATCGTAGAAACACACTTTACTCGACATGAGTTCGAGTCTCTCACTTTTCCCCTGACTGTAAATCCATAATTGTGTCGCTGTTCATCTTCTGTTGTGCTGCCTCTGGAGCAGCTGTGAAGCGACGGACGGAGGAGTTACGTTAGCTAAGTTAACAGTTGTCATGAGAACACACAACGGCTCCCGAAAGTTCTTTTTTTTAACGGTCACATTCGAAGCTCTCCCCCGACAGGTTGGAGGTTTGTCGTTCTCTTACCGTGCGCGAGGCGGACCAGAGTGGGCAGACGGAACTTGCTGACCACCGCGTCCAACGGCAGCGCCAACGGGCTCCAAGTGATCTCCGACAGGCTCGCCGACAACTTCTCCATCCTCCCGGGTCATCACGGTACCGGAGATAAGGGTGGTGGTGGTGGTGATGATAATGATGATGATAGCGAAGATGCAGATGATGATGATGATGATGGTGGTGGTGATGGTGACGATGAAGTGGAGGAGGATGAGGAGGGTAGTGATGTTGGTGGTATAATGGCAAAGAGTTTCGCCATGTTTGAATGTAGGGAAGAGCGAGCGCAGTCACAGTCGGTGCGCACGGACGGTGGGAGGGAGCGCGAGCCCTCTCTCTTTCTCCCCTCTCCTCTGTCTGTGTGTGATTTAGTTTTTGTCCACCACCCCCACACATACACGTGAACGAAATAGCAAAGCAAAACTTCAGCTTTAAAAAAAAAAAACTGTAATAACAAAAAGTCCAACAAAGGCGCACACAAAACCTCAAAATCTAATAGTTTGATAACCTGCTGTGATCCCCCCCACCCCCTATCAATAATTACACCACACGTTAATCTGAGTGGGTGTGAGGGTTGGAAAACAATGACATGAGGGGGCTTTTTGGAGAGGATTTCTCAACCTTTTGCACAACCTTTACCACAGAGATGATTTGTAAGCATGGATGGATGGATCACTGAGCAGATTTACAGGGCCCATAGGTCCAGGGGCTCAGTGGAGGAAATATTTCATGTTTGAAAGTCACATAACTTTAAGTTAAAGATAAATAAAAAAGACCACATAGGAAATGCCAAACAACCAAAAAAAGTGATGTGATACATTCACAGACAATTTGGCAAAACACTATAATATGACACAGTTGACCACATAAATGCAAAAATGCCCACACAGACACAAAACCAGTCTAAAAAATCACCAAGAGATTTCGTACTCGCATGCTGTTTTCTGATTTACACAGAAGTAAGACGCAACCAGCACTCAAACACTCAGACCACACATTTATCTAATGGAGATTTATGGTAGAGTAAATCCAGGAATGCCCACACAACAGACTAGTAACTCAACCACCACATTAAAAGCAATCATATCAGTTCGAACAGAGAATATCTCTACTTCCACATCATCAGGAGACAGCGTTGTACATGAGTCACCTAGGGCTGTTTTACATTTAGCTGTAACACAGCTATGGTGGAGTAAGCAGAAGTAGTTGCAGGTGTCCATGAGGCACTAACAGCTGTACACATTAGATATATGACCAGCTCATAGACAGTATAGCAGTGTTTCCCCTAGCCGGTTTGTCTTGGGGGGGTGGCGGGTGGATGAGTCCGGGGGGGGGGCACTTTATATCGATTATCCAAAAAATATACTTTACTTTAAGTGATAACATTAATGTGACACCTTGATAACCACCAGCAACCCACTGGTGCTGAAATGACACTGAAATAAGACTGATATTCTCCTCTTGATACAATAAATATTGATTTGGTTCATTTGAAGTTTGTTGTTTTGGCCATTACTATGTGGTAATCATTTAATATGATTAGTATTATAGTTACAGTGTTTGAGAAAGTTATTCATTACTCAGCATCATATTCAATAATAAATCTTGTTATGGACAGTGGTAAATGTCAATTCCATATCACAAGTGCATCTTTTTAAGAGCAAATACATGACGCACATGTAAACACAGTGTTTTCCCCCAATGAAAATACAGGCTATAGTCTAATGAGGTCCTGACGCTCAGCTCAACGGGTGAGGAACAGAAACAGCTGATTTCTCCTCCGTACAAACGCTCTGTTGATCCAGATATACTGGACTTTCACAGTAAAGGTGACGCAGCTGAAAATGAGTTAAATAGTGAAACAGCGGCGCTTTTATCACCGGTTTTATGATTAAACTCTGAAGCATGAATTGATGATCTACAAGCTGGGTTAAAAGAGACGACGATACCATGCCACTACGGCGTGAGCCGGCCGCGGAGCTGCACGCCGCATGCATATGAACAACACAGCTGTGGTTCTCGGCGCTTCTCGGTTTGCGGCGCTTCCTCGTCCGGTGTAGGCTACCCGGCATGAGCGCTGGTATTTAAAAATCACACGGCGGAGGGCGAATAGCGCCGTTGGTAGCTTGGGCTGCTTGGGTGATTCAGGTGGAGCGCTCCAACAGTTTTATCAGACCAACAGGTCTGCTCTGACCGCGATTGGCTCCGAGATCTCCCGGGGCGGAGGGCCGTGTTAGCGGGGCGGGCCGCCCCGCCAATAGAACGGTAGGGGAAACACTGGTATAGTGATGTGTTGCTGAAGTGGAATCAGTTTATCCACCTCGTCGGTCAGCACTAAACTTCTGGCCCGAGGCAGGACTCTGGTCAACTCGCTCTCAGTTCAATGAACCAAACTGTAAACAGAAACTGATTCATTTGCTATTGATTTTTCTTCCCAGCAAACCAGCTGTGATGCTGAAGTCCTGTATGTCATAACCTAAAGTGAGCAGTTCAAAAGAATTATATAATTGATGGTAAATCTATTGTAACTTAAAACACTGTTCAAACTACTGCCAGGGTCATGAGTCAGTGTAGATCATCTGTTATCAAGTTGTTTTGTGTAATCACAAATATATGGTTAAATTAGTGATGTCTGGCTTCCAAGAGTGAACCAACCACATCAACACCCACTCAATACCAAATATAGCAGTGCTGTGATCTATTTTGTCTGTTCAATTAGTTAAAGTGTAAACTCAAGCTGTGATTCACCGGCTGTTAATGGCTCACTCATTGTTTGACTCTCACAACAGCATATAGCAAACACTGAAATATGAAGGTGTACTGTTGATACACAGAATCTGGATTGAACCAAAGAGCTTTAACTTTTTAATGTTGTTCAGAGGGCCTTAGATTTATTCCCATATCTAATTTTTCATTAAAATATATAAATTTTTCTGTCTAGTGTACAAACAATCTAGTTTAGGATTACCATTTGGTCTTTGTGATACAAATTGACTCAGAAAATCTCAATGATATGACCAAAGATTTGGATAACAACTTTATTTGTTCCATATTAACAAAAATTCAAGATGGACTTCTGGACTAGCGACTGGGGCATTATTTCACAGCAGGGAAGGGGGGTTGTTGTCAGCATGGTGGAAAACTTAATGTGCAGGCTCTGCAAAAAGAGAAGACAAGAAAAAAACATTTTTAGTAAAACAGACTGGTCAAATAAAACCCTGAACAACTAAGCACAGAAAAAAGGTGAATGTCTTCCAGAACCAGATATCACCTGGACCACTAACACATCAGCCAGTAACGTCCACATTAATGTCATCTGTCACTGACATCTAGGGGAAAACAGATGAAACTGCACAGTGTCTGACATTGCTGTTTGACTTGTCTTTTCCTGCAGCAAACCTTCATGTTAATTGCTGCATTTTTTCCCCCACAAAACATCTTGTGTGTGGGAGAAACCTAGACTACAGAGGGTAATGACTAATGGCTGCTTAAAGAAGAAGTAAGTGGTCCGGTCGTGTTCTTTTTCAATTTTGAAATGGCCTAAATTTACAGACAACATACAGAGCAGACAGACCCACTGCTGTTTTTGACCTGTTTTGTAAAGTCACTATAACAGCCACTCTGAACTCGATCGAACTGAACTTCACGGTCGGAAAAATTTTTGTTCCACCAAATTCAGATCATAAGGTAAGAGAAGATCTTGGTCACTACATAAAAAGGCTTTTGTAATGTAAATGATTTTTTCAGAGCAGAGCAGAGTTGACAGACCCGTATTTTGGACAAACACTGCTCAATGATTTAAATTAACTATTTAAGACTTATATTAACACAAATATATCACTTACTTCTGCTTTAACACACCTTTCTTTTCAATTTTTATGGCCCATTTATTTAGAAAACGTACAGAGCAGACAGACCTGCTGCTATTGCTGATAATGTATGTTCTCTTCGATTTTATTTTTGTTCCATTTAAGTTCAGATCATGAGGTAAGATAAGATCATCTACATAGAAAGACTTTGTGATTTGTATTTTACAGGAATTGAAAACAGACTGCTCAAATCTATTGCATTAGAACTATACATTATTATGACTGAGACACAACCTGATTGTAAAATTAAAAAATGTTTGGGTACTTACTGTCCTTCACAGCCTTCTTGCCTGGAATGAAAAAGAAATATTGCATTAGACACATTTATTATCACTGAGACACATGTATTAAAATTAAGCAAGGCCTTTAATGACAAAATTGTGGCATTTTTTCAGTACCATCAGTGATAATCTTAATTTAGCTATATAATAAATAAGTGCAAACACTGCCTACTTTTCAGTTTACTTCAAACCAGCTATATTACTCCACATTCAGCTTGAATTAAGGAGTGCACTGTATTTTCAACATACTGTCCTGAGTAAGTGAAGTCTACAACTCACCCCCGTAGGAAACTTTGTAGTACAGGTATGTCATGATGCCAAGACCAACCCACATCTCCTGGTATGCCTTTGAGTAGTAAGGGCCAACCTTGGACCACCAGTTTGCAAACATACGTCCGGCCATCTGCAAGAGGAAGCATTGATGTACTGTCAAAACGATTCCTGTGCACTCAGTCAGTATAATATCACCATATTGAATAGCAATATATTTATCTCTCCATCTTGCCCAATAGATCCAGCTGGAACTGTATTAATACTCTTCAGTATATTTCAAGTGTTAATACATTAGGTTGCATTCATTTTGACTGAAGCCTTTGAAACTAGTCCCTTCATTCATACTATGTTGTTGCTCTTATGTAAAGGATACGTTGACCCTCAGCTGTATCAGGACGAGCTAATGACTTTGTGCAGCTGGGAAACGGTGAATAAAACAGAGGCTAAACCAGCACTTCTCTGCAGTCTTTCTCTTAACTCAACAACAGCTGTTAAAAATACGCTGTTATTTTGTTTACTTGACGTGTTCAACAACTTCTCTTTGCCAACGCTAAGTTAACCTAGGAGGCTAATGCTAATGTTACTGCTAACATAAAAAATATCGTCTCTACTGAAGACAGTGTGCGCATTAAGTGTATGCAAGTCAGTCAGACGAGGTTGAAAACGGTCTCATGGTTGATATCTATTCAGTACACGTGTTATTTGACAAGTTAACTACTTCAATCAATGAATGTGCTACTGACTAGCGTGTTAGCATCATCTCTGCTGCAGTACACGGGGAACGCTCACTAGCTTTAGCAAGAAGCTAGGTTAGCTTGCAGAGTGCACCTCCAAAAGTAGCGCTCACAACCACGGTAAGGAGAGAAGATAGCTCCATTTTATCACACCGACGTGAGGAAAGAGATGTTTTTATCTTATAATTGAAACATACATGATAAATAAATGCCACCTCTTGTCTTACCTTTCAGTTTGTCACGCCGCTAGAGGAAGGTCAAGACAGCCGCTGCTGCTAAACGTCAAAGTCGTGGTGGTGGAAGCTTCTTCTTCTACGCTCAGCTGAGTAGTGCTACATTCACGTTTTTGCTTTGCAGCGCCACCCAATGGAGGTACACGATACA
Source organism: Decapterus maruadsi (assembly GCA_030347415.2). Lineage (NCBI taxonomy): Eukaryota > Metazoa > Chordata > Actinopteri > Carangiformes > Carangidae > Decapterus > Decapterus maruadsi. The sequence continues at coordinate 20,135,723 of CM064891.1, read as the reverse complement.
CTTTTTTTTTTTTTTTTTAAATACCTGGCTAATCATCTCTTGGCTCCACCTTGAGGGCATAATGATCATAAATGCCAAGACAATTATCTTTTCTCCCTTTTTTGGTTTATGACAACTGGATATTCACAGCGAGCCCACAGCTGCAACCACTGAATTAGGCTAGGAAGGTGTGTCCATATTCACTGCAGCCAACTGTGTAGATGATGTGTGATATTGTACTTCAATTACTTATTTCCAGTAAGAACAGTTCAATCATAGTCTATAAGTCACAGAATGAAGTCTTTCCTGATGTCTACTACAAGACATAGTACAAAATGCAGATTTAGTCCAGATAAATACATTAAAGTTAGAGCTTTGTCCAATCTAAAGGAAATTTTTACTCTCTAAAAACTCAAAAATAGTGTTGACATTAGATGCAGTGGGGTCAGTATGTGTTTTACATATCAAAGGTACCCGTTTACTATAATTGAAGCTTTTACAAAAATAACCTTTTAGTGTGAAAACCCCTCTGCCTCACTTTCAATTCCAGTCGCACACTGTACCAGCTTTCAGCACAATGATATATTACACTTATAGATTTTCCAGGGGAAATAATTATTCCATACCCTGTTCTGCATTCACACAGTATCTTGTTTCCAGAAGTGGGAATTTGTGGTGGGAGTGCAGCTGCTACGTGGCACAGAGACTGCATCCACCAGCTTTGTCTGCTCTCCATAGTGAGACAACAAATAAAACACTGGCACCACTCTAAAGGGTAAAAATGGCATTGTGCAATAAGATCTGCTGTTCACACTCCCCAGGTGAAACAAAGTAAAAATATCAAGTGAGTAGATATTTTATTTTATCATCTAAAGGTCAGGTTTGGATATTTAAAACACCTGATCCCACCTGGCTGCTTTGAACTGTCATGCATTAACAGATTAGTGTGACTCAATATAAAAAAACAACCTATTGTGGAAAGTGAAAACAGAATAAAATATTTACTACACTGGAGAATAACTGGGAAAGTGAAAGTGAAACAGATTCACAAGGCTGCATCACACAGAAGGTCTTTTCCCAGTCTCCTTGTCTCTGAGCCTTCATGGCAGTGGCATATAAGAAAATCCTGGAAAAGAGGACATGCTGATATGAGTAAGTAGAGACATTTTATATACATGCCTTTGTTTGCCAGTAACAAGCTGTGCCTTGCCACCAAAGTGCTCGACTCTGGGACTTGTCAGGATGTGATTACTCTCTAGGTAAAGGGTACCACGTCTATTATGTGACAGCCTGCGGGAGTGATTTGGCAGGCCGTCAGTGAAAGTGGGAGGGACTTTCCGCTGTTTTTTTGTCCTCCAGCGCTGATAGGCGAGAGGCACCTTGTTTCATTTTATGAGACCTAAAGGCCAAGTCCTATTTGAAGTGGCTTACATAGGGACAGTCGCAGCCGGATCAACACAAGAGTTGTGCCAGTTGTGCGAGAGGACACAGCTGTGAGGAGCTTATAGCCGCTCACTTGTTCACACTCTGCCGGGTCCTTCACTGCAATATGAACTCCAGTAGCTGTCAGTGGTGACTGCTGCCCCGCTACAGGTATGCTGATTTGAATATAGGCGATATAGACATCCGGCTGCAGGCACTTTCCATACAGCATGATCATTCCTCTGTCCTTTTTGTCTCAGTGTTTGCATGTATGCACTTGCCTCTGTGTGTGTGCCATAATGAATGGGTGTGGATTGGCGCTTTTTTAATGTGAGTAATCAGACAGCGGGAGCAACAGGAAAAAACTTACTCTGCAGCATTCACACTCTCTTTTTCATTGTTGGTTTGTCCTGAGCAGATGATTTACTAATCCATATGTCCTGAACCTTCCTGAGGTGGATTCGGAGCCGCCGTTGGAGACGGCATGGCTTCAGGTGGCGCAGAGGAAGACGATGGAGGCATTCCATTGGACATCGACAACGTGCACATGCTTCTCCAAGGTCAGTCTATTTCTGTATTTTCATAGATGTTGTGACATGTGAGCTGTCGGCAGTGGAGAATCACAGCAGACGCCAACTATCTGAGAGCAACTACTCATCAAATACTGATTTATATTTAGGAAGCGTGTTGGGAGAATACAGGAGAAGATATGATCTTGTGGTGATTACACTTTTATGTACTTTGCATCACTCTTAACGGTGGACGAACACAGGACTTGGATAAGAGGCCGAAAGGACTGAGAGAGAAATTGACGCAGATGAATGAAAGTTAGCAGGAGTCATCAAGTGCACAGAAATGACTCTCACTTGATATGAAAGTCACAAAATCTTACTGCATTTTGTTTGTTGACGGTTTTTGTTCCTCATTTCTGCCGCACACACCTACCTCAGAGTGGTGATAAGATCCAGAAGATTGTTGCGGCTTCTTTTATTACTTTCATTTCATGTCCTATGTCTTTCATGAAATTATAATGCACAGCCAGTCTTTGCCAATTTCCCATAATATCCATCTATACCTAAAGTAATGCTCCATTTAAAGTCTCCCTTTTGATTTCATATAGTCTCATTCATTCATTTTACTATCAGTATCATAAAGTATGTTTATTTAAAGGGACATTCAGAGATTCAGCCGTTGACTCCTTCATTTTTCAGTTAATCATCTGCTCTTCCGTTACATGAGTAATTGCATCTATTTTCCTCTGGACTTTGATAATCCAATAATAAGCTTGTGTCACATAATCACGATATAAAAACTAATGCAGTGTAAATAGGATGGTTTTGATTGAACATTACCTGCTATGAGCTCAGCTTTGGTTCATGCAAGTTTACAGCTCTTTTCATTAAAATTTGAATCTTTGATGCACAAATTAAAATAGAGTAAATCTGTATGTTCTTAAAATGTTTAATAGATAAACATCAAACATTGCTGTGCTGCATCAGGGAACATCTGACATAAGCTATTTGCTATTATAAGTTTTTTCTCCAAACAAATGAACGTACTCTCACAACATTAGATCATCTTCTTGTGATGTTTGTTCATGAGTAAACCGCGAGTCGATTTAACCTGACAGCTGACCACCCTGAGAGACTCAGGTGAACTGGGTGGAGCTGAGTGATTAAAAAAACGAAGGAGTTTCCAGTCCCGGCAGGCTCTTACACAAACAACAGCCAGTGAGTCACAATCTGTTACAGTGAGCCTGTGAACCTGAAAGTCACTTTTCAGACAAAACAACAAGTTCTCATGTTCACTACAGACTCAGTCCGTCTTGTCTCTACTCAGAAACTTTTGTCCTGCAGGAGATGTGGACGTATGAGTTTGCTTTACAGGACAATCATGATATTTCTGATGACATCATGCATCTTAAAGCTTTCTGTCATCTCCATATTACTTTAACAAGCTTCCAGGAAAGTCTTTACATTGTCATATATAGTAAAAGGTGAGTGTTTTGTCAGCAGAGGCTTAAGATCAGGTCTAGTTCCTCACAAAGGCCATGTATGTCCAAAGTCCCCTCTGTGTGTGTGCATATGTCTGTCTAGTAGGAGTCCATTATGGCTTATGTGTGTATATGTGTGTGTGAGAGTGAGAGTGAGTGTGAGCCTCAGTATCTATGTCTGTCTGTGTCTTGGAAGCCATCCCGTTGCCGGCTCGCAGCCTTACTTCAGCTTAAAGAGGAAACCTTTCACTCCAGGGACACGAGGAAGAGGTTTCAGTAGTTTAAGAGTCTGACAGTCTGGTTTCTTTAGCTTGTTGCACATGGGGTCTGTTGACCGTTGGTTGTAAGTATGGCGAGTGGAAATATCCTTCAGTTCTCTGACACCGGTGAGTAGCTTTGGAGCCTGGCTGCATCTGAAATCTGTTTCTCTGGCTGCTTTAAACATTTCTGAGTTATTATGAACTTTGCAGCATCGTGTTGCACTCAGGGGATGTCGAGTTATTTGAGCTGAAAAATAATCAACAAATGGAAATTTGGATTAAAACTTCTGCAGGACTGTTTGCAGTTGTCTTCCAGGGAGAGACAAACACATTTCTCCAAGTCTGTAGCCTATATCACTGTGGTTAAATATGTTTTATCATCTTTAACTTTGGAAAAACATGACAGCAAACGTAAATAAACCAACAGGAGAAGAGATGAAAGGACTGAGACATCCCAGGATGCACTTCCTTAATTCATTTACAACATATCCACAATTTACCAGTAGTGATCAGTTTAAATTCATATTCATGCTTTTCTTTGAATTGCTGCAAGAATATCAAACATCTCATATCATAGCATCTCATCCTTTTGTTTTTCTCTCTCTCTTTTTCAAACAGTGGAGCACGAACAGATTCAGAAAAGAACTTTCACCAACTGGATAAATGCTCAGCTTTCTAAGGTGAGTAAGGACAGCATGTTCGTTAATGATGCTTTTTCATTTGAATAAATGTATATATTGGTAAAGATCTAACAGATCCTGGTGCAGTGTTAATGCTTTGCACATAAAACTGTTTTTTTTTTTACAACTGTCAGCATTTTTTTTATGTGTGTAGCTGTAGCATCAGCTGACGTTTAAAACAAATCAAAGCCTGGTGCTGCAACCAGGCTTCAACCAGGTTAAAATTGTATTTGTATACTGGAGAGTACATTTGCATGTGTAGAGATGTGCAGGAGGGAACAGAGGAGAGAAAAGTTTCCAGGTGTGTGCAGGTATGTGCTATTTTCATCCTGAGCTCACACCTAATGAAGAGGCCGTCATCTGTAATCATGGCTTCAATTTATGTTTCTTTAAGTATAGTCCGTATATCAAACTATCAGAAATGTTCCTTTAATGTCTGCAATGTCATTAAAGAAGATAGAAAGTGCTCCTTGTAAAGCGGTTTGACAGTTTTAGCGCTGGGTGTTGTAACACTTGGCAACAAAAGAACATCTCTTAAACCCCGGAGAGGGCTGAAAGTGCAGGCGTAACGTCACACTGCGGTTTGGCTGTAAATGATCCGGAGCGAGCCGCAGCGTGCAACGTGCTGACTCACTGGTCAGACGGCGAGGTTAGGTGAAGCGAAGCGAAGCGGCTCGCCCTGGATCTCTACGGAGAGAGACCTTGAGCTGCTTGTGACATTCGTCTGGGAGTATAAATAGTTCTTCAGCGCAGCAGAGCAGCACGAAATCTGAACCCGGGCCGCCCCGTCATAACCTCATGTCCATATGAATGCACTCCAACGCCAAAATCACCCGTTCATAACTTTCCATCTGTTACACCAATCTGACTTTTCCTAACAGACGACACTATCTTTATGTCTACATAACAGGCCTGTCTTCACTGTTGGGACTTGTCCCTGAATCTCAGTGTGGGTTTTAGTTCAACAGAGAGTTTGTCTCTGTCCAACAAATGTGTAAACGCAGTATTTTTCTAACTGTAATAAAAGCACAAGACCAACCAGGTCAAGTTCTCCTTCTACATTACACTCGTAGTTATGTTTTTACTTACTTTAAAGAGCAAACATTTCAGAAACTTTCCCATCAGCCTTTTTACCATGTGACCCCTGGACTCCCAGAACAACTTCCTGTTTTGTCTAAAAATGATGCTGCAAATTTCCATCCTAACACGACACCATGACCCAGGATCATTCACATAACCCTTTGTCGTTGTTTGACGTTTGTGTGCCAAATGATTGCGGCATGATTGATTAGAGTTAATGGACGTCGCACATTGGGCAACATATTGGGGTGGATGATGTCATGGAGAAAAAAACAAAACAAACATGTAATAGCTCTGATTTGAACACTGTTACAGTACTTCCTTATTTGAGAACAGTTGCCGTGCATTTGCCATGATCATCTGCTGTAATTCATGATAGAAAGAGCTGCAATAGAAGCTCCTTTATTTTTCATGGATTGTGCAGCTGTGTGAAATATGTTTTATTGTTGCAGAGATGCCCTCCCTGCTCTGTGTCAGACCTGTTCTCTGACCTTAAAGATGGGTTACGGCTGCTCGACCTGTTGGAGGTGATGAGTGGTGAGTCCATGGTGAGTTGCTCCCATATGCTTCTCGTATCAGAGAGTTAAAGTACTGAGTTTGGGGAAAAAAGCCAAAATAAAAACTCACAACTGTAATTTGTCTCCACAGAAAAGACAAAGAGGTCATGGGGTTTTCCAGCACAGAGCCAACATCGAGACGGCGCTCAGTCTCCTAAGGAAGAAAAAAGTACATTTTCATATTTAAAAAAAAAAAAGGAAACTGTCATCTAAAGCTGTAGTTTGTTTTATTTCAGTAACATGTGTTGTGTTTGGTTGGTGTAGATCAAGTTGGTGAATATAAACGTGTCAGATATCATAGATGGACGACCCTCGATCATCCTCGGCCTCGTGTGGACCATCATCCTCCGCTGTCACGTGAGTGCAGATTGTAAAAAGGAACTCTACCAATAAAACAGAAGCATCAGCATCATTGATTCTTAGAAGAAATCTTAAAGGGATAGTTCAACATTTAGGCAAATCGTCCCATTGCCATAATCCCTATAGTTTTAAGAGTAGGTTCATTACCTTTAATTGTTCGTCAAACTCATCAAATACACAATCCAATAACTCCAAGAAATCCTATGAGCCTCCGTAGCGTATCTCTGAGCAGCTCACGGCTCTGCTCTGCTGTTCTAAAAACAGCTTGCACCGACAATTAAAGGTAACGAACCTACTGCTATGACTATAGGGATTATGGCAATGGGCCAATTTGCCAAAATGTTGAACTATCCCTTTAAATATAGATATATTGATGAGTGATGTACCGTTTCAGATTGAGGAGCTGGCCAGCACTCTCTCCTTCAGCTCTCGTCATTCCTCCCTCGACTCTCTGGCCAGTCTGGACTCCTGCTCTGGGAGTCCCATCCCAGGGAGTCCAGTCCCTGCAGGACGGACGTCTCCGCTCCACAGACGCTTCAAAGTATCCGCCAAGAGGGCTCTACTCATGTGGGTCAGGGACCAATGCCAAAAGTAAGTTTCCAAAAAAAAGAGAAAAAAGTCTCTTTTATTTTCTTTAAGTTCCTTATTTCATCGTCTGTCTGTGTTTCCATCTCCAGGGTTGGCAGCGCTATCAGTGTGAAGGACTTCAAGTCGAGCTGGAGGAGTGGAGAGGCCTTCCTGGTCATCCTGTGTTCCCTCAGACCGCAGCTGGTCGATCTCTCTCTGATTCAGTCCAGAAGCAACCAGGAGAACCTGGAGGAAGCTTTTCACCTGGCTGAGAAGGAGCTGCACATCCCAAGGCTGCTGGAGCCGCAGGGTGAGGCTGATCAGACTGTACAGCCTGTTTTACAGTGTTGTGACTGTTTAATTTCAAACAGACTATTGATATCACGTATTCTTGTGGATGCATGACAGTTCATTCAAGATTTGCTTTTTGTTTCACCTCAGATGTTGACGTCAAAGACCCAGAAGAGAAATCCATTATGACGTATGTGGCCCAGTTCCTACAGTACTCCAACGACATGCCAGCGCCCGACGACCATCTGGAGGTTTGTCACAACAGTGTCACATGTTCACATCGCACCCACTGAGTAAAACAGAGAGTCATTTCTTGGGTGCTTCGTGTAACATTTAATACAAGTTCATCTACAGTCGACTGTTTCTGTCTGGGTCGGATGTTTCACTAACTTTTTTTTGACCCCGTCTCTTTGTATTCCCTTTGAACTCACATTATCCCACATGAAACTGTCGGGTGTTAACCACTTCCATGTTTCCTTGGATTTCTCCTGCTCTGCTCTCCTCTGGTGCTGGTTCTGGTGCTGGTGCAGCTGTTTCCTCTGGATCAGCCCTCCTGCTTCTCACCTGTCAGTTTACCTGCTCTCTTCACTCCAGCTATTGCTGTCTCGCCGCTACGCCAGGTAGCCACACACACCAAGCAAGCATGGACCTACTCCTCAAGTTAATGTTTGTAGAAGTTTGCCATGATTGAGCCAATTTCTGTTGTTGCCAAACAATGCAGTGGACTGTGACTGATATTTATAAGATGCACAGCTGTGGGTGCAGAGACCTTTTCCAGGTGTTTAACTCACTGCTCGAACACAGAGCTGTTGAGATGATTGTGCAGCTCTAAATCTGTTATTCACCTTTGTTATCACTAATATTGCATCAAAATTGAGCTTTTTACACTTTCGCTTTTGATTTTGCAGGTCTCTCCGAGCGAGCGAGCGCAAGAGGCGACTTGCTGGCTGCAGCAGGCGTTTGACGAGCTGTCAGACGCACGGACAGCGACAGAGAATTCAAGCTACGCAGAAAAATATCGAGTAAGTCCAAGGAAGGAAGGAAGGAAGGAAGGGGGAGGAAAACAATCACCGGTGTGTTGTGTTTTCATGGTGATTAAGTGATAAGAGCTGTGTTTGGTTCCCCAGGTGTTCCAGAGTCTGACTGGCTCCTTCACAGAGCAGAGAAGACCTGTTCTGACACTCCTCTCCACGATCAGCCGCCGCCCTGAGCTGAGTCAACAGCAGCACGCTCTCAGGGCGGCGTGGGATCGAATGGAGGCGGAGGTGAGGAAATGGAAAATGTCTCTTAAGTGAGAAGTGTTTACACAGGATCAGGTGACACACACAACAACAACAATGACCTGAATCTGTGTTTTTCTAGCTGCAGAGATGCAACGCAGACCTGGACCAGAGTCTCCCTCCTCCTCTGGACTCGGTGGTGGCGTGGCTGCAGCGTGCAGAAGCGGCGCTGACGGAGGAGGGAGGGAGGGTGAGGGATTATGCAGACACGGCTAAAGCAGCCAGAGCCCAACAAGACACACTGAAGGTTAGTTTCAAGCTGCAGGACGAGGCATTCACACATATCTGTTTAAGTGTGCATAATGTCCTATTGTTCTGTCTCTGTATTTTACTGTTTTTATTATTATACCAATTTATTTGCTATAATTCTTTTGTCTTTTTAACCATATGAAGCACTTTGTGAATCATCTCTGTGAAAAGTGCTATCTAAATAAAATGTACTTTGTTTATTATACATTTTTTGTGTTTTAATCTGTCCCAATTGTTGGTATCTTTTATCACTGTTGTTTTGCAGTACTTGGGTCAACACTGTGGTTTTTAAAAGTGCTTTATAAATACATTTGTATTGTATTGCATTTGTATTATAAACAGATCTTATAAACATAAAATCTAAACAGATATTATATTATATGAGAACATAAAACCATATATATGATATTATAAACAGATACTATAAACAGATAATTACTGAAGATAAACACCGAAGACAGATGGTCATTATATAGTTTATGTGTTTATAATCTTCTTTTCTGATATTTTTTTAGACTTTAATTCAAGAGATGAGCCACCATGTTCAAATCCTGGACAACTACGAGAATGTGGATGAGTCAGGGAACGCGGTGGTGCCTCTGGAAAAGTTCGATGACATAAAAAGACGGTGCGAATCTTTAGAAATCTGAAAATCTCTGATAATAACAGAATCAACATCAGCATCTTTTGTATCAATATCCTCACTGGACAATGTGTTAATACTTTGTTGTTTCTTTTTTCCATTTGAAAACAACAGTGTAACTCACATCAGAGTCACAGCCAAATATCACGGGATCAAGCTGGAGTACCAGGAACATCGTCTCACCGTGCTGGACCTCCTGAACCGCAACAATGCAAAGATCCAGACCTGGAAACCTCCGTACAGGTCAAAGGAGGATGTAGAGCTGCTGCTGCAGGACTGGCACGTGAGTGAAGGAGATTCATTTGCATAAACTGGCGAAAGGAAAACATGGATTCCTTTTTTGGGTTTAGAAAAATACATTAGACTCTCAGTTTTGATGAAGCTCTGATCAGTATTTGTTATCCCTGCCACTTTTGTTGTTTTGTTTTGTAGGACTCAGTGGAGCGACAAGGCGTGCTGCTGATTCTGATGGACTCTCTCCAAAACATGAAGCAGAAGGCCAACGCTTACACCAGCAAAGCAGCGCTAAGTACGAACTGTTTGTCATAGATAAGAATAATAACAAAGTCCGAGTTTAATCTTTCCATGCCATAAAGTTAAACGGCTGCTCCCCAGGTGAGGACTCCCAGCTGGTGAATCGACAGGTGAAAGAAGCAGAACGTGAAGCCGAGTCGGTGGCACAAGCCGTGCCGGCTGCGAAGGAGACGATGCAGAGGGTTCTGTCAACGTGGGAGCTTTTCAACAAGTGTCTCACGTCGCTACAAATATGGCTGACACAGATCAAAGAGGCACAGACAGAGTCTCCTGCTGCTGGGTCACAGGTAATAAATAATCTGTACGACTGTTGTTATGAAGGACGGCGTTAATGAAGCTACTGAGCTGTAACAACATGGTTTATTTTGGTCACTGCAGGAGCTGAGCGAGTGGGCCGAGTGTCAGGCCAAGTTAAACGAGGTGGGGAACTTTCTCATCGAAGTGACTGAACCCTCAACCAGCCGAACTCTGGCCGAGCAACTCAGCAAGGTCAACATACAGTGGGCCAAATATGGGACGACAAAGTTTGTAAGTGTACTGAATACTTCTCATTCTTCTCTTTTCACAAAATTTGTTGTGACAAAACACATGAGTACATACAGGATAAAGGGACATGGATATGAAATGTCTTTTCTTTTTCTTTTTTGGGGGAATTTTATTTTATTTTTTTCATTTTTTGTTAAACAAAACTGAGATGTGGCAATAAATGTGCAAAAAACAAACAAACAACAAAAATAATTGTGTGTAATGGTGCTGAAATTACTTTCTATGTTTATCCCTGGTAAAAATAAAAGAGAAAAGAAGATGACAACAATATTTGAACCACTGATAGAGGTACTGTTAACAACAATATAAATAAAAAAATAAACACTTAAACATAACTACTTCCATGTCCATATGTAAACAAACAGGAGTACAATCCTGAATTAGAGGCACGGTGGAGTATTTGAAAGAATGATTGAATAAATAGAAATAGAAATAGAAGATAGATCAATAAGTAAGATTGTACCAAAGATCTGAAAATAACACTACCAAACAAAATAGAAAAAAAATCTATATTTACATAAAGATACAGTAGACAAAAGGAGTGTCACTTCCCCAGATATCCTCCAAAACCACAGGAAAAGAAATGAATTACAATAAAGACTTTAAAGTGGAGGTGCCATCATCCCAAAATGACGTGTCTTTTCTTAGGAAGCGTCATCGGAGGCCATCGCCGGCCCCGTGGCTCTGCAGCTGGTGGATGTCCTGACGCAGGAGGCCAACCTGCTGCTGAGACAACCACTGGACGTGTCCTCTGTCCCGCTGAAGGCCACCAGACAGAAACTACAGGTTGGAGAATCACACATGTGATGTTTTACTAAATCTTTCCATGCCTTCATCTATTCTCTATCCTTTTCCCGCTTACTGTGTTTACTTTTGTTTTCATTTGTCAGTCACTGTGTAAAAAGATGGCAGAAGTGGAGTCTTCTCTCAGTTCGTCTCTAGCCATACAAACCCGCCAGCAAACTCTCCTGCAGGTACTCTCCTGTGACAAGTGTGTGATGCAGGCTAACGGACCAAATCCTGGCTTAACCCAGTGTGAAGTCAAGCTTTATCAAACCAGCACGCAACCAACTTTCTGTAAAGACTGGAAAGCAATGCTGAGATTACAGTTAATGCAATTATTATTATCCTGCATGTGCCTGTTGTTAAGGCTGAAGGACTCGTTGTGCATTTATGGCAGACGCTGGTTGAAGCGGAGCGAGCCTGTGGGGAGCTGCAGCGGGCGGCGTCCAGACTGGAGGGCCGCCTGGCCGAGCTGGACCACTGGAGCACAGACGCCCTGGACTGTGACCAGCGCCTGAAGGACAATGAGCACAGACGAGGCCCCGCACTGGAGTCAGCAGCCAAAGTCAGCACGCCGCAACTTCACGCTCCTTCCATTTAAACACATCTACTAGATGGAGAGCGTTACAATTTACAAATAGCCGTCACTTGACTCTTCTTTTTTTTTTAACAATGACTTTAAATGATAATAATGATACATTTTATTTGTAAGTGCTTTTAGAAAACCCTTTAAAAAAATAGGAAATGCTTAAAAATCATAAAATAGAGCAAAGTCACAGTGAAATACAATTAAAAACAGCAATAAAACAGCAATAAAACAGTATAAAACACACATAAAAAGATAAGTTTTAGATAGATAGATAATCAAATTTCTTTCACTTTGATTGATTGGTTGATCATTATTTCTAGGGGCTGATTTCTCGAGGGTTGCAGCTGGAGAACCAGGTTCTAACGGAGGGACGGGATCTGCAGGACTTTGTTGCACGGATGCAGAGGACGTCTCCGCTGCAGCACCTCAGCACCGCTGCGATGCAGAGCCGGGTGTCGGAGGCCGTCTCCAACTGCCAGGTGAGTTCAACAAACGTTTGGTTTCCTTCTTCAGCTCCTCAACAATCACTCTTATTTATTTGATTTGTATATTTTCCATTTCCTCAGGAGATTCGTCGACTGTTTGTTTCCCTTGGGTACATGGATGAACCGGCCCGTCAGACCCAGATACAGCCAGAGACCGGATTACTTGTTGTGGCCAGAACCAAACTTGTAGACCAGACCGGGAGTGTTAACATGCAAACCCAGGACGCAGGTCAACGTTCACCTCTCACTCCATCTCATACGCCTCAACAAAGCAGCAGAGATCTCCAGGGTTTCCCCCAAAACCAACACAGGAACCCACAGGATGAAAGAACAGTTGTCAAAGTCAAAATGCTGCCGCCACCTTCGAGAGAACCAGCACCACATTTTCCCTCCTCTCCTGGTCAGAGTGCAGAAGAAGTTGGATCTAAACCATTGATGCAAAGTCAACGAGATCGACCTGGGCCACCGCCTCAGAAGATTCTGGCTCTGTCTAAAGATGCCACAAGTCCAGCAGCAGAGGGAAAGGAACAAACTTACAAATCCAAATCCAGAATAAGATTTCAACCAAAACCTCCACAGGTCAATACAATATCTCAAAAGCCACCGATCGTCGTCCGCAGTGAAGTTCTCTCAAGAGCCCAGTCGATGGCGAGAAGCCGACTGGAGAAGGCCAGAGCGCAGCTGCATGTTCGCATCCAACAGGCCATCAAGTTATTCGGTGGCAAAGAGATTTCAGAGTCGCAGGCCAAGAAGAAACAGGTACAGTTTCAAATGTTAAATCTCAACTTTTATTCAGAGTTTTATGTTGATGATGTTACTTTATGTTTTAGCATCATTTGCTAAAAATACACTTGTCCTTTTGTCGATAAGTGTGAGTTCTTTGTTGCTTTTTAAGACAGAAGCTTGGCTTTAAATGCAACAACACCCAGACCCTCCAAATCCTACTTTTAAAGGAATAGTTCACCAAAAATGAAATTCAGTCATTAGTGACTCACCCTCATGCTAATGAATACTCCGGAGTAGTGAATTTATTTCTCAAAGTGCATCTGTTCATTCCTTTAATTCCAGGATGGATCACACACATGCATCGAAAGGTCTGTGGTGTTGTGCTTTGTGTTGCTACCAGTTGTGTTTGTGTACGTGCTGGTCCAGCTCCGTGTTTGTCTCTCTGTGCAGCGGGCTTTAAAGATCCTGCAGCCCGTCATCCTGGACGAGTTCCTGGCTGCAGTGGAGGGCTACGGGGCCTTCTGCTCCGGGGCCCAGCTCCAGGACTTGATGCTCCTCTCTGACTCAGTCAGGAAGCAGTGGGAGGTAAAACACTGATGAGCCTCAGCAAAGATGAAGTCAAAGAACCAACAAAGCTGTTTCTGTTGTGATATCAGTTTTTGATTGTTTGGGGATTTGTTTTAACACTGGTTTAACATTTTCTGGTGTTTCAGGTTAATCTAATATCTTATCAAATTACCTTCTATTAAATCATGACGACTAATATTTCCTCAGAACCACTTTAAGCAGCTCTCTACCTGTTTTCAGGACGTCCGTAGTGAAATGGCTGCCTTCGTTCCCGTCTTATGGTCTAAGCTCAGAGAAGGAAAGCAGTCATTTTCTGTTGTGCAAAGTGAAACGCATACTAACGCTCTCCACGACGTTACTGACCAGACTAACCATGAGGCTTTACGGCAGCAACAGGTACTTTGCCTAACCCTAACCCTGTAACATGACTGTGTGGTAGCTCGTCTGATGTTGACCGTATATAGCCAGAAGGTGTATAGACTAGAGTGTTTTATTCCAGAGGTTGACGTTACGACCCCACACAGGTCGTCATGGACGGAGCTGTGTCTGTGGATGAGCGGGATCAGTCGCTGCGAGAGCTGTGTGACACTGTGACACCAGGTCAGTCACCCTGGCTGGCAGCGGAGCAGCTGAAGGAGGCAGATGAAACACAAGAAACCAGCGCCACCGTGCTCCCAGCGGACAGGTAGTACACATCAGTCTGTTTAATGAATTAAAATACATCTGATAAAGGACAATGACAACACACAAAAGAATGTTAAATACCTCAATAATCCATGCATAATATAAATAAATATAACAAAATAATCAAAAAATAATCTCCTCAAAAAAAAAAAATCAAGTCTTGTCATAACCTTGCTTTATATTTATATGAAAAGTCCTTATTTTACCAGAATTTATCCAGTCTATTTCTATAATTAAGAAGTCACTGATGCAGCCTGTATTACATCCATTTTTTGCACTGGAGGAATTTTAATGAGTTTTTAAAAAAAGCTTAAAAATTCACATCAGATTTGAGTTAAACAACATTTAGGGAGTAATAAATTAAAATGTAGTTCATATATCCTTACATCATTATTCACTGTACAGCATCCGTGCATCATTTAATTGAAGCAGACCGTGTATTCATATTGTCACTGTGTAATCCTTCAAGTCTATTAATCTTAATGAGGAGCCTGTTGCTCTGGTTCTGACTGCCTGACCCCGACCCCCTCCTGTTGAACATTTCTTAACTCAGCAGGGGACGGCAGCTTGGGGGAAACGCCCCGCCGAGTTCGACTGGCGTGTCGGCTGATGCGCGACCGATCAGCAGTCTGCCACAGAAACAGAGCGCGGACAAGCCACAACAAGCGGTGGGCTCGGTGCCACTTCACCGTGACGTCCTGCCGGCGGGACCTCAGGACGTCCCGACAGAGAGGAAGGAGCAGCCGACGCAGCAGAGAGGATCTGTGCCGGGGAAAATTAAAAAGTCTGCGCTCCGAGCCCAAGAGCAGCGACTGACGGCTCGTCTGCTGAACGTCACAGGGAGCAACCAGCAAGCACAAGCTCAGATACAGGTACGACCGCATCATCATCTCCAGATATTCTACTACTTAGTGTGCTGCATTTTGAATGTTTAAACAACTTTAAAATCATGCAGTGTGAAGTGAAACTAATTTAAATAGCATCTTAAATGTGTATGTGATCAGGATGGACATGGTTACAGTGACAACTTAAGAGTACATTTTTTCATTTTCATCAAAGACTTTTAGGATTGATAGTTTGTGTGTATGTGACAAATGACTTTTATTTGTTTCTATGAAAGGAGGAGAAAACTTCACAGTTATAATTTAAATGCAATAAAACTTAGAAATGTATGTTTTTCCATATGCACTACTAAAGAAGCCATATTTTCTTTACCTTAAAAATTTTACACCTGCAGCTTTGAATTTAATACGAGGCAGGTTTTTAAATTCAATTTCTCTCAGCGGTGTAATTTACATAGGGACATTTTGTTTTTTTTGTTACCATACCAGCAAACCAATGATCTTAAATAAAATTACACAAGGTGAAAAACACAAGTATATTAGCATGTTTACGTTGCACGTTAATCAGCCTTAAACAAATCCTATTTACCTTATACATTCAGTTTAAAGCGTTCTTTCCTGTTCAGTCGTCTCATTGGCTGACACTGACACTTGGACGCCACAGCACCAGGTGTCGGACACTAATCCTCAGTAATGGGATCAACCTGCCACTCCATCTTTTTACCCTGCTCTTCTGTCACTGTGTAACTCTCCCATCTCCCAGGCGGTTGTCACGGGCGACACCGTGGAGACCAAGCAGGAGGCAGAGTGGACCGTCATCCCAGAGGCAGCGGCCCAACCTCAGGTGGAGCTCCGCCCCGCTGGACAGGAAGCACTGGAAAGGTATGGGCTCGTGTCTCGGAGCTGGAATTTAAATCTGTTGTTTCTTCATGTCACAGTTTTATCAGCAGGATCTGTTCCCACGTAGCCTAAAGCAAAGTGTAAATCTTTCACTGTAGGTACAGGAAGTCCTGCCTGGTGTTTCAGTCTCAGCTGCAGAGGAATGAGCAACACTTGCAGGAGTTTAACCCAGAGCCAGTCACCATCGCTGCCCTGCAGAGCCAGAAGGAGCGACTGCAGGCGAGTGCAAGCATCACTCATGCTACTTCACCCTCCTTTGTGGTGCATCAACAGTTCAGACAATAAATAATACCCTAGTTCGTCCTTGTAAACATGTGTCTTCTTCCCCCTGCAGGCTGTAAAGCAGGAGACAGATGCAGTATGGCTGGAGGTAGAGCCCCAGTACGTCCAGCTGTCCCAGTCCTCCCACCTGATGACCAGGGACGACCTGAGTGAAGCGGAGAGAAACTGGGAGCAGCTGAGCCGGTGGTGCAGAGGCCAGCAGATGTGTCTACAGAACAGGTACAGTGCAGCACTAATATCTCTGGAGACGAAGCTGTTGATCTCAAACAATGGATGTGAATTATAGACGATACACTGGCGATGGAACATCTTACATACAAGTTGAAAGTGAAAGAACTATTTGTTAAAAGATGAGGATTTGATTTTACATAATTGTATACAGGCTCTGCTCTTGATTGGTTTTTTGTTTGCTTCGTCTTTCATACTCCGTAATCCAGAGGTGATTGTCTTGCAATGTATTGTTAAAATTGTTAAGAAAAAAAGAAAAAAAAGTGGATTTTACTGTGGTTTCTGTCAGGATGGCGTCTCTTGAGGAATCTGCCGACCTGATGGAGTCTGCAGACGATACGATCACACTGATCTCACAGAAACTGAACGGTATCATCAGACAGTCTGTGGACGTCTCCTCCTTCACCTTGGCTGATCCTAGTCTGCTTCCTGGCTTGAAGGTAAATCTTTGCTTTGTTCAAACAATCAGCACTCGAGTTATGAGAGTGAACTGTGCAAACGTTGGTATTATTAATCCTTGATGTGTTACTCAGGAGATGGACGACAGGCTGCAGTCTGGAATGAGGCAAATAGCAAAACACACCAGCGAGGAGGAAAGGCAACACCCAGAAGCCACATCCCTCCACCGAGCTCTCCACACCAGCGTCAGTCACCTCAAGCAGCTGAGACAGCAGCTGGAGAAGGTTCAGTTCGCTGCCCAGGCCGTGGATCACTTCCTGGCCACAGCGAGGGAAGTCAAGGCCCAGATCCAGGACGAAAGCGGGCAGCAGAATGAGGCGGAGCGGGAGCAGGAGCAGGAGAGGCGTTCTCAGCAGGCAGCGATCCAGCAGAGGTTGCAGACGGCTGCAGACCAATGTGACAGCGATTTAAAGACAGCAGGGATGTCTCTGACCATGGACGGTGCAGCTGTGACGTGCCGGGATGTGGTGACATTGTTGTCCAAACGCACTGTGGACGTGGAGGAGAAGCTGAAGCAAAGGGAGAGAAAAGATGAGGTAAATCTAACGGGAACGGAGCGAATGCAGAGAAATGAAGAGTTGAATCCCGTGGAGATACGTCAGACAAACACTGAGGATGGAGGAGGACAGGAGCAGCAGCAGCAGCATCCTCCTCCACGTGGGGCAGAAGAGGAGGCCAAAAGGAGGAGGCTGGATGGAGATAATGACACAAAGAGCCAAAGGGAGGAAGAAGAACACAAGACTCAAACATCGAGGTCTGAAGGGGATGGCAAAGTCCAGAGAAGAAGAAGGAGCGGCCAGAAGAAAGAGGGAGAGGGGAAGGAGAGCTCGGTCCAGAGGAGAACTGCCCTGTTAGTGGCTCTGAGGGAGATCAGAGGAGCAGCGGAGCGTCTGGGGCTGCACGAGCTCACCCTGCCGGCTCTGCAGCAAAGGTACAGCAATATCAGATTGATGTTGAGTTTACTAATACAAAATCCAAGGCACCAAGTTTTCTTTTCTCTTTTTTATTGCACATTTCACCAAAGATTTTGCTTAAGACCTATTTTAGATTATTGGGGATACTGACTCAACTCTGCACTCTGATGATCCGGCACACTACTGATAATTTCTCCGTCCTCAGGAGCCGAGCTTTGACAGAGCTGGAGAGTCGTCTTGCCGGCCTCAAACAAGACGGCTCCTCTTCAGGATCCTGTGACGAGGTGCAGGACGTCTGGGAGGAGACGACTAAAGCTGTGACTGAGCGGTAAAGACAAGAACTGTGTTTAATTGTCAATAAACCTCTGTCTGTTGTGCAAGTTGTGCTAATTTGCTGCATTTGTTTTGTGTACATGTTGTGTTATATTGATCCCGTACAGGCTGGAGCAGTGTCGTGTCCTGACTGAGCTGCTGAAGAGGTTTCAGTCTGTTCGTGGTGAACTGACTGGGACTCTGCGGAGAGCAGAAAGCACCATCAGTGAACAAGCCTCCTACATGGGCAAAGACAACCTGCAGAGATTCCACACTAAGGTGCAACATAAAGGAAACATGCAGCAGGCATTTCAGTGTTGGATCTTTTTGTGCTGACACTCATATATAGATATCTGTGTGTGTGCATGTCTTCTCAGGTTCAGCAGAGAAAAGCAGAGCTGAACAGCCTCGGTGACGGCATCGAGGAGCTCCGCAGCGTCTGCAGACAGCTTCACTCTCACCTGCGTCAGATCCCAGGATGCACCGTCGTCCCGTTTGAGAGTGAAGCTGATTCTCTGATGGACAGCTGGCTGGATGTGAGTTTAGTGGCATTATATATGATGGAAGAAATATCAGGATCAGAATCAGAAAAAAACTTTATTGTCCTTTGCAAAAAGCAGTGGAAATTCTTCCTTTTTTTTCTTCTTTTTTTTATAATCATTTATTTAATGGAAACAGGCAATAACATACACAATTTATAAACTGACCAAAAACAGACAAACAGAAAACAAAGGACAGAACAAACCTAACAACATAATAAAACAGGACCAAAACAGGACAGAAATGTAAAAAAGAAAGACAAAAAAAGGGATGTGAAACTACAAAAATTAAATTAACAGTAGCTATTTAATATACATTTACTAAAATGTAAGTTTTTCCCATTTTTTGTGTTGCATTTACTTATCTTGATTTGTTGCGATAATTTTTTTCAAAAGAAATAGGTGTCACACTTTATTTCTAAAGAAATTCGTCTTTGACATGCTCACAGATGTGCATAGAATAAAAAATACAAGTTAAAAACACAGTTTAGACTTAAAACAACAGAATGAGGACATTCAAAGATTTCATGGTGAATTGTCAAACCTCACATGTTTGTTCCAATCACGAGTACTATACAATAGTTTTTTGCAGATTTCCTGCAGATCAAACCCTCTGTTTTAAGGAGGAATTTACTATAGAATGATAATGTGTGTGAATGATAAAGTGAACTTTCATCCTTGCAGATATCAGAACGGACGGATTCCCTCCTTGAAAACTTGCACCTCGGTCTGACTCTGTGGGACGGAGTCCTCCAGCTGGGAGCGGAGGTGGAGAGCTGGACTGAGAAGAAACTCGCAGTGTTTGCTCAGACTCCATCCTTTCAGTCGGAGGAGGACATCAAGACACTGCAGGTGAGACTCAGATCCCTTTTATCGCTCTGTAACATATAGTTTCAGACTTCTCCTATGGGAAGTTAAATGATCTCCAAGCTTTCTACAGCTGCTTTGAATAATGATAACGTTATTCCTCCTGACTGTCTCCAGAACGAGATCGTGGCCCAAGAGAAGAGTGTGGAGCGTTTCCACCACAGAGCCACTGAGATTCAATCACTGCTTCAAAGCACCGAGCCCCCGCTGGAGCTGCAGGTATAACACACAGCCGCTGATGCAGGGTGTGGGTGTTTCAGGCTGAAGTAGCAGATAATGACTAACTGATGCGATGCCACTATCAAACACCTCACACTGCTATTCACGATTAAATTAAATCTTGGTTATGTTTGGTCCAGGTGGCGGAGACCCAGATGAGGAAGAAGATAGAGCAGCTGAAGGAGCTTGGATCTGAAGCTGAGGATGTTTACAGGCAGATATTGGCTGCGAAGGGACAAATTACTGCCAGGATGACTGAGTGCTCCAACTCCCTCCAGAAGATCCAAGACTCCCTCCTCACTCTCGGTGGTTCAGATGTTGCAACGGTCCTTGCAAAACTCAAAGTAAGCTTTAATAGTTATGTCAGAAAAAAAAATCTTAATATGTTTTTAAGAATATTTGTATTTATTATATTAAAATTATTATTCTACTGGAGCTTGTGCTATATTCATATCCAAGATGTTCCATCTAAATATGATTGTTGGATGCAAATAAGTGAAAACTACAGAGCTGTTTTGAAGCAGCATTTAACTTTTTTCCTTCTAAGCACTATTGTGTATTTTATTCTTTGTATAATTTGCATAGCTATGTATATATTTATTTAGTATTCAATGTCCTGCTTTTTTTTCTCTTAAGGCTGCTGTCACAAACTAATTTCCCCTCGGGGATAAATAAAGTATAATCTAATCTAATCTGATCTAATTTAAACTTTCAACTAACACTTCAGAATCAACACTCTCATATTGATACAGCATATACTTGTACAATCAAATGAAAGAAAACAGGCCACCCTCACCATCTTGTCACTTGGTTCCTCCTGGAACCTTTAAGCAGGTGTTTGGACACCAGGGGACTCTTTTTGCCCGAACACCCTGGAGTGAAGAGTTTGGAGACAACAGCTGAGAGAAATGACTGAATAAATACAAACAAATACTTCAGTTTGTGAGACGTGTTAAACAAAACCCAGACAGAACCAGACTTTCTAAACTAATACCAACTATTAATCAACTGAAGTTAGGGCAGTTAAATGAACCTGCTGTGCAAAAGACACACGGCTTTAAAGTCTAAACACCGATAGCCGAGGATTTTAAATGTAGTACCTTCTCCTCGTCTACAGGGTCTGTGTCGACATCTCCAGACCCAGGATGAACAGGCGGAGAGTTCGCTGGAGGATCTGCGTGTCCTGACCTCCATAGCCAGTCCAGAGAGTCTGCAGGGTCTTTGTGAGGACGGGATGCAGCTGCAGGAGAAGGTCAGAACGGCCCATCAGCTCTTCTCTGAGGTGGAGGAGCAGACCCAGAGGAGCATCCAGGACCTTGACAGGTATCTGAACACATGCATGTTTGTTTTTTGTTTTTAACTCAGCTTCTCATGCAATTTGTACATGCTTACACATCTGAAACAAGCCAAACGTTGATTTATGTGTTTTATTTGGTGTGAGTCCATGCATCATTCGACACAACACGTCCACAGAACAATAGAGGTTCAAGCTGCTCGGCAGGTTTTTCGGGGTTTCTGAGTTGAGATGCTGCTTTATCACTTGACTCTGTTCCAGTTGTTGTCAAAGGATAATTTGCACAACGCAACAAACAAACAGGCCAAACCTGAACTGAACACACTAAGCAGCTAATGAGTGTTCACAAAATCATGAAATAATTTTGAATGTCTGTAATTTTAGTGTTTAACCTGACTTGCATTTTTTCAGTACCTTTCATTCATTTTTCTTTTCTCTTTCTCAACTGGGATTAAAAGATGAAGTCATCTCTATTGTATATTTTTGTTAGTATTAACAAATCCAATGAAAAGACCAAACAAAATGATTAATTATTTACGTCAGCTGCACTCAGACCTAATAATCCTTTCTGATTGTCACAATATATACTTTAATTTTTAACGCAGAATTTAATTTCCTGAAACAGATGAGCACTAAAGCTTTTAGTGTATCTGTCATGTATAAAATAACAGGTAGGAATAAGGTAAATGCAACTTTGGCTATAGTCAATACTGGATCAATTCATCAGTGGTGTTTTCATTGAAAGATAACACACAAACTGAGTATAAACAATCTTAGAGATACAATTCCAAAGAAACCGGGACGAGTTCAACTTGTTTTCATGAGTGCACATTGTGTTCTGTCGGATAATCGTTTTCTCACCTTGATGTCACTTTCATCTGCAGTGTTTTGTTCACTCTGCACACAGGCGTGACAATGCGATGATCTGCATGCCTGCATTCATGTTTGATGTGTGTGTTGTGTAGGCTGCAGCGGGAGAGCAAGGATTTGGATCGATGGCTGCAGACCGCTGAGGAAAAGGCCGGGAAGGAGCAGGATCCCAGTCGCCTGCAAGAGGAAGCACTGAAACAAAGGTAAATCATATATACCTGTATGCACATGAATACAAATGTTGTCTATTCTTTTCAGACTGTATTAGTATTGTAAAAGGGGGTGCTTGGTGGTCAAGTGGTTAAAAAATGGCCATCTCTAACCAGAATAAGAAAAAAATATTATTCTTCCTGATTGCATCATTAACAATCCAGATGCAGATGTGCTCAGTTGGACTCACAAAGCTCTGAAGAGGGCAGTAAAGTTGGTGCTAAATCTAAACCGATCTGTGCACCTGAGTCAGGAATGTGGTGAAGACATGAACAGCCGATGGATGATTGAATCAAACACAGGTGCAGTCGATCGGTGTTGTAAAGTTGACTGATGCTGCCTGGAGAAAGGAATGGAGGAGGTTGTAGAGCCTGTTATTCTCCAGAGGTGACTGATTGACACCATTGTTACATGTTACACAGGCACACACAGACACACTCTGTTTCGAGGGATAATGTCTGCAGCACACACTCGTAGTAAGTATGTACAGTAAAGCCTTTAATAAGGTGGCAGCACAGGTACAAGCATGCACTACAGGTTTGCTGATACAGACGCTTCCTTCATCCTCAAGTATGTAGTTTCACTTTGAGACCTTGTTTTTATTCTTTCACTTTGAGGCAGCTGTGCAGTTGTTACAGATTCCTCCGTTCTTTTTATCTCTCAACTCAGTGTGTCCTCTGTAACCTCGGCCTTGAAAAGACAAAAGCTTCATTTGTGTCCCCTGATTAACATTTGAAAGTGTGAATAAACTGTAGCCGGACACCGACTCCCTTTTCATTTGTCTCTCTTCTGTCTCTCTCTCTCTGCAGGGTGAGGACAGAGCTCCTCAGTCGGCTCGTGTCGTCCTTACAAAGCAGCAGCCTTCAGCAGTGTGCGCCGGTGGAAGAGAGTAGCAAACTGCTGCAACGGGCCAACGACCTCCTCACCACCACCGTACCTCATGGTGCCAAAGAGACAGAGCGCTCTCTGAGAGAGGAAGTGGAGCTGTTTCAGGTTTTGTTGAAGTCCACACAATCCTGGGTGGCGGATCTGAGACTGATTGTTGACTCTCCACGGGGCGAGGGCTCCGGTGTCCAGAGTCCTGTGGAGCTGAGACTTCACCGTGCTCAAGTAAGAAAAAACCTCCCTCCCTCTGGCTGAGCAGCTCACTGTATTTACATACTTGACAAGTCATATCCTGCAACGAATCTGATCATTATTCATCTGACTTAAGGCACGACAAAAGTGTTTTCTAAGAGCAAATACTGAACCACCTCAGTCTGAATGAAACTAGGCCAGCATGAGTTTAGTATTAGAGCCTTCTAGTTTGTTTCATAAGGGAGTGTTTACAGTTGTGTGCCAAATCAGGGTGCGGCCACTAATATGTTTAATATCTGTATTTGTTCTTCTGTCAAGTGAAAAGAATCAATGACACGTTCTGACACTTGTTCATTCTGCTGCTGCTGCTGCTGCTGCAAGTCTGAATAGGTTTTACACAGATCTGTGAAAATGTATTTCAGGCTGTGGTAAGCGTCGCCGCGGATGGAGACGCTCGGCTTGAAGAGCTCAGAGTCACTGGAAATAGCCTGAGCCGCAGACTGCGTGATGGAGATGAGCTGAAACAGGAAATAGAGGAAGCGGTTCAGAAAACAGAGGAGCAGTGGAGGGACCTCGTCCAATCAGCCGAGCCCTATCGCAGGTGAGTGGAACAAGTGAACGACTTTTATCTATAAGATAAAAGTTAAAATGTTAAGTTGAACTTCATTATTTTGTCATTTGTGTCTCCTGGTGCTTCAGGGCTCTGCAGACGGATCCAGAGGTTTCCTCCTCCTACCTGTCCAGAAGACAGGAGGTCTGCTGCAGGGTGGAGGAGCTGCGGCGCCAAACAGCTCAGCTCCCCGCCTCGTTCACCTGGCCGGGCACAGCTGAGCGTAGACAGGCCTGCCATCGAGCCCGTCAACTGTGGGATGAGTCTAAATCGCTGCAACTGACTGTTAGCAGCCTGGCTGAACAGAGGAGGGATCTGGCCGAGAGAAGCAGAGACAACATCTGGAACGATTCCTCCTGGACCGAGCTGGACACCGACTGCTCATCACTGATGGCAGAGCTGAGGGTAAAACTCTACTCTTCATGTTAAAGGGATAAATAAAGTTTATTATGGTGATATTCAACCAAGATTAACTTAAAGGAATAGGTCAACATTTTGGTAAATTGACCCATTGCCATAATCGGTATAGTCATAGCAGTAGGTTTGTTATCTTTAATTGTTGGTGCAAGCTATTTTTAGAACAACAGAGCAGAGCCGAGCAGAGTTGTTTTCAAGGTAAATTCATGCAAAACCGCTGATGCGTGTTCCCAGTGGGGGCAGTTTTTCTACAAGCAGTCTCTGCATTTACCTCTAAAACAACTCTTGTAACGTCTCATAATGTTCTGTTATTATCTCATAGCGTGTTGAATGTGCAGGTCACAACTTGTCCACCAGAGCGTTTTGGAGTTGTTGGATTGTGTATTTGATGAGTTTGATGAGGGAAACCAAGAAATCCCATTAGCCTCCGTAGCGTAGCTCTGAGCAGCTCACGGCTCTGCTCTGCTGTTCTAAAAATAGCCTGCACCGACAATTAAAGGTAACAAACCTACTGCTAAGACTATAGGGATTATGGCAATGGGCCAATTTGCCAAAATGTTGAACTCCCCCTTTAGTAGTGGACATACTGTACGTACAGTATGTGTCCACTCACACTAATCGCTTACAGTAGTAGGTGAGATCCAACCTCCAATAAAAGTGGGTAACATAGTTATGCAATCCTGACTAAACCAAAATAAAAACCAACTTTTCATCTAGCAATTTCCATTCGATTAAACATCCACATATGAGGCCTTACAGGACGGTTAGTGAAGAGATACCCGAGCTCCTCTGATGCAGATGCACTTATCATAATCACAGTGCTGATATATGAACCCTCTGACTGTCTGCTTGGTATTGCTCAAACGTCTGCAGGATTTGTGTTCCCGCCTCGAGGAAGGTGCGAGTAATGAGGAACATTTTGGCCGCTTGCTGCAGGACTGCCACCACAAATTGACATCCCTGCAGGAGAGGATGTCAGCTTGTCAAGCCCAGACAGAAAACCCAGATGCACCAGCTCTGGAGGTGAAGTTCATTAAGCAAACTGACCTGATGAATCACGTACACACTGATATATATCCTTTATTTCACGAAAGAGACATCTTTATAGAGGGAATGAAGGATTTCTTAATATTTAGCCACCTGTTTTATATTTCTGTCCATGCACCACTCTCTCCACTTTTCAGGCTTTGCTACAAGAAGTAACAGACATGGAAAAGGACATTTTGCAACTTGAAACACTGAAGGACTCACTCTCAAACAGCTCCACCGTCGAGGCCCAAGCCGGTGTCTCGCAGCAAGTCAGCATCCTCCAGAGCCACAAGAGGGCACTAGACAGCAGCATCAGAGAAAACCTGGCCGCGCTCACAGAAAACAACAATCAGAGAGTTCAGCAAATGAAGGAAGAGGTCTCCTGTGTGCAGACAGCTGTGAAAGACCTGGCTGCAAATATTGGCCATCTTTGTGAGAACCTTGAAGCGTTACCAGATATCAGCCAACTGAAAACACTGTGGTCTGCCATGCAGGTAACGTTAAAACATCCCAGATGGGTTAGGTTCGTGAAGGAATACATGCTGAATGAAAATGACATGTCTGTCCTCCCTGTCCAGAATGAAATCCTAGACATTTGGCAGTATTCTCAAATCACAGAGGCGTTTGTTTTCCTCCCAGGACTTTGATACCAGACTGACAGAGTTGGCTGCAAGAGTTCACAGCCTGCAGAAAACTGGAGAGTCCGGCACCGCAGAAGAAAGGCTTCCTGCAGATGTCATTCTGGCTGTTGATGGAGTGGCTAAAGATGTTGACAGGTGCTTCACCTCAGTCCTGGTTTTTTTTTAAAAAGACAGGAACTCACAATGTCATAGTCACTAACTCAGAGTTTTCTTCACAAATACCTCTCTTATTATTCAGCTTTATTTATTCATCCAAATGTAAGAGGCTGATAGAAAAGCCATTTCCAAGTTAAGTGTTAATCTGTTCAAAGACATGCCAAAAAAAAGAAGCTGGTATGCACTACTCCCTTTACAGCAAAGAATCGTGTTTATTTGTAGATGCTGCTCTTGTTGCATACACCTTTTCCCCCCAGTGAGAACTCATTACCTCTCTGTTTGTTCTCTCTCTTGCTCCCTAACTATAGCCTCAGGTCCACTTTTCTGCAGAGGAAGCAGCAGTTTGCAGAAATCACTGCTAACAGGGTGAGACAGGTCATCAGGCAGCTGCAGGAGTTGAGCCAGACGGTGAGAGCTGAACGATCGCCACCCAACCAGGTAACACACATTTCTAGAGTCTCTTTTGCACTGGTCAAATAGATAAATTAAAAATGACTCTCGATAATCACAAAAAAAACTAAAATTAAAAACTGGCATTGCATTTGCATAGTACAGTCTAAGTACCTCATTTTCACCTGCATCTTGCACCAGTGTGAAGAACATAACCTTTTGCAGGATCTGGCTTTGGACTAAAACACATGATTTTTTTAAATAAATAGCTTATTTTTTTTAAATGCCAAAGGTTCATCCTTTTATTCTGCAAAACAACTAGAATGAGGAGAACATGGTACATGGTGAACATAATAGATAGTCCTCACTGGGAGCATGTGGTTCTTGATTATTACCAGAAATTATAAACATGTTGTGACTCATGTTTTTCCACCAGCCTCACTATTATCTGCTCCCTGCTTTTAGCTTGAATCCAACTGTTTGTTAGTCCTTAAAATGATTATCATACAGTAAATAAATGGATGTCTATGATTTAATATCGTTTACTGATGGTAAAACATGAAATAATCCACAGTTACATTTTATAAATCTTAGTATTTAATCAAATTGAAAAAGATTTGGAGTCCACTGCCAACAGACATTATGCCTCTTTTTTTTAAACATTTGGATGCATTTGCGTCATTTTTGTTTTCTACGTCAACTAAAAGATGAATCTGTCTATGATGTTAATAATTGTGGTTTTGTGGTGATATGTCCCAACGTGTATGAGATGTACTGCGGTTAAATCTGATATACGCACATTCATGTTTCCCACAGGATGTAATAACTCTTGTAATCCATAAATCTTTCACCTGAAGCAATGCTTTGTGTTTTGTGCAAATTATTAGCAAACGTTAACATGCTGAGCTCAGGAGCTGAACATGGTAAACGTTATTCCTCCTGGTAAACATCAGCATGTTAGCTGTGTTGTTGTGAGGTTTTTATTATTGTGACATTAGCATTCAGTTCAACATGTCACGCTGTTTCTGAGTACAGCCTCATGGAGCTTCTTGAATGGTTGTACAACCCACAAACACGGACAATAAAGTGAATTTCACAAAATCAGGAACAAAACCAAAGTGACGGGGCCCTTTTGTCTTATTCACACTTAGGTCAGTGACTCAGATGTGCTTTAGTTTGGGTCTGTTATTTGAGTTTGTGCCTGTGCTCTGCAGGCAGCTCTGGATGAAGGTTTGCAGCTCCAACGATCTCTCCGTGAAGTGCTGTCAGACAAAGATTTTCTTCTTGATTGTCTGGGAACAAAAGTGGTAAAGAAACTGAGGAGAAAAGCGTCTGATGCACTGAATCAAAGCACATCTGCACTTGAAAGCCTCTCTAAACGCCCGGTGAGTTTCTCTTCACTCACTTTAATCATCTTGCAGCACAAAACGATGGTGAGAATATTATTTGCCATTGTCCAATTTCATTTGTTTCCGTAGGTGAGCCGAGGCGACGGAGAAGTGGACGTGAAAGGCAAAGAGTTGACGTGTGAACCTGTTGGAGAAACATTCAGGAGTGACGCACCTCACTCAGCTTCACCCGATGACACAGACAGCCTTAAGCAAACAGCCCCAAAAGATGCCTTAGTATCAAATCAAGCACCAAGCGCAAAAATCCCTGACGTTGTCCAATCAAAAACCACACAGGAATCACAAGAGCTCACATCTTCTCCACCAAAAATCAACATAAACACAGAGAGCGACCCTCAAAGCAATGGACACAGGACAAATAAGACAGATACGTTAATATCAGATTTGCCAAACAAAGAAGAGACCTCTCAACGACTGCAAGAAGAAACTGCCTCAGTCCTGGACAGAACAAAAAATATTAGTTCACAACAGTTTGTCACATCTCAGGCAACAAAGCCTCAGGATCTCCCACTTTCTAACACTGACAATGTATCACAGACATTAAAGACCATCACTGATGCTGCGGGACAGGAAAAACGCGGTGAGGACATCAGA
The DNA here is from genome assembly GCA_030347415.2 of Decapterus maruadsi. Lineage (NCBI taxonomy): Eukaryota > Metazoa > Chordata > Actinopteri > Carangiformes > Carangidae > Decapterus > Decapterus maruadsi. The sequence continues at coordinate 20,107,189 of CM064891.1, read as the reverse complement.
GCGACCCCAAAGGAAGCGGCTACAGTCGTGTCTGAGATGCAGGAAAATCAAAACACTGCAGCCACCGGTGCAGATGTGCCCACATGTTCAGAGGAAGAAGCGCTGGCTTCAAGCACATCAACAAATCTAGAATCACACAAAAGAGACATAAAAAGCCTTAATTCAGCATCGCAGCCTGAGACATTAAAGCCACTTCCTGGTGCTGAAGATGCAGAGAAAAGCCCAAAGAAAGTGTTTACAATAGTGTTGGACACAGAGTTGCCTTTGTCCCATTCACAAGATGTGCAGAAGAGAGGAAACGTTGGAGCATCCATCCGTCCTCGTCCTAAAGCTGAAGGCATGGACTTAGAGAATAGTTTTAAATCAAATGTGGAAACTTCACAGTCACAAAAGCCCTTAGTGTTAAAGACAGTGCAATCTACAGGTGCCAAATTACCAAGCAGAGACGAGGAAGAAACCCATGGATTAATAAATTCCTCTCCATCGTCTGGCTCTGCTGCTGAACGTCAGGCATCAGCGGCGGCAACAACACTTCCCGATGCCAAACAAGACGGGACGACAGGTTCCTGTCACACCGAGCAGCAAACAACGAGCTCAGTCTTGCGCCCTGTGGAAAGTTCAACACACGCTGGAGGTGCCTTAACTACGACTCACATACCTGCCGCCGCCGGTGACAACAATAAACAGGTGTCGGGTGCTGACGCTGCACAGAGCGCAGGTACGGGACGCGCAGAGACGACAGAAGGAGGAGAAGACCCCGAGAACAAACGTTCAGACGTGCCAGAAAGACGAGAAAACACTTCTCTGCAGGAGGGGGGAAGTGGATCAAAGACACCTGCAGCACCCGAGGACACGGAGGAGACACAGGAACAGGTGGGTCTCACTTTTTATTTATTTCACTTTATTTTGCATGACTTTTTTTTTTATATCATTAGAGAACCATGATGTTACAAAGAAGTTATGCTGTGCAGATTTAACGCAGTATTTTCTTGTTGGATAAATTTGAACAGTGGGAAAAAAATTTCAAAAGACCCAGATGTTCCCACACAGTATCACAGCTGTCCTGAATTTCAAACAGGGTCTTCTTTTGACATTTACAAATTACTCCCCGTCTCCTCACCTGACCTTCATGTTAGAGTGGCTGTGTTCACTGAAACTTACTTATTTCTGACATTTTGCAGCTGTAATTTAATTCTAAATTTTACCCTAAATTTAGCTGTAATTTTCTTGCATGTAATCCATTTACCGCTCTCTCCGTTTGATATTTGAATGTCATAATTCACCAAAGTCCAGTCATACCATTTTTTTTCTTTTTTTTTCGGAAACATTCGTCATCATTACGTTTTATCTTATAAAAATGAATGAAATCCACATTGTATACAACAGACTGTAAAGGGCCTATAACACTATGTGTATCACAATATAAAACCAAACCGTTAACACGACCATATTCCAATAAAAGCTGACAAGAAATCTATCAAAAATCCTGTTTTAAGAGAAAATTGCAACACATGGAAAAGCTTTAGGTGTGTTACTTCAGACAGAAACCCTCCACCAGATTTATTATGCTTTTTCCTGGCACCTGTTGCGCACTGTCAGATTGGAAATCGGGCATGAAAGGGATAAAAAAAAGTCAAAGAATAAAGATGTTGAGGCAAAAAATACGGGCGCACAGCAGTCAGCGCTGACAGAAAGTACCCTCGCTCTTTGCCAGCGGAAAAATACAGAAAACCACTCACACTTAGTCCTGTTTTATCACTATACCCTCAGTTGCAAATATGGCAACTGGCAATATCTGCAGAGACGAGGCGGCGCCCTTTCATCACTCCAGTCCTCCTCCAGAGCTCTTTGGTCAAAAACGCTTTTGGTTTTGGAGGAATTCAAACTAAGACGACCTGTCATTATTTTGAGTAATAACAGCGTTCCTTCTTTTTCTTTCTGACGGTCCTGAAATCTTCCTCCAAATAGCAGAATATTTTGCATTTTGGTGCTTAGTTTTGTTTTTGACACTAATTTTCCTGCCAGTTGGAAATGTATTAACGGGCGCCGCCCTGAGAAAAGCAGCAGGTTGTGTTTATACATGTAGATGATAAACCTTAGCGTAGCTCTTAAGCAGCTCATGGCTCTGCTCCGCCGTTCTAAAAATAGCTTGCACCGACAATTAAAGGTAATGAACCTACTGCTAAAACTATAGGGATTATGGCAATGGGCCAATTTGCCAAAATGTTGAACTATCCCTTAAAAAAACAACAACATTTAGTTAGTTCATTTATTCTGATTTCCATTTCAAATTTTTAACTTACTTACTTTTAACCTGACATGTTTCAGTACACACACCCACAATATTCAGAAACCGTTAACGTGAAGGCTACAACATGTCTAATCTGTTGAGAAGTGTTCACACACGCACATAACATGAGAAGTTTCTCCTTCAAAACACTGGCGAGGAATGATAATTTCAGGCTGCAGATGAAAGTACACTCAACTTCCAGACAGAAATGAGTGTCAACTTCTATCAGCTGCTTCAGTAAATGTCCTCTGCACCTTAATCCCTGCACGCCACCAGTCAAACCTGATTCAAACCTTTATAAGGTCATTTCTGTTGGCTTGTTTATTTCCTGACAGTCAGTCCGATTTCAAATCCTGTTCTTGTTCCGCCTACACGTCCTGGTCATGCCCGACATATTTCTAAACTGCAGCTCCTCCGTTGGTAATCTAATAACCAAACAGATCATGTCATGTTTGGTGTCTAACCGAGTTATAACACATGAGTTGTTTTCTGTGAAGAAGACTGGGAGGCAGCGCCGTGGAGATGAATAGATGGAGGAGTCCTTCTCCTTTTCCCCTCGGGGCAAACTGCTCCCAAACCGCTCAGGCGCATTCTTGTCTTAACTGTACTGACTCGCCGGGCCACTGTCAACAAGGTCATATTTACCACACTGGAGAGCAGGGAAAGAACAGGAAGCTGTGTTATTATCTGTGGACAAACACAGGGAAGGAGAAGGCTAAAATGTGACACCACCCCTGTCCTGTGTGTGTCTGTGTGTTTCAGCCTCAGAGGGAAGAAGACATGGAGCCCGAGAGGACGCTGCCGGGTTTGTCAGGTGTCGGAGAGACGACAGGTGGATCAGCAGCGTCCTGCAAACACAGATCGTCCACAATGCAGGACACTTTATCTGAGATACAGAGCCTGGTGGAGAGAAGCAACATAATAAATGTGAGTATGAACTTTTCTTGACCGGTATCACAGTTGAAACAGTTTTAAGTTATATTACAAAGTATTTTCTCTTAGTTTATGAACTGTTTTTGTACTTTGAGCGTAACTAAAGGTTAAAATCTGACCGGATTACCGGATTACAGTGCAGAAAATGCGTATTTGATCCTCTGCTGATTTTGTAAGTTTGCTCCCCCTCAAAGAAATGGAATATCTATAGTTTTTATGGTAACTTTATTACTTATGTAACAGAGGGAGACAGAAAATCAACAAAAAATCCAGAAATAATATCATCATATAAATTAATTTAAATATACAAAATCAGCAGGGGATCAAATACTTATTCCCCAACTGTATATATTCACTGTTTGTGGCACTAATCTGTGTTCTGTAGTTTAGTTGTGTTACATTTCGCAAATGAAACTTGTGTCTGAAGTCATTTTAGTGACGTAATTCAAAGTATGAGCACATTGAGCTCCATTTGTCACAAAGTCAATTATAAATGCATGGAACAGTGACCAGATAGGAGCAGCGGTGTTTTGATTAATGTTTGTGTATTCCCATGATGCCACAGGCAGGAAGGTCAACAGGAAGAGATGCAACGATATCCTGCTGGGTCGTTAGCGGGTGTAATTACTCACGGTTTACAGCTTGTGACTGATGCTGTCATAGTTTGAATGCTTTTTGATGTCAAGTCTCATTTTTGTTAAAAAAAATTACACTCAGTATAGATTTCTCACCAGTTTAGTTGTTGTTGTTTCAATGCAGAGGTCGCCACACATCGATTTAAACTGGTATCTGAGATGCTCTCCTGGTGAACCAGAGATCCGACTGGTCCGAACTGTCCAGCAGGTTCTGGCCTGTCGATACCAACCAGCGCAGCTCGATGTGGCTGCTATGGCCAAACAGCTGGAGGAAGCAGAGGTACAGTACTGTATATGTGCAAATGGAACCCAACATCTGTATCACAAAAGACAACTGTACTAAATAAAAATAATACTGCCCTAAAGTCAGTTCTGGTTCCTGCAGGGCTACAGGTGCTGTGTGCAGGATCAAGTATTTACAATGAGAAGTATGAGCGCTGCCAGGGACTGCGACCCAAACGCTTTGAGACGAGCTGAAGAGCAGTGGAGCGCGGCGCTGCTGGATGCGTCCGCCACGGTGCAGGTGAAGACGGCACAGCTGGATCAGCTCAAACGGTATCACAAGCAGATGAAGATGACCAGAGTGTTTCTGCAGGTTTTAGCCGCTGAGAAGGAAAAACTGAGCTTGTGAGTAAATCTTTGGATCTCATCTGTGCTTCAATAAACATTATTCCTTGATAAGTGTTTGTTTTGTGTTGCTTTGATGTGTGACACTCATGTTCATTTTCATCAGGAACGTTTTGGGAAGTAGCGCCGTTCAAGCCGATAAACTCCACGCCCTGCTGCAAACCCTGGAGCAGAAGAAAACCATCATGGAGGAGCTGCTGCGCCTCAGCAGCCAGTTATCGGTCCACCTGAGCGAGGCCGAGAGCTCGGGCGCTCTTCTCGCCCAGCTCGGAGACGTCCAGGAGGAGTGGAGGCTTTTGGAAGGAAGCATCAAGAGAGCTCTACGGCACGCCACCAACTCCACCTCTCAGTCCTCTCTTCTTATAAAAGAGGCCGAACAGCTAAAGGCCAAGATCGAAGCTCTTCAAAGCAACGACAGCAAAAGCACTTTAGAATTTATTTGTCTCACCACAGACCTGAAACTGTACAGCCAGCTGTACCTACACTTGCAGTCGCAGTCGGACGCCCTCGTCCATTTCTCTCTGGGGCGGAAGGAGAGGGACGAGATCCAGTCCAATCTGAAGGAATTGGGGTCTTTGCTGAATGACACCAAGAGAAAACTCGACCCTTCAGGAGGCATTTCCTCCTCTAAGATCAACAAACAATTACAAGACTTGATCATGTGGGCCAAGCAGGCGGAAAACCACATCTCCATCGGGAAAAAGCTGGCTCTTTTCCCTGAGGAGGCTCGCATTCAGATCGTCGACATGAAGAAATTCCAGACGGATATTCTGTCCCGACGGGCCAAGATGCCGGCGCAAGTCGAAGCGATGAAAGCTGCGTCCTTTGACATGGAAAAGGAGGAAAGCGACCAAGTATTGAAGACGCTAGAAGACCTCTACGAAGCCATCGTCGACAGTTTGGATCACGTTCTCGACACCATGAAGAAAGAACTGCACAAGCGGGAGAAACTGCTATCCCAGCTCGCCATCACGGACGCCTGGCTCGCAGCGACGCACGCCACGAGGGATCCCTGCGCCCACGTCGAAAACATGTCCAACGCTGACATCCAGGAGCTGGAGAGCAAGCTGGAGGGTCACAAATCGGCCACCGTGGAGATACAGAGCCAGTTGAATGCGGTGGAGGCGATGGCTGAGAGCTGCAAAGACATGACGGTGGGGTTGAGTCCAGGAGAGAGCCGCTACCTCGTCAACCGGCTGTCGGGACTCTGGACCGAACTAGACGGACTGCTAGCTCACGAGAGAGCGACCAGCTGGGAGCTAGAGGAGCTGATCGAAGAGCGAACGTCTTCAGCGGAGGAGCTGTCGACCATCGAGGCGAGCTTGGGCCAGATTTCCGCCGATTTGGAGAGGCTGAAGTTCCCCTTAACGCAGGAAACCCTTTCGACGGTCGCGACTTTAAAGCACATGCTGATGGAGAATCAGTGTCAGGTGCAGGAGCTGCAGCACTGCCACGAGGCCAAGCGCAGCGCCCTGCTGTACACCATCGGAGAACTGCAGGACAGGTGCAAGGCTCTTAGTCTGAACGCCTTCGAGCAAGACAAACACCTGCACCTGAGGAGGCAGATGGAGGAGTCCAGGGACATCGCCGGAGAGCAAATCAAGCGCGTCAAAGACAAAGCTCTCAGCCTGGGCGAGAGGTTCAGACTGTGCCAAACGCTCCTGGTCGAGCTTCCTTTGGTGAAGACTCAGTGTCAAGAGGCGGGAGACCAGCTGGAGGCCATAGCTCAGGAGATGTCCCCGTCCGAGCTGGACCAAGAGAAGCAGAGGATTCACCTCACCGTGGAAACTCTGGTGTCCTGGGAACAGTCCGTCACCGATGATATCAAACACCTGGAGACACAGCTGCTGATGGGTCTGCGCTTCTCCTCCGAGCTTCCCGCCTTGATCGAGCTCTTCCAAAATACAAGATCGGAGCTGGAGGGAGCCAAGCCCGTCGTTCCAGATGAGAAAGCAATTGACAGTGCGCTGCGGAGATGCTGGGTGATTTGGAGGAATATGGAGTCAGGGATGAGGGTGTTAGAGGCTCTGGGACGGAGGAAAAGAGTTAAACTGAAGAACAACAAGGAGCTTTACTCTCTGAGAGACGCAGCCATGCAAGAATGTCATATACGAATGGTAAGATTAAACATTTTTAGTATATTTATAACTTCACAACTCATATGCAACAAGTATCCTGACTTCTCCTGATGAATCAGTTTGAACCTGTTACAATCAAGCATGTGGGTGTGAGAGCAGTTCGAAATTAGATGGCGAGCTCAGAAACAGTCGCCAAAGTTTGTCGAGCCCTAGCAGCCACGCCCTTTGACCTACATACATTATTTTAATAACTTTTTATCTGCATCGGGTGTTTATGACGTGTACAAAATTTGGAGTCAATTGGGTGAAATCCCTAGGACTAGTTTGTTCAAATACGAGGTGTGGAAAAAGCCAAAACGACGCTGTCATTGAAAATTAAAAATCAAAATGGCCGACTTCCTGTTGGGATTTTACCATGACATTAAGAGACTTTTTTGTGCGTCTGGGTATGATACATGCGTGTACCAAATTTCGTTATACTGTATTTATTAGACCCTTGATCCCACTATTTTATTGTTAAGCACTTATTTTTATTGTATGTATCAGCTGCTCAAACCAATTGCCCCTGGTTGGATTAATAAAGTTGTATTGATTGATTGATGTTTATTAATTATTTCTCAAACTCTTCCGCTTTCTGTCCAACAGGAGAGTTTATCTCAGGCTCGTGAGTCCTTGAAGGATTACCAGTGGGCTGCTCAGGGAGGGATAGCCTTCCTTCATAACGCTGAAGCCACCTTTCTGTCGGCTCCCGGGGGGTTTCTGGACTGCACCGAGGAGCAGAGACAGACCCAGCAGGCTCTGGAAGATCTAGAAGAAGGATTTCAGGCTCATATCTGTCACCTTGCAGAACTGGTCCCCCAGCAACCCTGCCTGTCCCGCCCGAAGGCCGAGCAGCTCCACATCGGCATACTCAGCCAGTTGCTGGTGGGCAGAGCGGTACTGGAGGCCCAGGCCCAGCTCAGACTGGAGTCACTGCAGAGGTACTGGGCAAAATACATCTTAAATACCTTTTTTGTATTTTCATCATGTGTTTGTTCTTTATAATGACTCATAAAACTGATTTCTCACAGTTGTGCCGTAAGAAAACAGAACCACCGGAGCTGCCATGATGACATACGTCAACGTCTGTCTGTGTCTGAAGCCAGACTTTCTGAATGCGCTGCAGCACAGGTCACGTCGTACGACAAATGTGTTGCTCATCAGAAGAGATCTACGGTGCGTTCAGTGCAGAACCGTTGATTAGCAAGACACGGCATCATTGTTATCTGTACTGAGTGAGTTTAACTTGAAATTTACATTCATGTCCGCGTGAAGCTGCTGATCCAGGATCTCCACAACCTCGCCAGGAAGATAGAAGAGCTGAGGGCCGGCTGTCCGATGCAGGGCTGTGGAGTGGGTAAAGACGGCGAGCTGGCCGCCCTCTGGCGCCGCTGGGTGTCGCTACGACGCGGCGTTGGCGTCCTGATGGCTCACGCCGAACAGAGACGAGAGGAATGGAAGGACATCACTACAAGTGTGAGTTCACTTCACCCACTACAGATCTTTTCATGCATTAAAACATGAGCAGCTGCACAAATAAATGCATCGGAATTGCATCAATCACACAGAACATGAAGAAAATACACAGATAATATTTTAATGATTGAATCTGATTCCTTTCAGATTGAGCAGTGTTGCAGCTTCTTGGCCAGTCTTCAGGCGGAGGTGCCCGACTCCTCCACTGTCAGCTTCAGTCAGGAGAAACCCCAGGAGCTTCTTGAGCAGGCCGAGATGCACCAGGCCGGTCTGGAGCAGGAGCAGCAGGCCTTGGCCTCCCTGGAGCACCGACTGGAGCACGCACTGAGCTTATCCAGCTCCCAGGACCCAACCAGCCCCGGACCTGTCGGCAGGACGCTGGTGAAGATCCAGGAGAACGTCAGAAGGTGGGGATTGGATAAGTTTTTCACATAAATGATGATTGATTTGTGTTGGAGATGCTGAGAAGTTCTCCTGTTTCTCCCCGCAGCCTGAAAGAGAGGAACCTGCAGGTGGTGGCTGCAGCCCAGGCAGAGGAGAAAGAGAGACAGCAGGTCCAGGAGGAGATCGGAGAAGTGGAGAAACACATGATCGCCCTGCTCCCCACGCTGGAGGCCTGTTCGGATCGCAGCAGACGACAGGTCAGTCCTATTTATGACGCTTCAAGAAACTGGAATTCAGGCATAGGCATCTTTATTTATAGAGCGCATTTCAAGGCAACTCAATGTGCTATACATAAAGACAAAATATTTAAAAAGAACAGCATAAAACAGCATAGAAACAAACTATGTTTTAAAAAAGAAAAAAAGAAAATTGTAAACATGAAACAGAGTAAAAGCGAGAGCAAATAAGAATTAAAAAAAATAGAGAGAGATTTCAGTTCTGCTGGTAGTTTGTTCCAGTTTTGTGCAGCATAACAGCTTTTGTCGAAGATTTTGGAAAGCGAAAGATGTTGTATATGTGGAAAAAAATAACACATGCAAACATGTTTGGTTATTCATCTGTGATGCAATGATGAAACTTTGACTTAGTATAGTTTACCTTTATATTAAATAGAGTAAGGGTAGGAAAAGTGATCCTGAGCCCAGTGAGAAACCAAACTGTTCTTAGATGTTTTTGTTGTTAAAGTTGGATCACAGTGGTCTTTTCAAGTGGTCGTCGGTCTAAACTGTCTTATCTGTGACGTGCACCACCGCCATTTCCTTCAAAGATAGAGCATATTAAACTCATGAGGAGCTGCCTCTACCTTTAACAGGAAAATAAGTTAATCAAATTAGTGGAAGCTAACCTTTTTAACCTCCCTGCCCCCCCCTCAACTCTAATGGTGTCTAATGTTTCTCTGATGTCCTCTTACACATTTCCACGCCGACAGGAGCTCAGAAAGGATCTGTCCTCCCAGAGATCCAAACTCAACTCCATCATGGACGCTGTGCAGAGCCGCTATGAGGAGATTCCCGACGACATCAGGAAACGGTTACAAGAGGTCCAGCTGTCCCTGCAGAGAGCAGAGGAGAAGGTAGAAAGGCACACAGTGACATACAGTACACATGATCTACCACCAAAACCTCTTGTTTCTTTTATGTGACTGTGTGTGAATGTGTGTGTTTCACAGCTCACGGATATGAGCGGCCCGGCTCAGGAGCTCGCTGCTCGGGTGGTGGAGCTGTGTACTGCCCTAAAACGAGTGAACGCATCACTGGAGCAGAAATGTCCGACAGTCAGCGATGCTAAGAAGGTCCTCAAGGTGTGTTCAGTGAAATATAGTTCATTTAGATTTCGTAAAAGTGACTTTTTTACATCTGTATCTTTATTGAAGCAATTGAAACTGACAGAGAGCTAATAGACACAATTGCATGAATGCCATACATGGATCCCATCACACTGTATCATACTGCGTCGCCCTCTGTCCTCCAGCGTGTGTGGGACGAGCTGGACACGTGGCACAGCCGCCTGATGCTCCTGGAGAGCGAGGTGCAGGATCTTGCGGAGGAGCAGCCGGACCAAGCTCACCTCCTCATGGACCAGCTCACACAGCCGCTGCAGCTCCACCAGAACGCGTCGCAGCTGGCCGAGCAGCGCACCGCCTTCCTCAGCAAGGTCAGGCGCTCACGACATTAGATAAAACAGGCATCTTCAATGTGAAACGTGGCCTCTGAGAATATAAAAATCTGCTTCCTCATATTTATCCTGCTTTTCTCGTCAGATCCCCGTCTGTCTTCAGGAGTTGAAGGACATTTTAGACAGCGCCGCCTGCTGGATGGACGAGGCCCAGTCGTGGCTCAACACTCCCTGCTCATTCACAACGGCCAGAAGTCTCCAGAATCAAGCAAACTCTCTGCAGGTCAGTGAGAAACAAACTTTTATTTTATTAACTCTAAAGAACGTGTTTTCCATATTAAAAATGTTTCTATGTATTGTTTTTACACACATCAGTGTTTCAGGATTGTTTTGCACACTTGTTCTCATTCTGCATATTTATTGAGCTATATATTCATTGATCAATGTTTCCTGCTCCACCTGTTTAGCCATGATAAAGTTCATTTTTTTAATGCTGAACCCCTGCAGCTGGTCCTGGATGACTCCGAGAGGATCAGGGACACCCTGCACGGCTTCAGGTCGGTGCTGGCTGAGATCGCTGCCATCTGTAACATCAGAAAGCAGGAGGAGCAGCTGGACCAGAACGACCAACAAGTCCTCAAAATGCAACGCAACCTCCTGGAGCCACTGCAACAACTCCTGCAGGCTGCTGCGGTAACGGATTTATACAAATTACTGTTAAAAATGAATGCCAACCTGGATGAATTAGTGTAATCAGCAGGAATCAGGACGTTGTTGCTGCACTCTACAGTAAATGCTCCACAAAGCTAGTTAAATATATATTTTACATAGATTATAAAGAAAAGAGGGTACTTAAGCTGCACATAAAATACAAATACAAGTCAGATCTCTCAAAAATCTTCTCCTCAGGTGGTGGAGGCGATGGAAGATGAGCTGAAGACGATGGAGAAGAACGTCCCGAAGATCAGAACAATTTTATCCTGCATGGACGACACCAACATCCCTCTGATGGAGCATCTAAACAACCGACAGGTGAAGCTGCGCCGTTGTAATCCTTACTTTGCCACTTCATGCAAGACACACAGAGAACATGCAAACAGTGGTGAAGTATAATAGTAAAAACATTCAGCATTTATTTTCTATTTAAGTTGGACACTTAGAAGATAATAAGTCTTCTGTTGCTGCTTTCTCTACATTTGTGAAAACGAAGCCCCGGCTACAGTTTCACAAAAATAGAAACATTACAGCTGAAAAGATCATTTTGAATTAATTGATTTACTCGACTTTGAAAGAAAATTATTTAAATGAGAAAGCGAACTCGTAATTTCTTGCTGTGTTTAAGAAAAACAAAGCTGTAAAAGTACTAGTTTAGATTTTTGTTTGAGTTTGTAACATATCAGTGACTTGTCGTGTTTTTAGTCACTGTCACTCTCTCCTGTTTTCTTCCTGCAGGTGATCCTGGCCAACGTGCAGTCGATGCAGAGGACACTGGACGACATGGAGAGATGCAAAGAGGAGCTTGACCTCCCACGGGGAGCGGAGGAGAGTCTGCTGGTCTTCTCCAGAGCCAAACAGCTGCTGCAGCCGCTGGAGGAGGTGGAGCAACTCACCCAGGAACAAACCTCTCTGCTGGAGGTATGAACCTGAACAACACATTCTAGATAATCAATATTTATTGTGTATTGCAAGGTTTCCCTATATATTGTTATATTTCTTAACAAAGAGTAGTCAGGGATGATTTGTATCTTGATCTTTTTGTATCCAACAGTACAACTTCTTTATCACTTATACATTTGTTTCTTCTTCTCTTGTCTGTTTGTTTAAAACAGAGGAAAATCAAGCTGGAGGAGGAAACCATGAAGGATCTCAGCGTCCCCACAGTCTCCAGTGTTCCTGAAGAGATACAGCCGCTATACAGAAGACACTTAGTCCAGGTAATAATAATTATCCTCATTATAATAATAATAATAATAACCATTGTCATAATGAAGCAGAATATTAATCAAATGCCACTAATGTCATGTTTGATTTTAACTTGCCACCAGCTTTGAATTAAACCAATTCACTATAACCTGCAGCTTTATGTGGAGCACAGGAGGCGACCACCTAATAAACACCCTGTGCTCTGTGGAACTGGTCGAACCTGCCTGGTACAGACCCATCACCAAAAAAAACTGTTGATCGTACTGGGCTGTGAGGCAGGATCAACCAAAACCTTTAAATCTGAGTTTGTTTGTTGAGAAATTATTATTCTTAATTACTTTAATTATTTATACTGCAATTGTGATGCAGTTCAGACTGAATCTTAACTAATCGTGACCCAATTCACCTCTGTTAGCTCATATTTCAGATCACATTTAAATGAGTTAAAGACTCTCCATAGATGCTATTCTCCATTAAAAAATAAGCAAATTAATATTTGCTAAATTTATATAGTCCTCTATTAGACTTAATTATTCCCCACAAATGTCCAATGGCCTTCTCTCACTATATTATAGCGTAGAATATGTAAATAAAGCAATAATGAGTGGATGACTGTTATTGGAGTCATGGGGCCACGCATACTGAATAACAATTCTTCGCTGATATCACTTTAAAATGACACTATGAAAAGAAGCAGCCACTTAATTATTCCATTATCATTTAAATCCCATTTTTGATCCTATCATTCACCCTTATCACTAAAAGCAGGAGGCTTTTGAAGGGTCTAATTCAGAGGAAGAGGAGGAGGAGGATGACGAGAGCTCTCACTCGTCGTCCTCTGACACACTAACATGCAGTATACCAGAGGTAAATCTGAAACAATAATTACAGCTTGGGAACGCATGTTTCTGGACGCCTCTTTCTGTGGGTTTCCTTCCAAAATGTCACGAAGAACAGAGTGAAAACTTCTGCTGTTAAAACTTTAAAATGAAAAAATACTATTCTATATATTTTGGAATGAAACTCGGAATTTCTTGGGACCCCTCTTCCTGTATTTTTCCTCCTTTTTATTCCTTTCTCTTCCTGCGGTGCTGAGGCCTGGAGCAGGTTTTGCATGTTGATATGAAGCTGTGTGAGACGGGCTCAGTCCTCTTCCGCTCCGACACTGTCAGATGCAGCTGCTTGAAATGTGTTGCTCCTCAGGAACCTTTTCTTTTCCTCTTCATGTGTGTGTTTGTGTGTGTGTGTCTGTCTCTGCATGGATTTCATCTGCGTTTATGTATTTATACGAAACACACATAATAGGACCCAGACGAGCCGCTCATCTCAGAGGATTTTGCTGAAATGGAGCCGCTGTCAAAGGTAAAGGTGAGTTATGTTTTAGTTTTGAAGGAATCTGTTCTCTATACGTCTTTTGACACTCGGTGTAGTTAGTTTGATTGTTTGATTGATTTGTCTTTCAGTTTGCTTCTGAAGTGCAGACGAGCTCTGGAGCTGCTGAATCGGGGCTTTTATCTGTGAAGCCGGGTTACGATACCAACGACCCTGGATCTAAAAATGTGGAAACTGGATTCATAACGACCGACTCTAAAGCTGGTGTCGGCGGTTTGTCGAGAGCTGAGCCGCTGATCTCTGCCGTCGTCGTCCCGGCTGCTGCGAAGTCTCCGCAGGCAGCAGCAGCAGCAGCAGCAGCAGCAGCGGTCGAAGACACGAGGCTGATTCCTGCCAGACCCACAGCTCCGTTCACGCCGAGGAGAGACTCGGTGTTCACAGAGGAAGAGGAGGAGGAGAGAGACGGGGAAAGACAACGCGACGAAGATGAGAAGGAGCAGCAAAGGTGGAGTCGACTTTATACCCAGATCGCTCAAAAACTCACCACGTTGAAAAAAGTTCAGCAGGAGCATCAAACTGAAGATGGAGCAACAGGAGAAAAGGTGAGAAAACAGAAAAAGAAACAAGGCAAGGTTTCCGATCATTGGGATTTTCAAGACATGTTGGTTCAGATTTTTAATAGTAGATGCGTGGTGGAAGAAGAGACATTATGTGGAGGAGAGGATGAGATGAAAACAGGATTATCCATCACATCTGTTACCTGGGCAACAGTGAGCCTCTGTATTATTGTTGCAGAAGTTTTTTGATAAAATAAAAAGCACCAATAGCCCTTAAAAAATTAGATGTTTTTTAGTGCTCTCACAAAAACATCATTATCGATGTTAAAAAATGTCTTGGGAAAAAAAAGAATGAATGCAGCTTTAATTTTAACTCATTGTTCCCTGTCTAGTTATTCTCCCCTTGCCTCCTCATCCACTCCTCCCATCCTTTCCCTCTTCCCATTCACCAACTGTGAAACTTTACCTGGTTTTGTTTAGGTTCCAGAAAAGGAGTCGATATCAACTGGTTCAGTTTCTGCCGTTCTCCAGAGGATGCACGAGTCCATCACCATGCTGAGACAAATGGTACGTGCCCTGGGAACAGAGGTGGAAATAAAAAGATTTATAATAAACCAGAAATATTAAATCATATGGATGGGAAGCAAGATCCAACATTAAACTAAGATCATAGAAGAAATAAACAGGTTTCTTTTTGACACTGTAATAGTGAGTGATAGTGATGATCTTGTGTTTGTTCTTTTCCCAGGTGAATTCTGCAGACACGTCTCATCCAGGTGTGAAGGAGGAGTTGTATGAAGCTGCTCGGAGGATCCTCCTCTGTCTGGACTCATGGACCGACCTCCTGTTGACTCCTGGTGGCGCTGGTGAAGATGACCCTCAGCTGAGCCTCCTGCAGCAGGAGGTAAAACACATATATAGGATATATTGTCTAATTAATACCGTATTTTAAAGGGATAGTTCAACATTTTGGCAAGTTGGCCCATTGCCATAATCCCTGTACTGTAGTTTTAGCAGTAGGTTGGTTACCTTTAATTGTCTGTGCAAGCTATTTTTAGAACAGCAGAGCAGAGTGGTGAGCTGCTCAGAGCTACGCTATGGAGGCTAATGGGATTTCTTGCTTTCCCTCATGGTACAAGTCAAAACTTCCCCATGAGCCTCTGTAGCGTAGCTCTGAGCAGCTCACGGCTCTGCTTCACCGTCCTAAAAATAACTTGCACCGACAATTAAAGGTAACAAACCTACTGCTATGATTTATAGAGATTATGGCAATGGGCCAGTTTGCCAGAATGTTGAACTATCCCTTTAAAAGGACATGTACTGAGCCACTGACTTTCTCTTCATTCCTGTGCAGTGTGTGTCCAGGGAGCTGGTGACTCTGGTTGAGATGCTGAATAAAGTGGAGTCACAGACCAGGCCTGAACTTTCCAAAGAGCAGCCAGACGCTTTCCGCTGCCTGACCTGCCTTCAGGACTGTCTCCGCTCCGTCCAGCTGCTCTTCACATCGTCCAACAAGCAGCTCACACAACATCTGGCTCCCAGAGACCATCAATCAGTCAATCAGGTTAGAAACGGATTGACATTACATTTTGGCTTTACTCAAGAGAAATTTAAAGTCAAGTCAGGGATCTGATTACTTTCTCACCAGTTTGAACCAGCAACATGTTTCACTTTTTCTCACATAGGCGGCCATCAACCAGCTGTGTGTTCTGGACGAGTTTGAACCAGGTCAGAGTGAGACCTTCCCAAGCCTGAAGGATGCTCCTAGTCTGGAGGTATACTTTACTATATTTTAATTATAAAAGCTTTACAGACCATTAATAGCTCATCCTATGGTCTCTTCTTTTTTATAATCTTCATATCTGCACTGTCTGATACCTAATATTTTGACATGTGCCTTAGGATTGTCCATCAAGTTTTTTTTATTGAATTGAATTGAATTGTTACTCCTACACTATGATATCAGACATTATTATCTTACTGATGATACAGAAGGATGAAAATGGCAACAATATTCTGATGTGAGCTGTAATTATTGAGCAGCATTTCACTTTTCATTAGAACCAAATGGAAAAAGAAAAACTTCTGTACATAAATAAACTTGAATGTAATAATTGCTCCAACAATCAATGTTTTGACTCATTTTATAGTTGGGTTGGAAGCCTGACTCAGGATCTGTGTCTCCAGAGTTAATGTTATTCTCTGTGTCTCTCAGCGGTGCGTCCTGGGCCGACATGTGAGGGAGAGTCCAGGGGAGAAAGCCAAGCTGCAGCAGGCGTCCCGCTCTTTGCTTCAGGGGATAACTCACCTCCTGGAAGTGGGAGAAGAAGGCATAAAGGAGAGGCGGACGAGCCAGGTTCACAACCGCGGCCAGCTTCAAGCCGCTCTCTGCAGACACCAGGTATCTCCCAGAGCTTCCAGCTACTTCTTCACTCACTCTCTTGATGGTTTTCAAAGAGACACGCAAGTCCTGAAACGACCTTGAATAACCAATGATAAGATTTAACAGGATATTGTGCCTCATTCCCCTCTTCTTCCACACAATTACATCACTTCACTTCTGTCATAAATCTGCTCTCTCGGTGATCCAGAGGCTCCTGCAGGTCCTCGGGTCTCAGTTGGCGTTCGCGCAGCATCTTTTCCAACGCGAGCCAGAAGTTCTCCGGTGTCAGGAGGATGAGCGCTTGCAGCTGGAGGTCAGGGCCAAAGCTTTGCAGCAACAGGCTCTGGAGCAGGAAGTGGCTTCTCAAAGGAAACTCCAGGTTTGTCGAGCACATTTGCTGAAGGCCATAAAAATACACACACACACAAACAAACGAGAAGTTTCATGTGAAATACTTTGAAAAGTGTCCTGCATTGAGAATAGATGTGTGGGGTTTCTGTTAGGAGTGGAGCCTCTGGGAGGACAGCTGTGGTCAGCTGGGCAGAGCGCTGGATGAGTCTGAAGCCTTCCTCAGCAGTGGAGAAGCAGAGCGGGAGGATGAGGAGGAGTCGGTCATACAGCGCAGACTAGATGCCTGCAAGGTAAAGCTGAAAACTCAAGTCTCAGGACTGTGTTTGTTTATTTGTTGTCTGTCAAACCGCTGTGATTTAGTTTTGCAAACATGCTTCTTCGTCTTCCTGCATTTCCTCACATGCCTCTCAACAGCTGTCATAGATCAGGCCTGCACTGCTGTATGTGTTTACACTTGATCTTAGCCAAAGTATTGATGTTGCATGTTTTTAATCTCAACATTTTTTCAGCTGAGAAAGAGTTGGAAACTGTTCAATAGTAGTTCTGGTCTCAGCTATGACAAACTCATTTTTGCCCTAAAAAGAACTCTCACATTTTTTAGGGTTTTTAGAGTCCGACTAATTTAAATGTTTGACATATACAACAAACTATTAAACTCATTGCAGAAGTGGTTGAAACATCTGTGTCGTCGCTCTTGAATTAAAGGGACCTAGATCAAATACCAGAATTAAATGGCACAACGCCTGAAGCCAGTTTCAGTGTGGAATGACTCGGTGTGGTTTTTCTTCCTGGAACAAATGAAAAGAACAGTTTCAAGGCCGCACTGACGATCACACTGCTGCTCAGTGTTTTGGTTTAGGTGCTGGCAGATTAATCGAGGCCTGGTCATTGTTGTCACCTCCAGACACAATATAAGAGCAGATCTTCCTCTTTTATACCACTTCTTTTTACATGTTTTACTTCATTTCTCATGTTAATGTAAAGTGCATCGATTGGATTTGACGTAGATTTCTGCAGAGAGATGAAGTGACCTGTTGCAAATGGCACAAATCAATGACACTGAGGCAGGGTGGTAATGTGTTTTTTGTTTTCTATTACATTACAGCCATTGTCTGAGTCTTCTTTTATTTGTCTCTCTATCTCCTTTAACTTCTTTGCACTGCATTACATTACCGTCACGCTCTCCTCAGATGTTAGTGTGAAAGGTTGTTATCGACTTGCAGGTCGATATAAACACCACACACACGTCACCTTTTTTTTTTTTTACCCCCTGTCACACAGCAAACACTGGTCCAGCTGGATGAGAGCAGAGCAGCTTTAGGACTGGTCCTGGATCAGCGCACGGTGCTGCAGACGGAGCCCAGCTTTGCTGCCTCAGTCAGCCAGACAGGAGGCGCTCTGGAGCTGCGGTGGAGGAGTGCCTTCAGGCGGACGGAGCAAGAGATTCAGCGCTGCAGAGACATCCAGGACGTCCGGGCCAGGTGGGACAGACTAGAGCAACTCCTGCTCTAGATGTCTTTATTATCCATGCGTGGAGGCCAGGCAGGTTTAATTATTGCCCAAGCAGACTGAGAAATGTTCTTGTCTGGAACAGAGACTTCAGCAATTCTTCACGGATACAAAATGAAATTAGGATGCCAAAGTCTTTCTTTATTCCAGGGCCAAAGCTGTCAGGTGTCCAGCACTCAATATTATTTCACAATGTCTCAGTTCCTTTAATGTGTTATGGTGTACAACATGAAGAGATACTGATACTGTGCCTTATCTTCGTTATTAATAAACCCGGAGGACGTGCTGCCGTGACACTTCTCTACAGCCTTGCTCATTAGAATCTGATAAACTCAGTTGTTACTTGACTTTCTATGAAGCAGTGTTACGTTCTGCTCCGCTGGATGAGTTATGTCTCCCCCTCGTTCCTCCCCACAGATTCCAGATGGACTTCACCTCCGTCAGCAACTGGCTGGTCGGTGCCAACAAACACCTGAAGGCTTGGTCGGACCAGGCCAACACCTCAGACCTGAAGCAGCAATGTGTCCACAACAGTCTGGTGGAGCTGCTGGTGAGGCTCTTGTATCTACTCAACACCTTAAAGAGGAACTATGCTACATTTTTTACCTCGTTGAAACAGCCTCTCAGTAAATGTGATGGTTAAATGACTTGTTACGGGGAGAATGGAGGCTCTCTGTCTTCCACCCGGCGTGTCTTGGCCAAAAACCAACCTTGCAATAAGACATAAGACTACACTAATATACACAGTGTAACACATCTATGATATATGTCTATATCTGCTGCTCAAATTGGATTGATTTCTTCGCTAAACAAATGCACATGGCCGGGAAGAGGGTTAGCAAAATAGAGAAAAAGCAACCGGACTTGCATAAATTCCCCTTTAACATACAACAAAAACATAAGGTTGTTGTCAAATACAGACTTTAAGCACAACAAAAGATCAGTCTGTTGAATCCCTGACTAATTCACCATGTATTTCTTCTTTTTATGCAAGTTTATTTACTCATTTTAATGCCAGTAGTCTTTTAATGCACTTACGTTTTAGCAGCAGTCCTTCTAGATAAATCTATTCATTCCTCATTGGTCTGGTATTTGTTTATTTTATGTCTATTACACATTGTCACTTCTTTTTGAAATCTCCTATAATAATATGACAGAAAATGTAAATATCACAAATATCACATAACATCTTAATATTAAACATACATTATGTGTGTCCTGGTGTTTTTTAACCTCGGACCCTGACTCTGTGCTCCAGGACTTCTCCATGGAGGTGAAGGCCACGTCGGTGCAGAAGGCGTCTGTGTCCAGAGCGGCGACGCGGCTGCTCCACCTGAGGGAGGCCGACTGCCCCGGCCTCAGAGCTCAGATCTCACAGCTGGAGGTCGGCTGGAGCCAGCTGACCTCAGATCTGCCCCGGATACAAGAGCAGCTACACCAGGTGAGAAGCATCAGCAACAACTCTAAAATGAGTTTCGAACATGCAGTAATAAGAAAATAAATTATCTTAACTCGTGATGATCTGAGATCTGCACCGCCGCCGCCGCTCCCGTCCCGTGGTTCTGTCAGTGCGTCTGTTTCTCCAAACTTCCATCACACGCCTCATAAACTCAGAACATTAAAACTTTCCAGTTCTTCATGAATTATCATGCAATGGTCCGACTCCATGGAAGTGCTGTTGGTCCTCAAATATAATTAGGCATTGAGAAATGCCCTCTGGTCAAGGGAGTGCAGCCTTCACTGAAATCCTGTTTGAAATCAGTTTCGGGGTGATTTAGGGTCGGCAGGAAACGTACGAAGGAGGATTCATTTTTCTTTTCCATTTATCACCAGTGAATGGAAACAGATCTATTCTGTGTAATTAAGCTAGTGTTGGCAGAGGCTTCATTTTGATGTCTCACTCACCACAGGAGAGGATGAAAACATCCACCACAGAAAGATCGATCATTGGGACAAGCACACGAGTTAGACTGTAGCAGAACTGATGTTTATCGTGTTTGGAAATTGTTTTATTTGATTTATACAGCCCAGTAAAGTTAGAAATGAAAGATGTTCTCTGTTTTCCTGTGTCTGTCTGTCAGCGGCTGCTGGGTGGATGGCCACCGGCGGAGCTGCTGTCCGACCTGGACAACTGGCTGAAGAAGCTGGAGGCTCGACTGAACCAGGACGAAGAAACTCTTCTCAAGGCCGAAGATGCTGCTCAGATCGCTGAGGTCCTGCAGCACTACAAGGTACAGACACCTCCACCGTTCACTCTGTCACTTTCTCTTTAATAAGTGTTATTTTCACGTGATCACCTCAACTCAGACACTCAACTCATTCATAAAAGTTCCTGCCCCTGTCTTTATTGATTTATTGATTTATGTCAAATAAATACCTGGACTATGATGAAAAACATGGATTTTCTTCTTCTATTGTCATCTTGAAACTTTTTATTTTCAGTTTAAAGTCTACTTTATGTTTCATGTCTCTCGTTTCCAGGAGTTAAAGGCAGGTGTCGTCAACGGGCAGCTCCTCCTCGACTTCCTGTGCCAGTCTGGGCCTCAGGCGATGGGAGCAGACGTCCAGTCTCTCCGGGCTGAACGTTCGATGTTTGCAGAGACGCTCGGTGCCCTGAGACTCCAGTGGCTGGACGTCCAGAGGCGGCTGGAGAGCCAGGTCAGTGTCCCAGCTACAGTACCATATTAAAAACACAGCAACCTATAGTTTTACATGTGGCTTTCTATGTATTTCAATGTCTAATATTCTCATTGAAATAGATTGAATTTGCAGAGCTAAGAAGAGCTTGATGAGTTTCCATGCAATGAGTCAAGACTCCACAGGAAGTCTTTTTTCCTGCTGATGTATTTAAAGCTGATCTGATTGATCAGCACAAATGTATTGTTTCTGGAACTCTTTAATCAAACCATCAGCACAAATCCATGTATGCTTTATGTAACTCTCTAAATGGACCCAGAGACGAGATGCAGTTTCCCAGTTCTGACTGTTGTTTCTACACATGATTGAGCCACCGTTTGGCTTCGCCCTTTAGATTCATGGAGCTGAACAGATGCATCACACTTGTGCAGCCAGGGAGAGGCGGTTGCAGCGTCTTCAAGGCTGGATAGAGCGGCAGAAGAAGCAGCTGAGTCAGTGGGAACAACCCACCAGTCAAACTCTGGCTCGTAAGACTCTGCGAGAGTGGGAGGTATGGTATAGTAACAGGAAGTTTTAGTTGGTACAGTTTGTTCTGCGGTTGTCATCAGACGTGAGACCGGCTCTGTTTGTGTCCTCCAGGCTGTTGTGGGCAGAGCGAAGGAGGCGGCTGCAGCTCTGCAGGAGTTGAAAACTACACGAGCTCTCCCTGAAAAGGAAGAGGTGCAACCCTGTGATATCGTTTTCTCAAACCAGACCGAGAGCGTTCGTCACATCTGTAAGGAACTCAGTCAACAGGTAAAAATAAACCAGCTGGTGCCAACAGACACACGGAAAAATGAAGTTTCCCAACAACAAGCAAATTAATCTTGAACCATGAATTATTTAAAGCTGTGATGATGAGACATTGTCGCCACATACTGGTCCTGAAACAGCAAATTGTCTGATGTTATTAATAGTGCATCAGTGTTTTATGAAATATGGCTAAAATGACACTGAAGCCACAGAGAATAATCATCATTATGGTTTACCTTGTTTCCAACTACTCGACTGTTTTCAGTGGAAAAACTTGGGAAAACCCACAGTTTCCTGATTACCCAGCATCAAACAGCACACAGACGAAGTTAGCAGTGAGCTGGTGAACAAGCCAAAGACACGGTCATTTTTCAAAACAGAATATTTTTTTGAGTTTGAGTTTGTTTTGATCAGCAACATTTACCACTATCAGATAAAAAAACATACATCTAAACGAAAGAGTACATAAGACTGAAGCTGACTAGCTCGTAGATGCTCTAACTAACCTTTAAAACTTTAAATCATTCATGTGTATTTATATATACATGCATACAAACACATATACATACATTCCACCACACATTTACAGTACATATGCATCAAATTAAACATTTACATACACAGCAAATACAAAACAAAATACCACAAATTCAAACATTTGTACCATAAATCAAGACTACATACCATCACATATATTTCTCATTTAGACACAGTATGACTCTAAATGAAAGCTAATGTTGCTTTATGTTATAACACTTTAACTTGAAGGGACAGAATATGAAATATATTCCTTAAGATCATCTGTAGTAAAGATCCTAATCCAGTTTGTGTGTTGATTTGCAGATGGAAGCTCTGCAACCAGCTCTACAGCAGGCGGTGACAGAGAGGAGTTACTTTGACCGAGACCTGAGGGAGGCGAGTCTGATCACCAGGAGGGTGCGCTGTGCTCTGCAGCATCAGGAAGCTCCTCTGTTCTCCCTGACGCAGGCGGAGGGACACGAGGAGCTGCTCCAGGTGAGAAGATGCACCGACCACCATCACATCTAGAACATACTGTAATGTGCACATAAAGGCTTTACAGCGACAATAAGTACATCTGGTGTTTTTACTAACAAAGTAAGTGTTGCCTCTTTGATACGTTTCTCAAGTTTATTCAACATCTAAAAAGTTTGGCGGCTTTTAAGCTGCAAAAATGAGCTTTTTTTTGTTGGAGCTGTGTGAGGCTACAGTAAAAGCACTTCCAACTAGTTTTGACTGATTCAGTAAAGTGGAGGCAGCACATGGATGTCAGACTTCTTTTGTGCCCGTAAACGTAGGTCTGAGGGAAGTAAATGCACCTCTAAATGGGGAATATAAACGAACAATGATTTTTTTATTGCACAGAAACTCCAGGAGGAAGCTGGAAAAGCCGAAGAGCTTTGGACGGCTGTGGAAAAATCACACAAGAGTCTCATGAAGACTCTGAGTCGAGGAGCAGCGCAGCTACTGGGAGAGCAAATGGAGGGAGAGCGAACACGGTCGGTAGCATGAATCACAAAAGTTTCCACAAAATCACTCCATGCATCACTGTTGTCAAGTGAAATCATCTATATCCTGTTGTGGTGAAGCAAAGTTTCCTGCTTTTAGGCTTAAAGATATTAGATTAGATAGAGACTGACTGACTGACTGACTGACTGACTGACTGACTGACTGACTGACTGACTGACTGACTGACTGACTGACTGACTGACTGACTGACTGACTGACTCCCTGCCTGACTGACTGACTGACTCCCTGCCTGACTGACTGACTGACTGACTCCCTGCCTGACTGACTGACTGACTGACTGACTGACTGACTGACTGACTGACTGACTGACTGACTGACTGACTGACTGACTGACTGACTGACTGACTGACTGACTGACTGACTGACTCCCTGCCTGACTGACTGACTGACTGACTGACTGACTGACTGACTGACTGACTGACTGACTGACTGACTGACTGACTGACTGACTGACTGACTGACTGACTGACTGACTCCCTGACTGACTGACTGACTCCCTGACTGACTGACTGACTGACTGACTGACTGACTGACTGACTGACTGACTGACTGACTGACTGACTGACTGACTGACTGACTGACTGACTGACTGACTGACTGACTGACTGACTGACTGACTGACTGACTGACTGACTGACTGACTGACTGACTGACTGACTGACTGACTGACTGACTGACTGACTGACTGACTGACTGACTGACTGACTGACTCCCCGACTGACTGACTCCCCGACTGACTGACTGACTGACTGACTGACTCCCCGACTGACTGACTGACTGACTGACTGACTGACTGACTGACTGACTGACTGACTGACTGACTGACTGACTGACTGACTGACTGACTGACTGACTGACTGACTGACTGACTGACTGACTGACTGACTGACTGACTGACTGACTGACTGACTGACTGACTGACTCCCTGACTGACTGACTGACTGACTGACTGACTGACTGACTGACTGACTGACTGACTGACTGACTGACTGACTGACTGACTGACTGACTGACTGACTGACTGACTGACTGACTGACTGACTGACTGACTGACTGACTGACTGACTGACTGACTGACTGACTGACTGACTGACCGACTGACTGACTGACTGACTGACTGACTGACTGACTGACTGACTGACTGACTGACTGACTGACTGACTGACTCCCTGACTGACTGACTGACTGACTGACTGACTGACTGACTGACTGACTGACTGACTGACTGACTGACTGACTGACTGACTGACTGACTGACTGACTGACTGACTCCCTGACTGACTGACTGACTGACTGACTGACTCCCTGACTGACTGACTGACTGACTGACTCCCTGACTGACTGACTGACTGACTGACTGACTGACTGACTGACTGACTGACTGACTGACTGACTGACTGACTCCCTGACTGACTGACTGACTGACTGACTGACTGACTGACTGACTGACTGACTGACTGACTGACTGACTGACTGACTGACTGACTGACTGACTGACTGACTGACTGACTGACTGACTGACTGACTCCCTGACTGACTGACTGACTGACTGACTGACTGACTCCCTGACTGACTGACTGACTGACTGACTGACTCCCTGCCTGACTGACTGACTGACTGACTGACTGACTGACTGACTGACTGACTGACTGACTGACTGACTGACTGACTGACTGACTCCCTGCCTGACTGACTGACTGACTGACTGACTGACTCCCTGCCTGACTGACTGACTGACTGACTGACTGACTCCCTGCCTGACTGACTGACTGACTGACTGACTGACTGACTGACTGACTGACTCCCTGCCTGACTGACTGACTGACTGACTGACTGACTCCCTGCCTGACTGACTGACTGACTGACTGACTCCCTGCCTGACTGACTGACTGACTGACTGACTGACTCCCTGCCTGACTGACTGACTGACTGACTGACTGACTGACTGACTCCCTGCCTGACTGACTGACTGACTCCAAGCTGAGAAGTCACAGGCTGGGAAAGGAAAAGGGGAAAACACTGAATACACTGAAAAAGAATAGTGAATAATCTAGCAAACATCAAAGTAGTAAGATTGATAAAAAGAATAAAGGTTAAAATCGATGTTAAATATTGTTCACTTGCATGAATGATTGCATGTTCAAGACCAGTCAGTCAAGCAGTTTGTTTACACTGTCATTGTGAATGAACGTATCCAGTACTAATGAGTTGTGGTGGTGTCAGGTGGAGGGAGGTGGTGCAGGAGCTGAAGGACAAGCGTGTGCAGACGGGAGAGACGGTGCGTCTCTGGCAGGAGTACAGTCGTCTGTCTGAGAGCTGCTCGCGTTGCCTGCAGCAGCTGTGGCGTCAGTGGGAGGAGCTAACCGGCTCCTCATCGTCACCTCAGCAGGACACAGAGACAGCGGTGGAGTCGGTGGAGGTGAGTCCTGTAGATGGAGTAGATTTATGTGATAAGATAAGATCCTGTAAAAGGAGAAAATCTTCCACTGCTGATCTGAACATGATCAATATTTGTTTATTTCCTGCTCACAAACATCAACATTAACAACAGCAGATGAGTCGGCACTCATTTCTGGCATTTCTTGAGTCATCCTGTTCCTGCGGCTCAATGCATTACATTCAGTTTAATAAAATCTTTTTTTCTCAGTGGCTCATCTCCTGTTCATGGAAAAATAACAGACATGATGCTTTCATGTGCAGAAATATCAGCGAGGGCCTTTGCTGCGTTCGTACACCTAATCTGCTGTACTCATGCTCGGTCCAGATGCTGCATTATCTGCTGTTTTTCTCATTCAGGCAGAGAAAAAAAGTAGTTTCCAGTTCCTATTCATTCAATTTTGTTTTCCCCATTTCTGCCCTTTTCACAAATACCAGGTAGATGTATTTTGGGAAAGTTGAATGAAGTCATTTATTGAAAACAAGACAAAAATTAGACAACAGTTTTAAAGATGGAATGAACATGAATTCTGTGTTACAGCATCACTCACTGTCAAAACAGGAAATGGACCAACAGTCATTTATTACTTCTAATTTCTCTCATTTTTCTGTCTCTTTTTCTCTCCAGAAGCTACAGGTTGTTGCAGAGGGTTTGCAAAGCAGCGTGGGAGACGTGCTGGAGGCTTCCAAGCCTCTCATTGGACGGCTCGGGCCACCTGCCGCAAATTTAATCCAATCAGAGACCAGACTGCTGTCGCGTGACGTCCTGCTGCTGTGCCAGGCCATGTCAGGGAAAAAGAAAAGTCTGCAGGTTAAAAAAAAACAAACATATCGTAACATATTGGTTTTTACCTCCGATCAGAAGAGTTTGTCTGATGTTTGGATTGAAGATGTGAAATTCAGGTTTATTAAATCCTTTTTTTTTAACTTTTCTTCTTTGCAGGACGACGTGGACGAGCAGAAACATTTCCATGTTTCTCTGCAGACGCTTGAAAAGCAAACACAGAACTTACAACATAAACTAAAAGCTGCTGTAAATGACAAAGACTCTGTGCAGGTCGGTCTGAGTCCCTGTTACCTACAGTACCACTGAAGGAGCTTCTCTGTACATGTTTAAACTCAAATCACCTGGATCACACAAGTGGTGTTTGGACCAGAACTAAATGTGTCCTGTTTGTGCAGCAGGTTCTCCTGGAGCTCAGCGATCTGCTCCCGTCACTGGTCGACGTCAGGGAGACGAGCGACTGTTTGATCCTGAGCAGCCACGAGACGGAAAGGCTGCACAGACTGAGCGGGGAGTGGATCGAAAGCATGACTCACACATCTGATGTGCACAGGTGATCAAGTCCACAAAAGATGTTACAGAGCTGTAAATTAATATCTTTCTGCAGTAGAATACGAGAAATGTTGTTTTTTGAAGGGCTTCTGTTGAGATTCATTTTAGCTTTTAAGAAGGAAGATGCACTCACATGCTTTTAAAATTCATGCTCTGATGTTGAATGTGTTACTCATATGCTCTCATGTTGTTTTTCAGAGAGCTGCAGGCGGAGCGTCACTGTTCCCAGACCTTTGAGCAGAAATGTAAAAACCTGACGCGTATTAAAGAGAAACTTGTCGAAGAATCAACGTCCAAAAGCCCTCAAAGTCTCTCCTGCCTCCAAGACATGCTGACTGTCCACCAGGTGCAGAACAATACACACTCTCTGTCTGTTATATCTTCATTTTAAAGACGTTGAACTTTTAAAGGGATGCTTCACCCAAAATTGATAACTCTGAAAGTCCTCCAAACCCTTCCTTGGCTTGACAGTGAATAGAAAATTGGTGAATTATCGATTTTGGGTGAAGTATCCCTTTAAAAAATGGTGGCTATAACTCAAATTAGTGCCAGTGTATCTTAAAACCTTTACACCAGAGCTTGTTTTGAAGTCTTTGTGGATGCATCCCCCTCCCCTACATCCACAGATGAACTCTAGATAAAGAGTTTATCTGTGTGTTAGTGGGTGATGAACATGTTGGCAAAGAAATACTTGGCACTTAATGCTCGGAGGGGAGGAGGGGGGGTAGGGGGGGTGTAAGCTAAAAGAATGACCTCATAGGCACAAATGCTGGTCTCATATATCAGTGTAGTTACAGCAGGACATCTGGCTCGTCACTGACTCCCGTCGTGTTTTCTCTCCCCCGCTGTCACCACTTTATTCCCACAGAGGCTTCAGGCCGAAATAACGAGCGGACACCAGCTTCTGCACGCTCTCCTCTGTGATGCGGTCAAGTCCATGGAACAGGAAACAGGGCAGAAAAGGTACATGCGAGTCATTTAAGGAGCATTTCAGGCGACTAATTAATTCTGCTTCGAGTGATTCGAGACGGTTGAGACAGTTTCCTGCTTTCAGATCAGACTTTCTCCTGGCTCCTCTCTTCACTTTTACAGGAAGTCAATGCATTCACGGAGGCCCAGCTCAGCTCACGCCTCAGTTGACCGGTCAGTTTAATTTAAAGGAACAGCAGGTGCTTGGACAGACTTGGCTATACTATACTATAAAGTTTAAATAGTTTCTGAATGCAAATGGAAGAGCTGAGCGGTTGTGAAGACGTACTTTATATCAAGGGGTGTCATGATCATCACAGGAAGAAGAAGAGGAGAAACAAGTCACAGAGAGTGAATTAGCACCAATACCTCTACAGTATATGGCTTTAACAGAAACTCACAAGTAAAATACCTCCGGGCTCAGGGTTGTTATTTATTACCCGTCACAGGCTCGGTGAATAAAGTTTCTTGGTATTTGGCAGAACACCAGCTTTCTTCCTCTTCTTCTTCTTCTTCCTCCTCCTTCTCCTGCTACTCTGCAATTTCTTTTTCCCTCATCCACCTCTAATGGGTTCGTATTAGATAAGAGCTGCCACTTTGACGCTTGGCAACCAGTCAGTAAGACGATCATAGCTGAAGCTAAAAGGAAGAAGATTTTTAGAGGAGAAATTGTATCTCAGACTAAAAAATACAGTGGTTTCTCATGAGTGAAGCTTTAGATTCAGTGGATTCTTACATTTTGACTGGACATGTGACACATTATGGTCATATATCTATAAATATACATATATAAGATGTTTTCTCTGGTATTTGTATTGAAACTAGTCGTATCAGGACTAATATTTAAAGATATTCAGCTCCGTCTGTCCATATTTGTAGGGAGGGAACCGTTGTAATCTCAGTTGTGCGTTTGTAGGTTTGTATTTCCTCAGACCGTATCATCTAATAAAACTAATTAGAGTCGAGGTTTTCCAGCTGCGTTCCCATCTTCGCCACACACACGGTGGGTTCTGATCGGTGTGTGTGTGTGTGTGCAGGTGTTTCCTGCCCTGAAACAGCAAGATTTGATTTTCTTTAATGCGTCCTGACAGTAAATCATCTTTTTTTTTTTTTTTAACAGTGTTTGGAAACCTTGGAGAGCTGTGTTGATGTTTATGAGGCTTCGTCCTGCTGAGGCAGCTACTGAGGATTTTAAGAGAGTCTTAAAATTCAGCTGATTTCGTGTTGTTGTAGCAGTTACTTGTGAATGACCGATGACGGACTCGTTTAGTTTTTGACAGATTTACGTCTGCTAGCTTTTCTTTTTTTTTTTTGCAGAGAGACTGTCTCATTCTGCAAAAACTTAAAATTGCCTTAGATGAATCACATTTCTGTTTTGTTCTAGGAGACATAACAACATGTGACCTTCTTGTGTTGCACAGATCTGAGCTCATGGCACAAGCGGCGAGTATGAAGGAGAGCTGGCTCGGCGCCGTCGCTCTGGTCGCCCGGCGAAGCTCCTCGGTTAAAGAACAGCTCAGAGATCGGAGGATCTACCGCCACGGTTTGAAACGTCTGTGGCGGCTGTTGAGGGACGTCGACCCCCTGCTGCCCCCGGCCGGCCCGGCTCTGTGCACCGTGCAGAGCCTGGGAAGCTGCACGGATGATTTCCAGGTTAGCAGAGATGATTGATCCAGAATTTATCTGTCAATAAAAACATCTAAGTGAAGCTAAAAGGATAAATAAGAAATAGTAGAAACACAAATTTACAGTTTCTGTCTGATCCAAAACATCTCAGCCAAACACTTTATTTGTAATTTTCCAATTAACATATAAACAATACAGTTGATTTAGGACTGATTGATCAATATAGGCATAACCAGCAAAAAATACAAGCTGCAGGCTTAGTGTGATCAATCCAACCAGTTTCCAGCCAGTGTGTGACCCAGTGCAGATAATGCATGTCAGTATACACAGTACAGTGATACAGTATTTGTGACTGATCTCATGTAATCTGCACTTCAGTGATATAATCTGTGCACAAATCTAATGAAAGGCTCTTTTAACTGGAACAAAAATTGAAAATTGAAAAGAAATTGTGTTTTTATTGATGTTTAAAAGCTGCCAATCACAAATAAAGTAAAGTAAAGACGAGCCTTACTCCTCATATTTGTCCCAGTGCATCGAAGAGGCTTTGGCTCTGCACTCCACCGTCTACACCCGGACGCTGGAGGCTGGCAGGCGTTTGTGCGACGCCGTCACGGAGCCCGAGTGTCAGGGTCGACTGCAGTCGGAGCTGCAGGCCGTGGAGGAGGCCTGGCATCGAACCGGCTCAGAGCTGAGCAGCAGGAGAGACCTGCTCCAGACAACCGTCCAGGTGAGACATTTTCAGACAAATACAGGAGATCCCAACACATGTACAGTAGCTGTGGAGCATTAAGCTTGACGTGACCTACATCCAGGACATGATCCGACTCCAATACAAACACACAGGAGCTGGTGGCGCTGAGCTCCTGCCAAGAGCGGGATCAAAGAGCGGCTCAAATCCGACCATGATCCACATCCAGACACAGCTCGTTATCGCTGTCTGTCCCTTTCATTCCATCACCGCAGCGTTTAGCGGAGTGAATGTGACGGTAACGATTAGCACCGTGAACGTCGCAGGGATGATGTTGTGGTTTTGGCTCCTGTGCGTGATACAGTAGTGTTGTGTTGTGTTTCCTGCTTCATGAGCCGCGTTAACGACTACACACAACGTCTGGATGTTGGGATGTCCGCAGAGGTCAGGGGAAAGTTGTGTTAACCCCCGCCCCCTTTTAAGCTAAACAGGATCTACCCGGGGGGGAAGAAAATCCACACACAGGTCACAGGTCACACACACAGTTGCA
Organism: Decapterus maruadsi; assembly: GCA_030347415.2. Taxonomy (NCBI): domain Eukaryota; kingdom Metazoa; phylum Chordata; class Actinopteri; order Carangiformes; family Carangidae; genus Decapterus; species Decapterus maruadsi. The sequence goes on along the minus strand of CM064891.1, from coordinate 20,076,413 downwards.
TTAAAGCGCCAAAACGACAACTGATGAACTTGGTCATCGAGTATCTGAGGATTTTTAGGAAAAGAAAACTGGTGGTGTTGGATTTCCTCTTTTATATAATATTGATTTATGAGTTTATATTGATCCCAGACACTGATAAATATGAGTATATTAAAGAGATTTATAAAAAATTTGCAACAAATTAGGCAGTTGTGTCATTTTTTTTAAAGGTTTGACATTTTTGTTTTTGTTTCAAAAAGCATTTTATTATTTTATCATCTGGTTCTGAAAGATTTATGTTGGTGAGAATATTAAATGAGCCCTGATGGTGTAAATAATTCTGCCTTTTTATGTGAAACACTTTTTTTTAGAAAGCACAGTCAATTTTTTTTATTTATTTTTTTTTACAACAGTACAGCATAAATCAGCCAAATAAAGAAAAATGAATTCATATCATTAATTTAAAGCTGGACATCACCTCCATGTTGATTGAACTACTGAAGCTTTGTGTTTCAGAAGTGTGTGTCTGTGTCTTGTCGTGTGTTTAGAAGTGGTCTCGGTGTCAGGACGGGATGAAGAACAGCAGGTCTGAGCTGGAGGAGGTGAAGACCAGGATGAAGCAGCAGCTGCCTGAGAGGCCAGAGGAGTTCGTCCAGGTGATTAAAACATGGCCGCTGTCTTTATTAGTGCAGTTTTAACTATATTGATGTGTGTGATATATTAATGGCTGGCAATAAGACTAGATTTTTAACTTTACATCCTATTGAAAAAAGTAGGTAAATTCTGTGACTGTGTAGCAGATTTTCTATAGAGGCTAAAAAGGTCATAAGACATTTGAATACAATATGAAGAGGAAATGGACACGAAGAAGGCTTCAACTATATAATGTGCTGTATGTATTACCTCCTACAAACAATTGCTAAGAGCACACTTCAGCATTTTACAGCTGGCAGAATGACAGTTCTGCATCCTGATGATGATGAGTAAGTGTCTGAAATCTCAGCGAGCAGTAAATGAGAGAGTAATTTCAGAAACTCGGTACATGTAAAATCTGAGCTCCGCTGCTGTTGATGTGCTATTAGTCTCCATTATGGACGCTTAGTGTGAGCCTGAGTCTGCAGAGCTAACCATCTACAGTACCTGCAGACCAAAGAGTCGGTCTCTTCATCTCTCTGTATTGACAGAGCAGGACTCCTTTTTAGGACCAACCCTGCACAAGCCTGATGATGATTGGCACCTGAATCTGAATTCTCAGAAGTAGTTTGGGTTTCAGAGCGTCTTTGCTTTAGCAGAAAACCAGGTACCGACGGTAACTGAGAGCTCTGTGGCCTCTGTTATGTCAGATATGTCATGGTTTTAGATGGAAGGGAGCATCATTAAAGGAGACGTTTTCTGCCCCCCTTTCCACAAAGTGCCTGTCCCTTTAAATGCAAATAATAATAATAATAATAATAATAATACATTTTATTTATAAGCGCTTTTCCAAATGCTCAAAGACACTTTACATATTGAAAGACATTAGTTATAAAAAAAAGTAAAAAAGACATATAGAAGACAGTATAAAACATGAAGACAGTTAAAAACACACACAAAATTTATAAGTTAAAAAAGTGAACCACTTCTTGCTCCGCCCCTTATACCGGTCCCAGGTAGGGGTGGCATTATGCAAATTCTCGAAAAACCACATGGATTTCAACCTAAGGAGCCCAAAAATTACAGATTTTTTTTGTCAATTCTCACATTTTCGGGGCTGGAAGGCAAAACAAACACCTAAATATATGTTAAAGAAAAGTGATATTTCCATAGTACGTCCCCTTTAATGTGTACTACATGAATATATAACATGTTTGATCAGGATGAGTCTGATGGAGGACATCGTCACCGGTCGGCCAAAAGTTTCCCCACCCCTCAACTCCATCAGTAGCTGCCCCCCCACCCCCTCCATCCCCATCCCCATCCCACTAGAGTGCCTCTGAGTTTACCCCCCTTTCCCTTATTTATATACCCCCATGCTTTCACTCCCCTCCCCCTTTCTACCCCTGCTACCCTCCCCCTGTCCCGTCCACAGCCCTTTAATCTGGACGGTCAGAGCGAGCGCGAGCAGCAGAGAAGGAGAGAAGCGTGTGCACACAGTTTTCTATATGGCTGTCCGGCAGCGTGTTTAAGAGTGTGTGTGAATAAGTGTGTGTGTGCGTTTGTGTGTGTTTATGTGTGTGTGTTATGCAGGAGACAGAGCTCTCTCTGCAGCGTCTGGCCAGTGGACTGAAGGAACTGGGAACCATGAAGACGGACCTGTCCCAGTACATCACGGCCGGTGACTCGGCTCTGCTGGAGCAGCAGCTGGAACAGCTCCACGGTCAGTGGGAAGAGCTGTGTATGAAGGTGAGAAAACACACACACACAAACACACACAGAAACACACAAATATAGAGCTAGAGAGACACAGAGAGAGTGAGAGAGGTTGTAAAAGGAGGAAGTTGTAGATGCTACAGGTGGAGAGAGGGAGAGAAGGAGGGAAAAAGCTGCTACCAGCGGTTTCTTGGCAGCACAAAGCCTGAGCACCACTGGGGCTGAGCACACACACACACACACACACACACACAAACACACACACACGCTCATTTGTGTGAGAAAAGAGCCGGCATGTGCAAGCTGATGGAGGGAAAACTACAACATCTTGTTCCTCTCTCTCCCTCTCTGATATCAAAGTAACTTCTCCTCCTCTCGGGTCAAATGAATTCTTCCTAAAAGGAGCTCGTTGTCGTGTTTATATCAGCAGAACAAAACAAAACAAAACAAAACAAAACAGCCTGGTGAGCGTTTTAATTGGACGCTGACTCAGTCTATAAAAGCGAAGCACGTGAACCTCTCCAACAGAACAGGCAGTTAATTCTGTAACTGCATTATTGGTGAAAGTAGCTGCTCTCTATACACACACACAAACACACACTAACACATACACTAGGGCTCAGATTCCTACAGTTAAGTCTTTTGGCTTAAACATAAATGCACTCTTGTTCTGGATAATGCAACGGTTTTGACATACTTGTGACGTTCTCTTCCGTTATCGGCGTTATTATGGGATAATTTGCACTCGAGCTAATTGGCTCGTCAGTTTGCCTCCACCTGCTGCCTCCCTCCAGTCTTGGCAGGAGTCAGGAGATCTTTGAGATTTCCTTTTATGCAAAGGGTTTTGTCTTGGTTGCAGCTTTCAACAACCACTCACTTCTTCTGAGGACTTTTAAAATGTATAATTCGCTAAAAACCAGTGGATTTGTTCAAGATAAATCCCGCTATTGGAGCTCTGCTGGAGAGTAATTACCAGAAATAAGTCAGATCAGTTGAAAAAGCACAGGCTAATTTCTGCTTCTTTTTTTTTTAAAAAAAGAAAGAAAATCCCTATTCAGTCCTGACATGGCCGGGGGGCATGGATCTGCACCACAGCAGTGATCCTCCGCATAGTTAACAGGTTGTAGGTGGGGGAAGCCGCTGGAATGGGTCCGACGAGCAGATGGCCCGGCTGGTCTAAAGGGATTCAGAGCAGGGACAGGCTCTATTGTTCCTGAGGGGAAGCACAAAGTCCTCACAGGGGTGACCGCTGCTCACAATGCTCCCTTAAATTCTCCAGAGTCCCCAAAGCGGCCCAGCAAGTGTTAGTAAATTAAAACCAAAGCCGGGGGCTCATTTAAACCTAATAAATGCCACCAAACAGTAAAATATAGGTGGTTGGAAGATGCCCCGTGGCCACAAAAAGATCATCAGCCCCCTCCTCGGCGATAAAACGGGGGAGTTTTCATGGCATTAAGCTGTCATTTGGAAAATTGACTTTTGTTAATTTTATCAAACAGCCAGACTCTCTGGGGGATTTGATTTGGATTAAATGTTCCTGCTGTTTTCGGTGCAGGAGTCAGTTTTACAATATTTATCAAAGTCTGCCTCTGTCTCTTGGATTCTTCCACCTAAAATGAGCTTTATGCATAAATCTCTGTCGTGTAAAAGCCTCCGGGGACAGAGTTTTGTGGACACAAGCCATGAAGTGTCTAAGATTGGGCTGTCAATATCTGACACCAGTAAATTTTGTCAGTGAAAGAGGGCGATTTTCCAACTGAGACACATGTGTTGAGCTGTTTAAACCACTGTCAGTTTAACAGCTTGTTAAAAAACTATAAATCACGCTAAGTGCTTCGTGCAGACGACGCAACCAGATCCCTTGTTTGTCTCTTCAACTAGCGCCAGAGGCTGCAAGCGTGAGTGTTAAACCAATATTTATCTGCTGTTAGACGTGATATGGGACATGACGGTGACTCAGCAAAGTGCAGTTCAGGTGTCGCATCAGCACTATTCAGTAGTTCAATACCTTTCAGTTCAATTCAATACCTCTGTGGCACAAGTTTGATTGAGTTTCACTCTGCTCCGGCTCCTTTCCAACCAGGGAATAAGAAAGTGTTGAGTTGATTAGGAAAAAGCCGTGAAATGACCAAATAAAAAAAGTTTCAGTATTAAGGCCTGTCCATGATCCAAAGGAGTTTAATTATATTTGATGATGCTGTAGAAACTAATGATGAGCAGTTAATGAGCTGTCTATCTGTGCAAACCCACCTGTGTTACCTGAGACAGTGGGAAACCTTTAAGTGCTGATGCAGTTTGCAGCACGTCCTCTTTCATCGTTTGGATCATTTGTGAACCTCATCTTAACGAGATAAACATCTAAAACCAGCCTTGCCTCCTTTGCTTCGCTCTCGTCCCCCCCCGTCTGTCCCAGGTGTCCTTGCGCAGGCAGGAAATCGCCGACCGCCTCAACGCCTGGACCATCTTCAACGACAAGAACAAGGAGTTCTGCGATTGGCTGACGCAGATGGAGAACAAGGTGCGGCGCAGCGGAGATCTGAGCATCGAGGAGATGGTGGAGAAGCTGAAGAAGGTGCGAGATCTACAAAATCTTTATATCCTCCCTCTGGTTTTAAAGTGACAAACTCAGAAACAGACGCAGGTTATGACATTTATAATTGAATGTAATTTCTGCAGAGCTCTAATGTCACCTGTATCGTCCACAATGCACTTTAGATTTACACTTTAACACAACTCTCACACACTTTCCCCTAATTCCTAACCCATGATTCAGACCATAGCTAACACTCATGTGTGCAAGATTAAAATCCATACTTGAGCAACATGCATTATGTTGTTTATAACAGATGGTGGCCTGGAATGGAGCCGGTGGCTGTGCGGCCTTTGTTCACACACAACAGTCGTTCTTTCAGCGACTGAAGGCCTTTTGTAGCTTCCATGAAGCTTGCTCATTTAGTAAACAAGGAGATAATTGGTTTGAACGTTGCACGATCCCTGTTTTGGGGACTGATGAGAAAGTTAGAGGCTTGTGATTGTGGTTTTGAATTATTCAGAGCTGAAAATGGCGCTTCCTGGTGACTCGTTCTATTGAATATAGAATAAAACAGAATTACACACAAACCTCTAGAGAAGGTCAAGGTGCTGTTTGTGCGTTTGTAGTATAGATATCAAGCTGCTACGTTGTGTGTCTCTGCAGGACTGCATGGAGGAAATCAACCTGTTCAGTGAGAACAAGAGCCACCTGAAGCAGCTGGGCGAGCAGCTGCTGCTGGCCAGCGACCAGGCCAAGCAGACCCAGGTCCGCGGCTCCATGCAGGAGGTCAACCAGCGCTGGCACAACCTCTTCCACCACATCGAGTCCAGGTGAGTGAGAGCAGCCGCAGCCACCGTGCACTGCAAAAACTCAAAATCAAGCAAAGAATATTTCTCTTATTTCTTGTCAAAATGTCTCATTTCTAGTCAAAACAAATCTCTTCACCTAAAAATTTACTTGTTTTTAGATCATTTTCACTTGTTTCAAACAAATTTTGCATAGTTCCCCTATAGTTCCCCGTGTCCCAGCTCTCGTCTCTGCACACCGCGACACCAATGCACCCTGTAATCTCAAATTAAACTACACAAATATACATCATGTGTAACGTTATCTGTCGGCTGTGTTGTAAACAAATGCACATGGCCAGGAGGAGGGTTAGCAAAACAGCAGAAAAGCGACCGGACTCACATAGTTCCCCTTTAAGTTTAAGTCTCACTAAGAAAAGAAAAGCCACTCTCCATTAAAAAGCATAATTAAGGACTGATAGGCTTTGACAGGGAGCCTGTAATTAAACAATAGCTTTATAATGCACAGCCATCCACCTGCTGCTCCGTGCTCCTGCAGCTGTCAGGAACTCACCACCGCTCCTCCTAATGTACAGACTGGAGAGGTTAAACCCTTGTGATGATAAACAGTTGCTGCCCCCTCCCCACCCCTCCACCCACTGACCCCCTCCCTCCCTCAGACAGATGGACAGTCCTGTGGAAGAGCAGGAGATACAGAGTCCTGCACACCCTCACCCACCGCCCACCCCCCACTCCCCACCACCAGCAGGAAAAAGCTGTGGTTAGCTTAAGTCTCAGACAGTACCATATGTCCTCGTGTCCGCACCGACGGCCCCTCCCTCTTTCTAGTCTGTCAGAGTGGGATGATGGGAGTACGGGGAGGGGAGGGGAGGGGTCTGTCGGCATGCATTAATCACTCCTGGTCAAAATAAAGACTCCATGAGCTTCATCGCTACAAGGCAACATGTCTTCATGCAGGTGATAAGTGAGTTACAGCAACACAACGAACTCTGCTTTGCTGTTTCCTTCGTTATTTTATGTTTAATATAATAATATAACGTTTTATTACACTCACAAGTGTTAAAGAATGAAGTCAGATGACATCTCTTTTTTGCATTAAACCCTTAATCCATTCAAAACTTAACATAAAAAACAGTGTGGAGCTTTGAATGTAGATGCACTTTTTAAAAAAAATCTCAATATAAACAAGCCAGAAAAAGTTGTTTATTTGAAAGTAGAGCTGCACCAATACTCAGAATGTAATTGAAAACACAATATGGTCAACGAGTTGCATGAGCTGCAAGGAATTTGCACAACATTATTTTGTGTTATCATGCAGTTTGTATCATTTTTATAATAAGAACCATGAGCATGGCCTTGTCATATATTCTCCACACAAACAGGAAAAATGTTGATTACAAATTCATCAACAATCATTCAGTTGTTTCAAACAACCACAATACATTTACTTTTTTCTTTTTCCCTTTTTTACACATCATTCATCCTCACTTACAAACATCTGCAGCCTTCATTTAGACGTTATTTAATAGATATTTTTGGTGTAGATATAAACTTCTACAGTCCAGTGGTTGTTTCCAGTGATATAACGCATGCACTTTGTAAAAACCTGCAGAAGCACCTGTGCAGTAAAGCGCCACATCCTCCCAGTGACGGGAGTAAAAAGCCAGTCAGAGTAACTCTGAGCTCTCCCTCCGTTTCTCCTCCTTTATCTGCTCCTCTCTCTTTTTTTTTCCTGCTCCGTTCTCTCCGTCCACTCTGCTCTTGTCCTTTTCCTCCGCGAGGACCCCTGACTGGGTTTTGTGTCTTTGTTTGGCCTCGGCGTGAAGCTGCTGGCCTTTGTTGGGCTGTCAGAGGTGGAGGGGCAGTGAAAGGGAGGCAGAGACAATTTAGCTGAGTGGGACGGTTGTATCTGCAGAGTGGGAGACGATGTGCTGCTCAGAATTTACAGTGACCGTATTATGTCTTCATTACACGGCCATAAACATGAAGACACACAAACTACACAACACACACACACACTCTGACTTCACACTGTACATTAATCCTGAGCTTCGTCAGCGCAGCATTTGAATGTTCTTACAATCGGTGTTAACGCACCACCTGATCCTTTTTGTTTCTGAGTAAAGCCTCTGTTTTCATTCAAAACAAATTCCTCTTTTTCATCTAATAAAGTTAATTTAAAAGTCACAGGCAGCCACATAAACACACACTTATCTGATCAAGAAAACACAACCTGACTGATGAGTTAACAGCTTTTTAACGATCATTTCAGGAGTTTTCAGGGCTTGTGTAAGATTTCTCTTTGGAAATAAAACATGTGGAGTGAAGCCAACAGAAATACCTACATTTTGAACTAAAATCACATCTTTTTATACTTTATTATAAGGAAGAAAACACGCATTTATCTTCAGCCACGGCTCAGACTTTGTGCAAACACTCATGACTTTGATGCACCATCCAAAAGATTTTTGTCTTTTTCATCCACATGTTTGTTTTATTACCAAATAAGGAAATAAAACTAACGACATTCACATTAGCTACAGTTGTAGTTTTGGTTGTGAAGTGTTCATGTTGACTCCTTCAAAAGGAATTCCTCTCCGTAGCTTTTACCTGAACCAAACTCATCACCGATAACTTTAAAGATCATTCGGTTTTCTTTTCTATCGTGTTTATTCTCCTTCTTTGGAGCACTTTGGAACGACTTGTGTTGCGTTCAAGGTGCTAGACACAGAGTTGAGTTGCTTAAAATAACTATTTCTATATAAAAAGGCCAAAAAAAAAGTCAGAGGCAGTTTTATGTGAATGTATTTAAAGAGCAGTTTTAGTCTGAGGTGCAGAGACATGAGATTTTTCCAGTGAAAAACTCAAAAAAGAAGTAAAAATCATAATTTAACAGTTGATATAAAGTTTTCCAACTCTATACATGGAATTTTAATTCTTCTATGAAATGTAAACTGTCTTAAAGAATAAAGAGCCGCCCAACAAAGGGAGAGCATCTCTAGGACATAAAGGGCTCTCACTCTCACTTCTCTACGGTCGTCCCAGTGTCTGGCGTCTGTCGGGACCTTTCATGCCTCCTTCATGCTGCCACTTTACTCTCACAGCTGTTTTCACTGCTTATTATTGTGGCTGAGAGAGTGTAGAGAGCGTAGAGAGCGTAGAGAGCGTAGAGAGCGTCTCTCCCTCTGCCTCTCAGCGCTGACGAGCGCCGCTGGACCTCGACCGGACAGGAAGGATCAACTGGGGAAATTAACTCAAACTCCCGAATGGGGCACACTTTCAGAGGCGTTTAAGCCTCCGCAGAGCTTTTATTGTCCCCGCCGTTGCTATGACACCAGTCAGTGTGGCGCGATGTGTGTGTGCGACTGTGTGTGTGTGTGTGTGTGTTCATAAGGGGGTCAGTGGTTGCCATGGAGACTTTGGAAGTTCTAGTGTACGATACCTGAGAGAGAAGAGCTGAAGTTTCTTTGTCTTTTTTGTGTTAAAAAAAAAAGTTTCCCCTTTTATCTTTTTTTTTAAATTTCTTTTCTTTTCTTTTGATTGTCTGCTTTTTCCCTGCTTGCATTTGTTCTTTTTTCACCTTTCCTTTCAGGTTTGTCTTTGTGCTGTATTTTTTTTTCACTTTTTTTTCTACTTTCAAGTTTTTTCAGACTTTTTGCTTTCCTATCTCTTTTTATTTCATTTTTTGCCAGCTTTTGTTTTGTTTTTTGGGTTTTTTTTCCCTTTTTTGTCTGTTTTTGTTGCCTTTTTTTCTTTCTAAATTTTATTTATTTTTCCTGTTTTTGTCAAAAGCATTAATCTCACACCAGATTTAAGTCAAATTTTATCTTGCTCCTGGTTTTTCTCAACCTGCAGTTTGGGACCCCAAAGGGATCTAAATGTAAATCTGAGTGATCACAAATAAGTGAACTATATAGAAAAGCGTGAAGTACAACTACTAGACCCATTCTTTAATTTATTCAGTTAATTTCTTCAAGTCGTATTTCATTTGTTTTTGTTTGAGTTACTTCTATTCATTCGTTTTAAAGATTCACATGTCAGAAACACTGCTGACAAAGCTGGAAAATTAGGAATGAGCTAATTATGGTACATGTACTATGTATGAATGTGGATTATGTGGACAGTTTCTAAACAGTGTGTGTGTGTGTGTGTGTGTGTGTGTGTGTTGTGCAGGGTGAAGAAACTGAAGGAGACTCTGGTCACGATGCAGCAGCTCGATAAGAACATGAGCAACCTGCGATCGTGGCTCTGCAGGATCGAGGCCGAACTGTCCCGACCGATCACCTACAGCGTCTGTCACCACCAGGAGATCCAGAGGAGGCTGGCCGAGCACCAGGTACACACACACACACACACACACACACACACACACACACACACACCATCTTCCTTCTTGCTTTACTTCTCAGTTTTTTTTCATTATTTCTGACTTACTATGTGTTTAGTCTTTTATTTTTCCTCTTCCTACCATTTCTTATTTGTTCAATATTTCTGTTCCCAATTTTTGTTTTCTTGCTCCCTGTCACTCCCTCTCTTTGTCTCTGTTTATGTTTAATAATTCATCATCACCACCCTTTGTTTAATTTTGGGAGCGGTGGTCTCACACTGTCACTCCGTCCTCTGCCTCTCCGTGGACCGATGTTTGTTTTGGACTGATGTGATGATGTCTGTCCGCGTGCGCGTCCAGGAGCTGCAGAGGGACATCGAGCAGCACACCGAGGGCGTGGCGTCCGTGCTCAACCTGTGCGACGTCCTGCTGCGGGACGAAGACGCTGCCGGCGGCACCGAGGCGGAGAGCGACTCCCTGCAGGAGACCAGCCGCAGCCTGGACCAGCGCTGGAGGACCATCTGCGCCCTCGCTCTGGACCGCAGGCTCAGGTAGGAGGCAGGAAAACTGTAACTGCTGCTGCTGCTGCTGCTTCGTTTTGAGAACAAGTAGCTGCTCTTGAACGCATCACAATTATCCAGTTATAATGATAATGATGTTCAGATTTCCGTTTTCCAAGAGCACTTTCTCACACCTGAATTTCAGTTTTATGCGTCATAATAATCCTGTTTTTCAAGTCCAAGAGAAGACAGAATGACGAACAAAGATTAAAAAGGTCACAGAAACTCTTGTTCCACTCCTGGTCGGCGTCTCTCTGCAGGATCGAGGAGACCTGGAGACTCTGGTGTAAGTTCCTCGACGACTACTCTCGGTTCGAGGACTGGCTGAAGATGGCCGAACGCACCGCCGCCAGCCCAAACTCAGCGGACGTCCTTTACACCGTCGCCAAAGAGGAGCTCAAGAAGTTTGAGGTCAGTGACGAGTTTATTCTCAGTGAGATATCCTCATTGTTCAGTGTTGATTATTTAAAACCAATTAATTTATTTGTGTTTTTTTTTGCTATTATACAATAAAAACTCTGCAGAAACAACAACAACAAGCTCAAGTACTTGCTTCAAAGTTAGTAATTATATTTGGGTTGAGACTAGTCCTGAGTTATCCTGATTAAATTGCACATTTAATAAATTAAATCCTGCATAAAAGATCTGAAATTGGGAAGGAAATGTCCATCGTAATTTACCAAACACTAAATAAATGTTTGTTTTGTCCAACAACAAAAAGGATCCACAGGTGAATTTTCACAAAAAGCATCAAATATTAAAAAAATAAATTGAATAAATAAGTAAATTGAAAAAACTGTTATTATTTCCCTAAAAAAATACTTAAATATTTGTCAAATAGTGCATAAATGAGTTTCTGTTATCAAACAGGTAAAATAATTTCAGCTCTAACTCCTCCTCCGTCTCTCTTCAGGGTTTCCAGCGGCAGGTTCACGAGCGGCTGACGCAGCTGGAACTGGTCAACAACCAGTACCGCCGCCTGGCGAGGGAGAACCGCACCGACCGGGCCAGTCAGCTCAAAGCCATGGTGCACGAGGGGAACCGGCGCTGGGACACGCTGCACCGCAGGGTGGCCGCCGTCCTCCGCAGGCTCAAGGTAAGAGCAGAGCAGCTCACACACTTAACACGCTCCTGCTTGTTTCTTCTCGTCTTCACGCCGTTCTGCTCGTCTCCTCTCAGTATTTCACCGGCCAGAGGGAGGAGTTCGAAGGCACCAGGGAGAGCATGCTGGTGTGGCTGACCGAGCTGGACCTGCAGCTCACCAACGTCGAACACTTCTCAGAGAGCGACGTCCATCACAAGATACAGCAGCTCAACGTGAGGACACTGTCAAGTTCACCTTAAAGGGATAGTTCAACATTTGGGCAAACTAGCCCATTGCCATAACCCTATAGTCTTAGCAGTAGGTTCGTTACCTTCAGTTGTCGGTGCAAGCTATTTTTAGAACGGTGGAGCAGAGCCGTGAGCTGCTCAGAGCTACGCTACGGAGGCTCATGGGATTTCTTGGTTTCCCTCATCAAACTCATCAAATACACAATCCAACAACTCCAAAACAAGTTGTGACCTGCACATTCACCACGCTATGAGATAATAGAGAAAACTGCTGATGCACGTTCGTCGAGCGCAGTCTGAACAGCTTACGGCTCTGCTCCACCGTTCTAAAAATATCTTGCACCAACAATTAAAGGTAACGAACCTACTGCTATGACTATAGGGATTATGGCAATGGGCCAATTTGCCAAAAATGTTGAACTATCCCTTTAAACTTGATTGAGAGGGGTGATCGATCTTTTACCTCACACGCTGACTGACCTGCTGTGTCTTCTCTTTTCCTGCAGAGCTTCCAGAAGGAGATCACCCTGAACACCGAGCGCATCGACGGGCTGATCGTGTTTGGAGAGAGTCTGATCCAGAAGAGTTCTCCGCAGGACGCAGCGCTGATCGAGGACGAGCTGGAGGAGCTGCACAGCTACTGTCAGGAGGTGTTCAGCAGACTGGTCCGCTTCCACCAGCGCCTCAGCCAGCCCCCGGTCAGCTGCAGCACACACACACTTTGCTATTACTTTTTGTACACACATATCATAAGTATGCTTCCATTTTCTAGTTTTTTACATATTTGCTGATGTTTCCTTCATACAAACATTGAATTATATCATAATTTCAAATTAGCCGGATCAATAAAAAGTCACAAATCAGTCAGTTTATAAACAGAAGATCCTAGAAAAAGAAAGAAACTCACTGTCTTTGTTGTGTAGAAACAGTTTCCATCGGCTTCAAATTAAACAGAGTTTACAATGAATATGAAGAAATAATGAATTTAACAATGAAATAAGAGGAGCGCACTAAACATCCAATGAAATCTGGTTAAAGACATTCCAGAAAAGGCTTTTAGTGATTTTTAAAAATACATCACCAGCTAATAAGTGATAATGTAACAATTCATTGTTGCTTCCAGCTGCTGCAGAGATCCAGATGTTTACTCTTCAAAACAAAGTGTAATTTTTTTTTTCTTTACCTCAGTCGGTCAGAAAAGAACCGGAGCTCTCCGCGACCTCCTTCTCCCTGGAGTCGAGCTTGGAGCTGATTGGCCGGCCGTGGCTGGGGCGGAGCCTCCCGGCCACGCCCACTCACCTGCTTACGTCTCCGCTGGAGCGCTCGGGCCGCGAGACGCCGGTGAGCGTGGACTCGCTGCCTCTGGAGTGGGACCACACCGGAGACGTGGGAGGTTCGTCGACACATGAGGACGACGATGATGAGGAGGAGGAGGAGGAGGAAGAGGAAGAGCATGACGAGGAGGGAACGTACTTCAGCGCTCTGTCAGGTACGTTTACACTGTGGGAAGCATTTCACCATCACTATTATTAATACTATTATTGTCAATAAGGTGTCGTGGGTCAAATACAAGTTATATAAACCAAATGGACAGAAAATAAGTGTCACATTTTAACACTAGATTAAAACAACAACACGGCCGCTCTCTGGTTCTCATTTCACTGTGACACGACCCTGATGATGTTTAAATGGATGTAATGTTTGGGTGACGAACCCAGAGCGTCTGTCTCCTAATACAACACGCTGCTGCCTCACTGATGTATATTTATTGATTTCGACAGCAGTGAAACGATGAGGAGATAAAGTTGGATATTTACACTTTACTCTAATTTGTGCTGCATCTTCTCACATTTAGCAGTTACATCTTCCTCCTCCTCCTCTCCTCCTCCTCTCGTGTAGTCGTGCTCTCATCTTCTTTGTTCATTTCTCTCCCTCTTTCTTACTCTCAGTGTTTGCTGTTAAAGTGCAAAAAGAAAACATCATCTTACTCAGACTAATTGCACTCAGCTCCTGTTTAGTGAGGGATGTTGTGCACAAGTTGAAGCCTTAACGACTTCCATCGTGTGGACAAAGACAAGAACATTGACTGTGGTTTTTCAAAACAAAAGAAACAGAACAGATCAAATGAATAACGGTGCAAAGCTTTAAAAAATGTTAATACAAGAGTTGTGCATGGTTCAGAATGAATAATACATACGAGCTAATTGTGCAGCCAGAGGGTGGATGGATGAATACGTATGTACAGTAGGTTGTGTGCTTGCTAATCAGCGAGGACTGACCCCAGATCAGGCATGTTTTCATGATCAGGCAGGAACTCAGATGTTCATCTGGTCGTAATGTAAAAAAAAAAAAAAAAAAAATCCTATTTCAATCAGGAGAAAATCACAAGAGGTACAAGAGAGAATGAGAGATTTGAATAAAGAAATATATTGTGATCAGAGGGAATAGACTTTCAAGTGGATCACCATGGAAACAATGCACAGGTTTTAGTTCTTCCTATTAGAGACATATTCCCCCAGAGATGAGGATGATGAGGATGATGATGAGGAAGATGGAGCATCTTCATACTTCTCTGGGAGGGTTAAAGTGCTGCTCTCTGGTTGTTTATTGTCGTTTTTTATTAAAAGAGACTCGCTGATAAGATGAGACTGAAAAACATCAACAAACCAGGACACGGGATCTAAACATCGTCCCTTAGTAACCAAACACAACGTCCTGACGACCAAAACATGTTCTGAGCTGCTGGGAAAGAGTCCATGTTTATTTTTGCTTCAGCTCTACTGAAATGAAAGAGACAAAATTCTGAACTACGGATGAAAACCTTAACAGTGTCAGTATTTAAAGGGATAGTTCAACATTTTGGCAAATTGGCCCATTACGAATACCACACACTGTAGCAGCCTGATTCATTTATTGGTCATTTAGGTCTCATCAAGTAAGGCCAGGAATGGTTTCCAAGTTTTCTTATAATATTTTAACTTCATTTATTTGTTTATTAGTAACGAGCCTCCACCCACACCTCTGCTCTCTCCTCCCAGAGGTGGAGTTCACTCAGAGGCTGGAGGAGGATTTTATCGAAGCTCCAGAGGCGTTTCAGTCCTGCTCGCTGGGTACGAACCTCATCGTCTCCTCTTCTCTGAGCGACGAATCCTCCTCCTCCTCTTCTTCTTCTCTGCTCCTCATGGTGGAACTCATTTCCAGCACATTTTTCCTCCAGCAGCTCGAGTGTCACTCGCACTCTCACTCACACACACAGTGACTGAACTGATGCTTCAACACATTTCCTTCCTCTCGCTCAAGTTTGGAAAATCTTTTCAGCTTCAAAAACGTGTGGAGGCGTTTTTATTAAACAGGTTTTTCTTCATTGTTGCAGAAACTGAAATTGTGGTTTGATATTTAAACATCTCTCAGTGTGGGAGGGTGACGGTGTGCAGATTATTAAAAGGTCAAAAACCTCACAACAGTATCTCTCTGGGTTTGAAGTTTGCAGCTGCAGCTCTCGGCGCTCTAGTCTCATCTCTCCGTCTGCATGTTTCACAGCAGCAGCCGAGTTATTCTGATGCTTTTATCCACAAACGTTTCCCTCTGACCTGCATCTACTAACCTGTCTGACTGAGAAAGTTCAGATTTTTACACTAAAATACCTAATTTAAAGGAGATTCGGGACTTTTCTGTATCTGTGGGTGTTGTGTAGTGTTTCCTGTGGTTTCACTCTGTTTGTGTGTTTGTGTGTGTCTCAGGTCCAGGCAGGTCCCGGCTCGGACTTGAGTCTCCAGGATGGACGTCAGCACCGGACACACCGGGCGGAGCCGAGGCTGCACACGCCCTCACCAGCACGCCCATGAAGCCGGGCTACGTAAGTGTTTACACTAACCAACCAGTCGCACTCTTTTTGTTTCACCTACCTGTTTGTGTTAACTGTGTGTGTGTGTGTGTGGTTTGTTGTGCAGCTCGGCCTCATGTCTCAGTGCAGCGGCAGCATCAAAGACTTCAAACGAGTCTCACTGATCCTGGACGACGTCGACGACGAGCCGAAGGAGCTCGGGCTGACGGGGCTGAGCGCCTCAGACAAACAGTCAGGTGAGAGAAGCCTGTCAACACAGAGGCTATTGATCTGCAATAATCAAACAGAAATCAATAGATTTTCTGACCTGCAGGATGTGATGTGTAATATCTAGGCTAAAATATACAAAACCTCAAACAAACATTCAAAATAAAGTTTATTTCTGGTACAAATCGATGATATATTTTACTCATTAGGTCTCATCAGTTACTGGTTATAATTTGGTTATAATAATATTTTTATAGTAATATGGTAATCAATACAGTAATAGGACTTCATTACTTTATTCAGATGTAAAAAACACAGCATTAATAAAATAACTGATCCCCTGTCAGTTCATCACTGGATGGTTTTTGTTTTTCTTCTCTCGCTCAGGTGTGATTGAGCGCTGGGAGCTGATCCAGGCTCAGTCCAGGAGAGAACAGCAGGCCGGACCTCCGGAGCCCCAGCAGCTGACCTCTGACCTCGATGACATCACCTCCTGGCTAGAGAACGTGATCCCAGAGCTGGAGCGCCTCCAGACGTCCAACCCAACGCCCGGCATCCAAGACATGGAAACAAAAGCCAAAGAACTGAAGGTGAAAAAAATTATGATGATGATGATGATGATGATGATGATGATGATGATGATGATGATGAGTTTCAGCTCGTTCAGTCAGACTAATCGATCGTCTTCTCCCTCTCTGTCTCCCAGGAGATGCAGAGGACGTTCACTCGCTACAAGTCCGTCATGCTGTCCATCAACCTGAGAGCCGAGGAGGCGGCGGAGCTGCAGGACAAACTGACCAGTATGAACCGAGACTGGAGCAGAGCCTGCACTGGCCTCCAGCAGTGGGACACCAGTCTGAGGAAGACTCTGCTGCGCTGCCAGGTGAACAGACAGACCATAATACAAGATGTTTTGGAGCTTTGAAGAAGGAATTAGAAAAAATTGTTGATACATGTCTATAAATATTGACAACTGTGTTTAGACATGACTTACTGATTGGTGTCAATGTCGGAAGAATGCTTTATGAATGTAGTTATTAAAGGGATAGTTCAACGTTTTGGCAAATTGGTCCACTACCATAATCCTTATAGTCTTAGCAGTAGGTTCCTTACCTTTAATTAGCCTCCATAGTGTAGCTCTGACCAGCTCGCGGCTCTGCTCCTCTGTTCTAAAAACAGCTTGCACCAACAATTAAAGGTAACGAACCTACTCCTAAAACTACAGGGACTATGGTAATGGGCCAATTTGCCAAAATGTTGAACTATTCCTTTAAAGTGTTAGACATTGGTTTCTCTATGGTTTTGTGGTTTTTCTGTTTTCTAACTTCTTTTTTTTTCAACTTAAATGGAGCTACTGTCTAGTTTTATAGCTTTTAATGCAACAATTTGTCATTGTTCAGTTTTATTAAGATCACAATCATCAATTTGTGGAGAAATTGATCTTTATACATAGCTTTATACGTAGCTCAACCAATGGGAAATATTGATACAGAGCTGATATTTTATCCTATCATGATGAAATTAATTGTAAATGTTCGTGGATTTAGTTGTTTTTCTAGTAGATGAACACAAAGTTTGTGTGTAATTTTGTGTAAAATTTGCAGCATTTTAAACAATAAGCCATCCACTGTAGGAATTGACCTTTGACCTTTGTGCACACAGGAGTTTCACGAGAGCCTTCACTCACTGCTGCTGTGGCTGGCCCACGCAGACAGCAGACGCTACACGGTGGACATCAGCCACCCGGACACGCCGGTGCGAGCTCTGCAGCAGCACCACAACACTCTGACTGTACGTACAGTAAGCAGCTCGCCACGTTAAACTCCGTCCACTCCAGTGACTCACCGTCTGTACTGTATGTGTGTGTGTGTGTCTGTAGGAGCTGCAGGAGGAGCTGCTGGGCAGACAGGCTCAGCAGGCCTCGCTCCAGGCTCTGTGGTCCCAGCTGCAGCCCGAGGACGGAGCCGAGGAGACGGACGAGGCCGTGGAGAAGCTGCACGTCACCGGGAGCAAGATGAGGCTGCTGCTGCGTGAGGTGAACCAGGACCTGAGCGCCCTGCAGCACAGACTGGTAGGTTAACTACACACCGCTGAGTGTTCGTATAGCTCACTGGGTCACAGTCGTTGGCCATTGCTGCGTGTCAGTCCCCCTCTGTGTCTCCCCATTTCCTGTCTCTCTCTGAACATCCTAGCAATTAAAAAGCTCCCAAAAAAGCTATAAAAAAAACCTTTAAAAAAGAAAGAAAAGAACAGGTTGTCACATCGACTGAACGGACAAAGATTAGATGTTGATATGAAAGAGTCTGTCACGGTACGACTTCATTCTGAGTGTTAAATATCAGATGATGTCATAAACACAATCGTTTCCATTCATATCAAATCACAAAAAGCAATTAGAATATCATCTGACAGTTTTATTTCTCAGTTCAACCAGACATTTAAATCACTATCAGATTTTTTCATTTAAAAAATATTTGATTTACACATGAATATAAAACAACAGCTTAGAAAATGCAGCCGATCGTGGGCTTTGAGAGGTTTTGTATATTCACAAGAACTTGCAGAAAGTAGAAATATACATGGTTTCAAATTGAAATGGGCTTTTATTTGCTTAAACGTGTAGCCAGACCCGGTCCAGGATAGAATTTATGGTTTATTAAAGTTAGTATGTATGTGTTTTCTCTTCAGGACTCTGTGGATCCTTCAGAACCAGCGTCAGGCGACCGAGCAGCGCCTGCAGACGATTCAAAGAGAGATGCTCCCGTTCACAGGTACAAACACAAACACAAACCATCAACACTTGTTTTAACGACAAACTCCTCCTCCGTGTGTCTAACGACCTCCTCTCGTGTCCCGTGCGTGTGCGTGTGCAGAGAGCGGAGGGACGGGTCTCCTCCTCGCTCCTTCTTCTACCGGGTCCTTCGCGCCGCCTTCCCGCTGCACCTGCTGCTGCTGCTCCTGCTGCTGCTGCCCTGCCTGATCCCGCTGTCCGAGAACGACCCCAGCTGCACCGTGGCCAACAACTTCGCCCGCTCCTTCTACCCCATGTTGCGCTACACCAACGGCCCCCCACCCACCTGATCCGTAGGGTCGAAGGAAAAAAGACAATTTGTATATTTTTCTACAAACACAGAGAAACAAGGTCGATCGAACTTTCTTCTTCTTTTTTTTTTTAAAGTGACACACAAACACACGACCAAACTGCCAAACGTTCGCTGAAACTTTTATCTCCCAAATTATATTTTAATGTTTGTTTTTACATTTTAGATCTTCGTATTTATTACAGGAACAAACTCCTGCGTCAATCAGGAAAATTGTTAAAGCAGATGGTTTAATTAAGATGCAACGCAGCATTAAACTAAAAGTCAATACATAATCAATACTGTTTTGTTTCTATTACATTTGAGCTCAGTTTTCGTGTCTTTTAACTACTGTACGATCATTGTTTGAACTTATCATTACTACAAACTACTGATGTTTGATTTTGTCGAATGTTTTCCTGTCTGACACACTGAGAAATTATTTTTTAAGACTAAACACACTGGATCAATTTGAATGTATTCTATTAAAAAAAAAAAGGCCAACGGTACAAAAATATAGTTGTTTTTATACACAGACTTATTTTTTTAGACTGTTTTGTTTTTGTGGAGTCGGTCTGAAACACTGTAGATTTAGCAGGATGATGTTTATGTACAGATTGTAATAATATAATTAATGCATATTTATAACAACAAGATGTGGATTTATGCTCCTGATTGTCTGTCAGTAAACACTGATCGTCTTAACTCCATTTGTTCAAGGTGTTTTTTTTTCCTAAACTCCTGAATGTGAAAACAAGAATTAACCTAAAAGTTTTGTTTTACCAGTTTTTTTTTGGGGGGGGTGGTTGTATTTACAAGCCCAAAATTATTGCACCTGAATAATGAATGAATGATAGTTTTTCCACCCTATTGATCCCTGCTTTAAAAGAGAAACTGAACCAAGGTTAGAAACACAAACATGGATGAACCTCAAGTTTTTACACTTTGAGTAACTTTTATGTAAAAAAAACAGAAAAATGTTCTGAAGGTCACTTTCCAGTGAAAGAAAAATGTAACTCAAGGTCTGTTTGAGAGTTTTCAACAATGATCAATATCATTGAAAAGTTATAGAAGTCAGTAAGTGAACCTTGAGTTGGCCGACTCACTGTAACTGCAACTTTAAACTTTGTTACCGAATTTATGCAACTCTCCTTAACCCTTTATCTGCCAATTGCATTCTCGGTCAACTGTTGCATCTGTAAAATGTTATAAAACCAGTCGAAGCTGTGAACTGTCACATTTAGGAAATTGAAAATATCAATTTTTTGTCATCAACAAAATTTTGAAATGTATTGATAGACAAATCCTTGCAGCTCTAACGAGCACAGGTTACAGACGTGATGGTATTTTCTCCCTCAACTAGTGAAGAAAAGTGAGTTTAATGGCGTTCAGTTTAAAAACCACAGTTGTGTCTGTACAAGAGCTTTGCTTTATTTCATGGTGTAAACAAAGAACTGAAAACTTGACTCACTGATTAATAAATTGGTTAGTTAATGAAAGCACAGATGGTAATGATTGATAATTGACAGAAAAACCAACGAGCCGTTCACTTCAGATTTCACAAGTTTACACGTTAATTAGTCAAGGATGTAATCAGAAATGAAGCAGGAGGATGAAGTCCACTGTACATGTACATAATGATGATGATGATGAAGGCACAGGAACAGTGAAGCATGAAGTGGTGAAAAGACATTCTGATTGTCAAAGGCGTCACAGCTGTGCACAACAACAACATCAGCAGCGACTGTAGCGCAAAGATACAAAAATAAGTCTCTTTTTTCTTCTTCAAGCGAAAGTCGACAGTGCAAAGTCGTCGTCAGATCGACGACAGTGGTTCGGATTCTTCACAGGAAACGTGTGTGTGAGTGTTTGACGATGAAACCAGGACTCGAACAGCGACGGTTAAGTCATCGGAGCTATGAGGCGCCCTCTGCTGGTCGACTACAGGTCTGACATAAAAACTACTGGCTCCAATAGCTTTTTTTTTTTTTTAAATAAGGCTCATTGCTGACTGGAAAAAAAAAGATTTGTTTTCTATTGAACAGTCTCAGTTTGTTTGCTGAAGTCTCCACAGTGACTTTGTTTTCCAATCAATCTATTTTCAATGCAAACTGATAAACTCGTAATTTCAACCAATGTAAGTGCAGCTGTAGCTGAGGGGCAAAGTTGTAAAGAAATGCACATGGCCGGGAGGAGGGTTAGCAAAACAGCCAGACTTACATAGTTCCTCTTTAAGCATTTGCTTAATTAAGTGCGTTAAATGTTGCAAAAGTCACTTTATTTTATCCACTGGTTAAACTGGTCCATAAATTGTGTAAAAGTGATTTTGAATAGTTTCTAATATTTGACTCCATCTACAGACATGAGCAGGAAGATATGAGTACAATGCTGCATTTCACCACCAATAATAATATTTCTGATGGCAGAAATTTAAAGATATTAAACAAGCAGGGGCGGGATATTAAAAAACTTAACCAGATCAATAGACCCTGTTGAGGAGCATATGTGTGTACATGTGTCTACACTTTGACACGTCTAAGAGGCAAACTCCAGCCACTCCAGGCATCAGAGTGTTTTGTGTTTCTCATAATGTGTGAATGAGAGGGTGAAGCATTCGTGTTGGTGAGTGAGGACGGAAACAAAGAGAGAAGATCTACTGCTAAAAATCGATCTGTTTAGCGGCGATCAGACGTAGAGTCTGTATCAGGCGTCACTGTGGAGCTCCAGCTTCTTTACCTCTGGTCATAACATCGACCTCCTGCCCTGACAGACACTTCCCATCATGCCTCAGTACGAGACGTGGCTCATTGTCTGGTATAAAATAATTCACCTCTGAGACGCAGAGGATCATGATGGCGACATCTGACCTGAAGCCGTGGAGATACCGAGCATTATTATTATCATTATTATTACCGTGATGATTTGCCCATCACACAGACTCTTCCTTGGTCTCTGCTGCGCCTGGTTTTTGTGACAAAGCCGTGAAAATGAACGGTGTGTGTTTGTGTGTGAGACAGATAGAGTTGTGGTCAAGGCTACTGAGGTTCACCTCCACCTCCTCCGCTGCTGCTGCTGGGAGTCCAGGCGTTTGAGGGGCCAGTGTCCGAGCCGGGGGTCCAGGCGGGAGTCTCCAGCTGGTCCGTGGCGTCCTGCTGCGGCGCCCGTTGAGGCAGGCGGGAGCCGTGCATGATGTGGGCGTCCAGCATCTCCAGCAGCAGGTCGTACACAGGCACCATGTTCTTCATCTTCATGCAGTGCAGGTGGTCCATGCCTTTGTTGCTGCACACAGGACCAGACGAGAAAAATCAACACACCAACTCTCGATTGTTCGATGTTACGTACAGTGACCAGGACAACCTCGGTTTCGTTCTACTGTACCTGACGTGGCGGATGTGCGACAGCAGCATGAGCAGGTGAGCCAGGCGGGTGTACTGCTGGCGGAAGGTGAGGCCCGTGTTGCCGATGGCCCAAACCAGAGCGTCCGTCACAGCGTCCAGGAGACCGAGCAGCTTGGAGCGACTCTGCAGCTCCTCGCCGCCCTCAGGGGAGCTCAGGCTTATGTCTGAGAACATGAAAAATAACCAGGAGAGGGAATTAAAAGTGGGGAAAAAGGGCAAAAAAAATACATTTTGAGTGACATTTTTACAATAATGTATGAAAACCCTGAAAAGTGTTTTTTCCTTTCTTCTTTTTTTTGCCAGGAAAGGAAGTCAATTTTTTTCTTTTCTTTTTTAAAATAAAATTAGTTTAAAAATAATAAGAACTTGTTGTATCACTTGTCCATTCAAGGCTTCTATATTTTATTCTATATTTATTCATAAAATTCATGAAAACATAAAATTGGTGCAGAAAAAGCCAGCTGTAGAAATTGTTGTCAGAGAACAACAGTAATACAATACAAATAAAATGTGAGTCTATGGGAAAGAGCTGGACTCTCTCTTTCAAAATAAAAGTCTGAACATTTTAAGTTTACAGTATAAGCTCATTATAATGTGTCTTATTTTGACATTTCTCAGGTGAAACATTACGCAGCTCCAACTTGTTCTGAATTCAACCTTTTTTTTTTTGGTCATAAAACATGATGTTCAGACTGCTCTGAGCCGCTGGAGCCAATTAAACAGAAGTCATTAGTCGGACATTTATATCTGACTGGTATAAATGTGTAAACGCTGAGCAGAGGCTCCGACCCTTCACCCTGTTACTCATTCAGTCTGCACCTACACACCGTGTTCCCATTAGGAGCTTTCACTGCTCAGTTATTCAGCTGGTTCCCTTGCCAACCCTGTGCACACTCACACACAGACAGGATTACAAGGTGCGATACCAATCAAACACTCTGTGGTTTCACATACTGGAACATCTCACATGCACGCACATGCACACACACACATACACTCACTGGAGTTGAGGAGGATCATGGCCTTGAGGCAGACGTACTCCTCCTTCTGCAGCTTCAGCTCTCTGACTCTGGACGTGGCGGCGATAAGCATGTCGAAGATCTCAGCGAAGCCCTGGACACAGCTCCCCTCCTCTCTACCATACAAGGACACACATACACACACAACAGTCGGACGTCATCAACAACTCCTGATAATAATCCTAATGTTGATGATAATTGTAGAAGAAAACGAGGAGATTCTAATGTGTGATGTGTGAGATGAGTCAGAGCAAAGTACTGTAGGTCAACTGAAGTCAAAGACTAATAATAGTAAAAGACTAATAAATGAACACTTATAGCTGAGGATGTTGACGGTGCAGTATCAGTCTGATTTAGCTGTGTGTTTTTAAAACTTGCTGCTGCAGTGGAGGAGAGTTAACGACCCTGGCCTGAGGATCAGACACTATGACAATGCTCTGTAGCCTGCACCTGCATTCGCTGATGAACTGATAAGAGCCACCGCTAAGGAAATGTGGTCACACATGTGGAGGAAACCTGCTGCCGTTTCCACACCGAAGACACTCAGAGGAAGTTCATCATCATCATCAACATCACCTCTGTACCCAGATGTGAATTCACTGACAGTGATGAATTAGAGATAAAATCAATTGATTCAGTTTTCTATTCATCAACACACGCTCTATAAATCATGTCATTAATTGTTCAGGAACTGAGACAAAGTCCGGAAAGATATGAAATTAACGATTAAACTCATCTTGTTTAGCGCTCTCTGCTGCTCAGACTCAGTAAACGTGTTTCTGTAAAACTACTCCCACTATAAATGAGTGCACATATGTAAATGTGATACTAATGAAAAAAAAGGTTTACCAACATTAAAATCACATTAAATAGAAAAACATTTAGTGCAACATATGCTCAGAGTCTTAGAGTCTTTACTTTTTTTGCAGCCCATGTGTTGTTAAACTCACGAAGATGTTTTGCATATTTAGATGTGTTGTCTTAAAGGGATAGTTCAACATTTTTGCCCACTGCCATAATCCATATTCTATAGCCATAGCAGTAGGTCTGAATCAATTGATTCAGTTTTAATTGTCAACACACGTCAAAATCTATTTTGTTCAGAACGAGTGGAAAGCAGAGCTCATCTTGTTTAGCGCTCTCTGCTGCTCAGACTCTGTAAACGTGTTTCTGTAAAACTACTCCCACTATAAATGAGGCTCATGGGATTTCTTAGTTTCCCCTCATTGAACTCATCAAATACACAATCCAACAACTCCACAAAGCTCTGGTTGACAAGTGGTGACCTGCACATTCACCACGCTACAGTATGAGATAACAGAATATTACGAGACAGAGTTGTTTTAGAGGTAAATGCAGAGACTGCTTGCTGAAAAACTGCCCCCAACGGGAATTATTTTAAACTTGAATACGTCATTCAAGTTTAATACGACCTGTGATGTGATGTGAGAGTCAGCTGCTGGTACCTGCTCAGGCTGAGGTCGGGTGAGAAGATGAGTCTCCATGGATGGTCCACCGACCTCCACATCAGCCCCATCATCAGCACCTCCAGCCAGCAGCACTCCAACAGGTGAACCTGGTCCAAGAGGCTGATCTCCACAAACCCTGAGGAGAAACACACGATCCCACTGAGTTTCTACCATCAGTGTAGTAAGGTCACCGCAGTCTAATAAAACCCTACAGGACGATAAATCTGCAGTATGAAGCTCATGAAACAGAACCTGTGATAAACAGCAGCACAGAGACAGTTAATCAGTTAATAAAAACAGATCGTTAAAAAACAAACACCCTGAAATATCAACATCACACAGTCTGTTCACTGTCAGTGTCATTAAATATAAAGCTCTGTTGAACATTAGAGCAAAAAGCCTCCATCAGGATGCTGTTTGTAGAAATAAACAATTAAATAATACATTTATCAAGCAGAAACATTTCTGTGAAATATAAAGATTTGTTGATTGTCTCAGTTTTGTTTCATTTCAAATGAATCAAACTTTTTGTTGATAAAATAAATCAGTCTAATTAAAGAGGTCACTGAGCAGTGAAAAATATTTTAAGCCACTGATGATGATGATGTTTGTTGACCACAAAAAGGTCACCGTCCTTAGAAGAGAATTATTTATGTAGGTGAATTGTACAGCAAGTGTTAGCCTGTACCCTTCACAATAAAAGCCTCTGTCTGGCATATACTGTATAGTCATAGTGCCATAATGTCCAGTGTTATATTTATAAACTTTTCTTTTTCACGACGTGTTATAAGTTGTTGGACTTCGTGCATCACTAATCTCAGGACAAAAAGACAAAGTGTTTTTCATCATTTCACATTAGACACTTTGAACAAGTGTTAAGTGTCAGGTTTTATTGGTTTTTATGACTTTATCCAATAACTGAAATTATATTTATGTAACCTGCTGAAACCAGGTTGATGAGCACCGACCGCGTGCCTCCCTACGACCACAGGAACATTAAGCAGCTGATTTCGTGTCTCAGCTGTGTGAAGTAGCGTACGGTGGCTGTGAGTCATAATGTTTGTCTGGACCAGCGACGCCGTCTGAATCTCAATCAGCCAGCTCGTCGACTAAACACAGACACATGCGCTAATTACAGTTCAGCCGCAGGTCATCGTCCACCTCCAGTTTCACATCATCACCTCCGACTGATGCAGAAGCGACGACATGTCTGGTCCAGATAAAGTCGTTAACGGACCGAGGGAATGTAGCAGATATCCAGGTGCGTCATTAAATCACTTCATTACAGGAAAAGTGGAGAGTTTGAACAAACTGTTCACTGTCCAAACTATAAGATTGGCAGACGAGTACGAGCTACTCCCATCCGTCTGGATTAGCGTTTTGGCTTTTTCCAGTTTGAATGTGACGACAGTCAAATGCTCATCGCTGGGCGTGACATCATGAATGAAAAAAGAAAGTCTTAAAGAAATAATAAAAACCAGCCCAATCAGCTACAGCTCAGAGACAATATGTGTATTTAACAATAATTTGACGGACAAAATAATCTAAATAAATGTATGTATATGAAAGAAATAAGAGCAGGAATGAAGCTGGATCGATTTGAGTTCATATATCTGTTGCTTTTTGCACTGAATCACATCTTTACTGGTTTTTATTTTTTTTAAAAAGGAGGAAAAAGGTAAAAATAAAAATAAAAAAGATAAAAACTGCACAATAATCTCAGTTCCACCCAGTTGGTTCCAACTAACATCCAATCAGTTACCGATATCGTTTACTTTCATTCTTTTTCAAATGTTTAAATGTGTTATAATTACTAAACTGAATAAACATGTAGAGAAATATAAAGTATTTCTATTCTATTCTATAATAAATGGATGGAGGATGAAAAGGTTAAACACCAGATCTTAATAAGCCGACACACACACACCTGGGATCTTCTTGGCCCAGCTGATCATGTGAACCAGCTCCTTGTCGGCCAGGCGGGTGAGCGACATCATGACGTTGGCCTCGGTCAGCGGGCGGCTCATGTCCGTCATGAGGTAGATGTCCGGCGGCTCCGCCTCCATCAACGTCGTGATCAGCTGCTTTGAGGACAGCCCGGGTCGTTGCGGCTCGTTCAACAAACCCTCGGCCGCTGCTGCAGCTGCTGCTGCTGCTGCTGCCGCCGCCGCCGCAGTCAGAGCCTTTGGTCCGTTAGCTCTGCTCGGTGACGACAGACGGGTCAGACGCTTCGTCCTCGGGTTCCTGTAGCCTCCCTGCTCCTTACGCATACCTGAGGTGGGACAGGGAGGAAACCGTCATTTAAGTGACTCCTCCCACTTTCTCTTTGTGGACAGAAAATGAAAAAGCAGTGACAGTGACTCTAATGAGAGATTTTAATGACACTGACCACACTTGGTCATGCCGACTTCGTGGCACTTGCGGAGGCGACAGGCCTGGCAGCTCTTCCGCCGGTTCTTGTCTATAGTGCATTGATTGGTTGCCGGGCAGATGTAGTCGTTGTGTCCTGAAACAACAGAAGAAGAAGAAGGAGGATAAAAACCGTAGAACCACAGACTGACCGCTGATCCTGATGGACGACTTCCTGCTGATTTGACTCGGCCTCATTGTAACATAAACACCTGCTGCAGGTTTCTATCACTGTAGTGTGCACAAAGGTAGCGGGTGCAGCAACCAGAGATCACACTGTGTGTTTTCAAACATTTATCAGCTGTGTTTTCACAGTGCAGTAGGAGCAGCTCAGTTATGTCACTGGTTAGTGATGAGGCGCAGCACTGTTAAAATCCCTGCAGGGTTCACTGGGTATTTTGTACTTGTGTGTCTTTTTCAGGAACACTGCGTCCCAGGTGTCCCAGGTGTCCCAGTCAGGGGTCACAGACATGTTACCGGCTACGTGAGGCAGCACTTTGACCTTTGGACCAATTTTCATGGAAATCTAAAAAAAGACACTAGATGACACCTACACTCAGACACACAACCTGCTACATACCTTAAGGTGTTTTACACTTGCACTGTCTTTTTATTTTTTATTTGATCCATAAGAATACAGATCTCTAGCTCTAGTAACTAGGGATGGGCAATGATTTTTGAATAGTTGAATAGTCGTTCAGATCAGTCGTCTTGTCTGAAAAAATGTAAAAAAAAAAAAAACAAATTTAAATGTCTTTTTACTGTTGCAAAAGGAGAAACATGGAAAGAATCCATCTCAAGGTTCTGTGAAACTCAAATGAAATGAAGTGAAACTGAGGTGCAGCTCAAACTCTGCAAGGAAGAGAGGAGGCGGCTCTAAATCTGATTTCTGAGTGCTCCAATAAAACAGAGCAGATTTCAGGTAAAACACTGAGAGAAACTAAATCCTGCAAGTGTTGGGCTGGTCGGTCCAGGTGGGCGGGGTTTGGTGACTGCCTTGTTGTGACATCACAAAGATGTGACAGCACAGTTTAAGGCTCAGTTTCTGAACGCAGCCTGTGGTGCATTTCTCTCTGGACTGAGGCTTCGCTACTTTCACAGTATTCATAAAAATCATAAAGCTCCTCTATAATCAAAGTCATGTAGATTTTGCTTTATACAATATGGGACCTTTAAGTGCTTCACTTCCTGAAACAGAAATCACCACCCATGTGCTTCATGTCTGTCGTGTCTCACCTTGGATGCTTCGCTTGAAGAAGGCCTTGCAGCCCTCACATGACCAGACTCCGTAGTGGTAGCCTGAGGCGTAGTCGTGGCACACGGCACAGTAGTGGAGGTCCGACTTCCCGCCCGACGACACCACGCTGTCCTCGCTCTCCTGGGAACGCCTCCTCATGCTCTTACTAACAGAAAACTTGAGTCATCATCACTTCTTCCCAGCACAGACATATGGAATAAACAGTCTGGTTTTATCAAGACTGAAGCCTGAGTCCCAATCATCGCAATGAATCTGGAATTAGAGATTATTCAGTTTTACTGCAGCCACCAGTATCGTATCGCCCTACCTGGTTGTTAAGACACTGTCTCTCGGCTCCAACCACGGATTCTGCAGGGGCTGGCCGTGCTGAGGTCGGTCCTGGGAGCGTTGCAGGGGGATGGGTGGCCCCATGTGGCCTGCAGAAATGGGCCAGAATAAGGAGGGGCTTATGGACTGACGGACGGAGGGACAGTCTGAAATGCTGGGGCCGGCATAACTGAAGATGGTGTGGTTGTAGAAAGGTAAGGAGGCGAAGTCGTGGCTGAGGTCGGTGTACGGGGAGGGGATGCAGATGGGCTGGCTGGTCTCCATCGACAGGCCCGGAGACGAGGAGCTGAGGATCGGGGAGAGGACGCGACCTCTGACTCGACTGGAGTCGACCTCCTGGAGCTGCAGCAGGGGCTGGTCCTTCTCTGGAGGGGTGGCCGCCATCGCAGCTACACACAGGCTCAGTATCACTACGTCTGCTTCCAACTACAAACACAGGGTGCAGATGGAGTAATTTTTCTGCTTGGTGTGAAGTTCACTGTGGTGATGTCATTATGGTGAATTCTCCCTGGTGAAACTTGTGCTGGAGTCGGTGTGACGTGTCAGCGCTGGGAGCAATCACATCATCGACATGAAGCTGGTCCTGATGCTGAAAGCAGAGGTGCCGACACCTGGCCGGAGCGGTGTGCCTACACCTGAGCGGAGGCGGTGTTCGGAGCTCGTTCCCCGTGCAGCCATGACTCCGACATCATTAAGCTGCAGCACATGGACTCAGCTGGAGACGAGCGGCAGGCCTGAGCTGCTGGAGGAGAAATAACACTGATTAAAGCCCTGAAATACTGAATGTGAACTTCATAACAACATTTTGTAAAAGACGTGACATTTGAGGTCTCCTTTGAACATCACATTCTCTCTCTCTGTCTCTCTTAGAGCACAACCACTTCTTCACCTGTTCTTATCTTTCAAAGTGCAAGTTGTATTTCCTGACCACGACCATGAGCCACAGACTCTGGGTAAAAAAGCCAGTAAGAGACCCTTGAGTTAAGACTTCTTCTAAACACAAATCTCAGGTAATATTTCAGACCAAGTCCTGTGACATGAGCTTAAAGGGATAGTTCAACATTTTTGCAAATTGGCCCATTGCCATCATTCCTATAGTCATAGCAGTAGGTTTGTTACCTTTAATTGTTGGTGCAAGGTATTTTTAGAACGGAGGAGCAGAGCCGCGAGCTGCCCAGAGCTCTTGGTTTCCCTCATCAAATACACAATTCAACAACTCCAAAATGCTCTTGTGGACAATTTGTGACCTGCACATTCACCACGTTATAAGATAATAACAGAACGTTATGAGACAGAGTTGTTTTAGAGGTAAATGCAGAGACTGCTTGCTGAAAAACTGCCCCCAACGGAAACGAACATCAGCTACTGTATATGAGGGCCTGTCCAGGGTGTACCCCGACTCCTGCCCAAAGTCAGCTGAGATTGGTTACAGCTTACCTGGTGACCCTAGTGCAGGACAAGCGGTATAGAATATGAATGAATGATTGAATGAATGAATTAATAAATTAAGTACTACAAAATTACAAAAAAAGGAAGCTTACTAAAATGTCTGCTAATAACCAGATAAGTATTTACAAAATTCAGATGAAAAGGTCACGTGAGATAATCAACATTAACATATCTTTGGTTAATAATTTTACAGTGATGATTACGCATTTTTTAGGTTTTTTTGTGTTACAAAGCAACATTGCTTTACTTCATTTTCCCCACTGTTTTGAAAACCACTGTATAATCTTTTGAAAGTACAATATATCCAGCTTACTTACCAATCCTGAGCAAAAACAAAAATGTGTCTTGTTTTTGGCATTCACTTTCAATACTTGACATCTATTACGTACGTACACAGTTTGTTTTTAAAGCACTTGGATAAATTGAGGCCCGATCACAGTCAAAAGCTTTTATACATATTTTTTCACAGTAATACTTAACACAACAAGTGATCCTGGTTATAATTTGTAAAAACTCTTCCAGGCTTACAGCTGGGTTAAAATACGACCAGTCTGAGGTGGAATTTCCTCTTTTTTTTAAAGGCATGCTGTGTCTGAAAATCGAGGAAAAGAGCGGAAATAGGAAGCACAGTTTGATTTATACTGCGTTGTAGACAGAAACAGCTGGTAGATCAATAAACACAACACATGCACACACAAAACCAAATTACATTCGGTCAACATGCTGAGCAGATTGCTGGGTGGCAGGACCGTGTCCTCAGTCACAGTCGTACCCTCTCCTCTCCTCTCTGGCATAAAGATCGCTCCTGGACGTTGTTACTCACTCGGAGGGAAAAACAGCCTCCATTAATCGTGCCAAATAGCTGAGGAAAAGCTCTGGTTTGGCCCGCGAACAAAACTCAACAATCCGTGGGAGTAGCTGGAAGTTTTTGTGCTCCTTGCACTGTAGAAAACTGGGCGGCGATTAAAGTCACAAAGCTCTGCAACTCGATCTGGTGACTGTTAATTATTCTGGATTCTGTAGAAAAGTAATGGAGTTAATTTTTGCTTTCAGATATCAAGTTAAAGCGTGAGTGAGAAAACGACATGATAAGTCACAATATCACATCGTATTTCTCTCTGACTCATTAAATTATTCTGCTCCAGTTTCAGCGAAGGGACGTTGGCACATTATGGGCTGGTAACTGTCATACTTTGTCCTCAGCTGACCGAGGTAAAGAAAGCGACGCACACGTAGACACGGACCGTCTCTATGGGGCCGTTAAGCATCTTTAACTCATCAGTGTCATTTACAGCTGCAGGCAGATGTTTTTAAGCCAGAAAAAGCAAAGGGCAGAGAGACAGATGAGACCAGACTGGTGGTGAACACGGTGGCACATTGAGCTGCTTATAGAGCCAGAGTTTACTGGCAAAGAAAGAAAGAAAAAAGAGAGTGAAGACAGATGATTCACATTCATCAGGTGAATGAATAAATTAATGAATTAATGCTAATGCAGTTTGGGCTCACCTGTTCACTTCATCCCCTTATGCAAAAGTGGCCAAACTCAACCATTTTTGTTGTTTTTTAATTGGATTTTTTACTAGAAAATCTTATAGCCTATACGTTTATTTTTCAAAGTTATAAACTCAACAACTTGAGCGCTGTGTAGTACATTACTCCCAGCTGCTACAACAGTATTTATGCTCTGAAAAATGATCCGTATTTGTCCGATCAGACAGAGTGTGCATTGGAAGGAGGATGGCTTCATCTCTGTCATCTGTGGACTTTATTAATCCTCTCCTTGGCATCTGCACTGATAAAAAAAAAAAAGCCTGATAAATCAAGTAGAGGGGGCGACTCTGTGTTTGAAGTTTAATTACGCTGCTCTCCAGCTCATTTGTTTCTGCTTAGATCATGGTTTGTGGATGATAAGAAGTAACATTGTGTGGGTCTCAGAACAGATAAATAATATACAGTTACAATATCAGAAACTCAGGGTGTCGTAGGTTTTACAAACAATGTAACTTCATCTGTTTGTTTTTTTTCACCCACTTTCCAGCGACCTTACTCACTGTCAGAAAAGTGGTGGTAGTGACATGTTTTGCTCCTTCAGTTACCATTCTGGGGTAAAAGCAGATGTGGAAAAGCGTTTTTGTTTCCTTTGAAGACTTGACCTTGCCATCAAACCTCCTTCACACACTGTCACTCCCTCCCGGCAGCTGGCGGCTCATTGTGGGAGAAAACCTCCCTGATCGTCTACAAACGCTGCTGCTCGTACTCACGCAGATAAAATGAAAACTTGAGGTCTTTTATAGACGTAGAGTTTTAAAGGCCAGGGTTCAGCTGAAAGACACTGCATGTTACTCGGCCACTTCCATTACTGCTCCAGTGAGCATTATTCCCAATGAATGGGCAGCTGGACGAGCCTCAGCACTGAGCTCCAGGCTGTACAGAACTAAAAAAGAAAAAAAAAATCAATTAAATTGAACTTTGATGCCACATGTGCTGACTTCAGCAACATGTGATTGATTGCAGTTAAGAGGGGAGGAAGAAGTTCATAAATGTCACTGTGGAAAAGTTGTAATGGGTTCAAAAGTTCAAATCATGGATCAGATTAGCAAATTAATTAATATTGTGATACTGTGATAATTTTTCACTGCATCCAGTGGTCATTGTCTGAGTATGTACTGCTTTACTGTCGAACTTCACCTCACACAAACCCACTCAAAGAAAGAACATAACTACTGTATGGCAACGACAAGTGACACTGGGAAATAGAGTTTGTGTTTTGCATGTAGCCACATTTTAAGAAGATTATATGACTAATTAATCCTTCATTTGCTCATCTTCAAGTTTAGTTCAATTCATGTCTATCTAAGCCCTTATTAATAGTGTATACACACTGAGCTTAAAAAAAAGCACCAAGACTGGATGTAGGCCTAGTAAAGTGAAGCACAATCTTATTCCATCTCTTGCCTTTATGTTACATGAAGTGTGCACAGAAACCACATGTACAAAATTACTAAAACCATCAGTCTTAAGCAATTAAACTTTAATTAAATATATGTGTCTGTGTTTTAAAGGTAGTTCGATCACAGTTCATTTGACTTTCAGTGCAGCAGCAGTTAATGCTTCACTGTTTAGCCAACTGCATGTTTCTTTTTTCCTCCATTAAGACTGAATTTAGCTGCAGTTTAGTTCATGTGCAACAAATTAGATTTAGCTAACATGCCCACATTAGCCATTGTAAGTCTGAACAGGTTGGAAGCCTTATTACCTGTTGTATTTTCATGTTTATGCCCTAAATTATAGATTTCTATACATCCTATGAAAGAGCGATGTTGATGAATGTTGTTTGTACCAATATGCAGTTTTGGCCTCGTTCATTACAGTTTGCAAACAACCATGCAGATTATACACTTATGGATGCGTGCCACACACACAAACCCTTCACTGCACCCCCTCAACCAAAATTAGCCACATATACAAGATCAAAGCCAAATAAAGCAAAATGTGAAGTGAAAGAAATGTTCCCGGCCATTAGCCAGAACTGCATGCCTTGCACAAAAGCTCAAGGCCGTGTCGTTTTTCCCATCCTAAAATCTCACTGCCTCCCTAAAAACAGGGCGGAAGGAAACGGATATGAAACTGCTCCACAAGAAGACGCCGTACCTTTCTAAATGCAGCAAGGGGAGTACGAGTGGGGATGTGGGCGCTGCTGGTTCCTGCCAGAGAATGTGAAACATCTAATTGAATTGTTTGCACTGATGTGAGGAGAGAGAAAAAAAAACACAGTTTGCTACAGAACGATACTCAGCTTTAGATTTCATTCTGTGTCTCTTCAAAAGCAAATTAAACTCTGGTTCCAGGAAATCAAAAAAATAAGTCAAACATTACTTTGATGTCCTTAATGTTAAAGGGATAGTTCACCCAAAACTGAAATTTTCATTATCTACTGTACTCACCCTCATGTGGACTAAGGGCTGGGAGAAGTTTCAGAGTCCTCCGTGGCTTCTCTGAGTTACAGGGGGTCTCGGCGTAGCAGTGCATGTCCATATAACGGTTGCAAATGGACACCAACTGTCTTCCTAACAAAAAGACACATCAAAAAACATCCAAATACCTCCATGCTGCTCGTATGTAATGTCCGTCTTGTATTGAAGTCCCAAAATGCGAAATTGTCCCGAAGAAAATTAAATAGCTAAGTCTATATTTCAAGCTGGTTTTATAGCGGAAGCTCCTCTTCCCGGTTCGTCAAATTTGGATGAACCAGGGTCCGTCCTTTTCCCAGTTCGTCCAAATTTGACAAACTGGGAAGAGGAGCTTCAAGAAGCTTCCGCTATAAAACACGCTTGAAATATAGACTTATTTAATTTCTTTCAGGACAATTTCGCATTTCAGGGCTTCAATACAAGAGGGACATTACATAGGAGCAGCATGGAGGTATTTGGATGTTTTTTGGTGTGTCTTTTTGTTACGAAGACAGTCGGTGTCCATTTGCAACCGTCACATGGACATGTAGGACTCTGAAACTTCTCCCAGCCCTTACTCGACATGAGGGTGAGTAGATAATGTGTGAAATTTAAATTTTGGGTGAACTATCCCTTTAACATACGTGCAACAAACCAGTCTAAAAAGAACAACAACAACAAAAAAGCAGTTACTTACACCTCACCTATCATTATAGTTAATGTTAAAACGCTGCCCTGAAACATATTCAAGGAAAAAACTGGACTCATCATGAGTAATGAAAAACTCCAGTGTGACTTAGTTTTTTATTCTATCAAAAAAAGAGAGAATCCATCTCTTCTGGGTTATTATAAGTAGTAAATCACACCCAGGACACTGTTGACATCCTAACAACCTCATTTTTTAAACTCACACAGTGAAAAGAAAAGATTATGGTTCAAGGTCTTCACCTACAGGCACATTCACTCTTGTCATTTTGGGTGAGGCAATTGTTTATAAAAATTTGTCATTTCTTTCCATGTAGGATGCGACTCATGTTCTAATCATACCCTCTTTTTAACGACACAAGTGTATTCGTTAATTTTTCACTAATAAACTCATGATGAAATACAATCAGAGAGGATAACTCAGGCTGGCTGAACAACGAAGACAACAAAACTTCCATGCAAAATTAACTTTCCATCCGTTTCCTTGACTTCAGCATCACACAAACGCTGCACTTTTTAATTACAGAGACATAATGCAAAGTGACTTCAACTGCAGCAAGCAATGTGAGAAGAAAGTGCTCGTCTTGTCTGTTGAGGAATGACTAAAATGAGATTAAAATAAATGAAAATCATCTGTTTGAATAGGTTACTCTATAAATACTAGTGTGGTGAAATGTTATATAGTAGATGCAAAGTTGCAAACAAGAGGAAATTCTTCCAGTGCAGCAGCTGGCTGATTGTTTACACAGTGATAAGTGCTTTCTGAAGTGACCTAATGTTCACATCACACTTGTTTAAATTTAAACGCCTCAGTTTCAGACCACATCCGAATTAGATGCATGACTCACAGGAAGGAGACAATATCTAGATCCATAAGGTTTAGATATAGAATAAACAATATACAGCTGCTGTGCATTTGTGCAGGTGTTTTGAAGACTCTTTGTAGATTGAAATCTAGAAATGATCACCTGTAAATGCCTCAGAATATCGTCTGGATTAAACCCTGACAGTCTGGGTAAATATTTAATCTGACACCTGTTGACAGTCTCAGTCGTGGAAGCTTCTCTGATTCTTGACTCGCGCGGTTTTTAGGCCTTCGACTTGTTGCTACTAGTGCGTGACCCGCTGTCAGAAAGTCAGTGGGTCACTTCAGACTTCAGCCCACTGTCCTCGTCTATAGCAACAAACAAACAAACAAACACAACACGGGTACATGTTGGAGAGGAGTCTTACCAGAGGAAGCGGCGGAGGCGGCGGCTGCAGAGAAAGTTGTGGTTCGGTCGGTGTAACGCCGTGGGCTCCCGGCGGTGTGCGCGCGGCAGGGAGGCCGAGCTCCGAGTAACTTCTACCGCGGTGAGACAGCGCTGATATAAGTCTCAGCTGACTGCTGCTGCGGTTGCTCCTGATCTCAGCCCCGGAGCCTGACGATCAGCTGCGAGAGGGGAAAGGATGTCGTCAAGTCGCACACAACCAGGTGCACACATCCTTCAAAATAAAACCCCTGCTCATGAACTCCGATCTACCCTGACTCTGGGCTACCTTTAGCAACAAAATTGACAAAAACAATATCGTAAAGGAGGATATTGATAATAAACAATCGATCACAAGAGGGTCAAATAGACTTAAGATATAATATGAAGCAGGGATAGACAGGAAATTCAACATTGTGCACAATCACAGTGCAAAATCACATAATACTGCAAATTTTCAAATGCAACAGGTAAAGACTGTAGTATTTATAGGCTTTTATTTTGAAGGAAGTTACCCTATTTCCGGTTTTGTTTTGCTATGTAAACTCAGAGTTGTTCAGAGAAAGTGACAAAAAAAATCACAACAAACCACACCTTCCTGGTTGGTTGTGTATCACAGGTCAAACTGGAGCTACTGGAGTTCAGTTTACACTCTGACAAGATCAGAGTTTACACCAGTTTTTTTTCTGGACAAATCACATAATTAACACAAATGTAATACAAACACTTTTTTTTTTTTTTTTTTACGTTTGATTCAAGAACTGCACTTTGGTACATCATAGAGACATCCAACATCCGGATAACATGCTATCATAGAATTTTTAGATGTTGCACAGCAGAGAAACATCCATACAAATGTTATATACATAAACTCCTATATCAGACTTATATTATGACTTATAGGTCTACTTTTAATAGGCCTATAAAAACAAATATATGAAATCCAAGATTTTGTCTATGTGAATGTGTGTTGTTCATGTAGATACTTAAATTGTAGACACACATAAATAGCCACCCTAAAGCCTGTCAGTAATATTTTATACAGTTCGTTGCAAATGTCTGAGATCACTTTCCAGGAATGAATAATGATTTCATGTTTGAAATAATAAGAAAAACACAAATAAAAATCTAACCTAGAAATTTAATATGTAAGGAAACTGGTTTCCCTTCATTCTGGATTCTGGGAGTTATTTATAGTTTATAGTAGCACTGTATAAATAATCAACAGTTTCTCATTCTGTTTACCAAGTGATTTTGTTCAAAACGTGTGTCATCCACCAGGGTTAACCACAGCGGAAGTGTGACCTCTGTTTTACTCATTAGCAAAGACTCCAGGGAGGAAACTGCTAATGACTCTGCTGCCAAAGCTGCTGGCAGGTTACAAAGAGCAGCAGAAAACAAACAATGCTATCTGTGCTTTATTTGTTTCAGATGAAACTGTTGCACAATCTGAGTCCTATTAGATCTGAACTCAGTCCTGACTGAGTGATATCAAACAGACTGCTTTTGTTTTGGTCATCGGTTTCTGAATAGTAAAGATTAATTTAAGACTGAGTGCTATATTGAAGAAAAAATAAGAAAAAATGCCAATGCTTTTTAGCACTTTACTGCCACTGACTGTCAATCAGCTGAACATTGGGAAATCAAGAGACCGAGATCTGAACTGATATTGGTATCTGAGAGTTTTAAACAATCCATTCATGACAAATTAGTTGATATTAATTAAATTCACATGGCCTATAATTTAAATAAACAGATATAGTACACCAACACTGATGCAGATACATGCATTAAGCCAATAAACCAGCCTGATTCACCTCAGGGTCAAAAACTCTACAAGGTATCTTCACAAAAGGTTTCAAGAACATGGAAGAATAATTTAATTTAAACATTAAATAGAAAACAATAATTAAAACATGAAATAGAAAACAAATAAGTGAACCTTCATCTGGGATTTGGCCTTGTCAGCGCATCTGAAAATAAACTGTTCTGTTTATGTCTGCTCCCCAAGACAAACACATTATATGAATTTGTCAGAGAAGCTGCTTCTGTACAAAGGGACCCCACTGAGAAAACCACTTTGTGACAATCCGTCATTGTGCTAAGTGTGCCA
This sequence comes from Decapterus maruadsi, assembly GCA_030347415.2. Lineage (NCBI taxonomy): Eukaryota > Metazoa > Chordata > Actinopteri > Carangiformes > Carangidae > Decapterus > Decapterus maruadsi. The sequence goes on along the minus strand of CM064891.1, from coordinate 20,038,049 downwards.
TCTCATTTTACATCATCATGTTAAGCTGGTTTTTCCTGACTAGCCATTCTTCTAATTGCAGGGCTTAAATTGTTTATGTGTCAGGTTGGGTTTAAGATCACAGAAATTGTGCTCTCTGCTGGGAATTAGAGAAATAAAACAACATTATTCAACATTTATTTGTGCCGGTACCTGACATACTTCCAGCAGTTTCAATTCTCCGTCTACACCTGCTCTCCTAGGAGTCTCAGGAACAGATTACCAGTCCATGTCTGTGTGTCCAAAAGAAGCATTTTCATCCATGCAATTTTCTATGAGGTAGAAGATGGAAAAAAAAGAAGAAGAAGAAAAAACCTTTTCCCAATCATGGCCTACCACCACACCTGCCGAGATAATCAGTCAGAATGACGATGCGCTCATTACTCGCTCCTCCAAAATCCAATTTACGTGATTACATTGTGTGACTGTGCGGTCTACCAGTGCTTCAGAAGCTCATTTGACATCGCCGGGTAATGGACTACAGTCTTTACCATTGGGACCACACCTACTTAAGTGCACGGCGGGTTGCAAGGTGCAAATTGTGCCAGAGGAAGATGTGACTATGGCGTCCGCTGTCTTTCTGTCATTTGGTTGATGGGGTCCTGAAGGAGCAATTTGCCCTTAAAATTGAGCTTTTAACCCTGATGGCACATAACTAATGAACATTACTGAGATTTGGTCCCGGCCATTTCATAACCTCACTGCTTCACTGTCAGTAGCCATCTACCTATTGGAAGAATTTATCCCTTTTTTTCTGTACCTTTGTACCCAAGATGTATTATGTCTTCTCAGCACACTCCATGATGGCACTGCATGTGCTTTAAAGGGTCTCCTTGGGCCATCAGTGACTTCTATTTACCAAGTCAGGAGGAGGGGGGAGAACTAACCTCAGTCTACCTGCTGGTCTGGGCCATCAGCCTCACAATGCTTGGTGTCCCATTAGTGAGGTGCACAGGTACAAGGGTTCAAAATCAGAGAAGAGATGTTATAATTTGTGCTTACTCAACAGGGCTCCAGAATGCACATGTGCGAGTAGAAACTTTTTTTTTTTTTTTTTAAGGGATAGTTCAACATTTTGGCTAAATGTCCCATTGCCATAAGCTATTTTTAGAAGAGCGGAGCAGAGTCGCAAGCTGCTCAGGAATGGAACGTTACGAGAGTTGTTTTCGAAGCAAATGCAGAGACTGGTTGCTGAAAAACTGCCCTCGACAGGAACGTGCATCAGTGGTTTTGCATGAATTTCCCTCGAAAACAACTCAGTGTTGTAGACATTCTGTTATTATCTCATAGCGTGGTGAATGTCCAGGTCACAACTTGTCCACCAGTGTTTTGGAGTTGTTGGATTGTGTATTTGATGAGTGAGGGAAACCAAGAAATCCCATGAGCCTCTGTAACGCTGCTCTGAGCAGCTCGCGGCTCTGCTCCGCCGTTCTAAAAACAGCTTGCACCGACAATTGTAGGTAATGAACCTACTCCTCAAACTATAGGGATTATGGCAATGGGACAATTTGCCAAAATGTTGAACTATCCCTTTAAAACACTGGTGAAACATGGAAGAGGTGACTCGAAGAATCTGTAATCTGTCATTACAGGTATCAGGCCAATGTGTATGGGGATATTTACTTTGCAGGTCAATTTACAGTGTTTGCCCCTAAATTTTCTGCTTGCACTCGTAGAAAGGCAGTGTTTTAGTACGGAAACAGCTGGTACAGAGAAAGGAGAAGTCCTCTGTGCCCTGGGAGAGATGGATCCCTCAGTAAGAGGAACACAGAAGGTTATGTCCCCTTCAAAACTCATAACCCCAAAGAGCTGCCCTCTGCTTCACTGCTGGCTACATCCGGTTATGGTTTAGCTGTTACATAAACTGTATTATACTGTATAGCCTCTATATGCTGCAGAACATCCCAAGGCTGAGTCGCTATCACGCCTCACATGATCACAAACCCTCCATACTGTTCGTAAAATGAACTTTTTGGGCCTTAAAGCAGAAAAAATCAATATGAACATTCTCATAAACAAATGCATCAATCATTTGTTTTCTCAAAATCAATGAGCTTATGTCAAAACAAGGAATCAAAACTGCCCGACCTGGGTTCTTGAGGAGGTCAGCGGTTCATGTTGACCTCTGAAGGCATGGCACAGGGCAGGCGTCACATGCTGGCAGCTTTGTAGAAGTGAGAGTGGGAAGTTGTTGCTCTTATTGTGGCAACCTGGCACATGAGGTTACACTGAGGGCACTGAGCTTGTTTTCGGACGCCGACCAGTGTGGGAACCGTTTATTTGCTGCGTTTCAATTATTGCGAGGACGAAATGGGAAGTGTAAAGTGATTCAGCTGGTTTTTGGTGCGGTTATAGCTGGAATAATGTGTGATGTGGTTGATACGTAAACAATATCCTTTACACTGAGTGGTCTTATTTCAAACATGGAGGCTATTTCTATCTGACCTGTGGTGACCTTGCGAGGTCATTGACCTCAGCAATTACATATTTCCAGGCTTTGCCCAATTTCTTAATTATAATCACATAATAATTTGCCTATAGATTATTTTTGTTGTGCATTTTGTATTAATTTTGCTCATTTGCGGCTGTAATCAGATCCATTTCCATATACTGTACTGACAACTTCTGCTTTGTGTACAATATAAACAACATGTAAGAAGGTAAGAAGTGCAGGATCGTATCGAATTAAGTGTCTGTGCAAAGATTTTTATCTTAAATTACCCCTTTTTAACTCTGTAAAAGCTTCCATACAGCCTTGATCCTCAGTGAAGGCTTTTTTCTTTCTTTCTTTTTTTTTCTTCTTTTTTACTGTTCCTGTTCATGGTACAGGCTGAGAATTATCAGGCTTTTTATTTGGGCCTGACGCAGGTTCCCTTTATTATAAAGATAAATTTGTATAAATGTTTGGTATTTAATTTCTTATTCGTTTTTTCTTTATTTCTTGTTTCCATTGTAAATCATTTTAAATGCAACATGTTTTTGTATGTAAATTGTTAAGCTTGTTTAATTCCAGTGATTGGAAGTGTTTCTTTTAATCACAGTTATTTACTTATTTTAACATTATGTTGTTACTCATGTCTTACTGATTAATGATGTGTACTGTAGTTATGATGCAGAGGTGGCCAAGACATGAGAGACCACAGTGAAGGAGGAAAACATTAACTTTTAGTCCTCAATAAAGAACAAAGTGACTGTTGAGGAAAAAAGAAAGATGTGAAAAATACTTTTAGTCAGGAATCCAGGTCAGACTGCACTGATTTATCTTCAGATTTACAGCAGGTTTTTGTTTGAATGACTCTACTAGTGAAGATACTAACACAGATGAACATGATCATTTGTAAAGATTTACTGTTGGCCAGAGGTCATGATAACACTGGTCGCCATGAGGTCCATTTAGTAGATTATTCAAATTCATTTTTACATACAAAACCTTCCTCCGCAATTTGTCAGAAGACATGAATCAAAGATGAAAATCTTTATCCACACACACAGTTTACGCAGTGGTGACAGATTTTTTTGAGGACTTCTTGTTAATGTTGGCTCTGTCAGGAGGAGTTAAACTCCAGTCTGAAAAATGATCATGTGATGCAGAAGAAAGTTTCAGCACAGACAGTAATAAAATCTTCCTCTGCTTCTTCAACAGTTTCTTCATTTAGATATTATCCACCACATTATATTTGGCCTCTGTTCCTGTTTTAAGATAAATACTGAAGATATTTATAGCTATGTTTGCATGTAAAAGCTGAACTTTCTCAATGGAAACAAAATTGAGCTGGTATTAAAACATCACACTGGAAGAAATAAAACAAAAGTGCTGCCGGTGGTTGATGTGGCAAAGTTAAGAATATCACATCTTCCCACTAACACCTGTTGCAGATTGTAGTTGTGGTCTTTGTTAGGGTTAGGGTTGTGCGACTGCGATTGTCACCAAAACTTAGATTTTTCAGACTGGAGGGTGAAACTTTTCAATGTTTGAACTTTTTTTACTCAACACTCCACTGCACAGTCAGAGCAGGAACTTTTCTTGTAGCAGCAGCAGCAGTGTCAAAGTCGACAGCGTGAATGGAGCGAGGTACTTAGGTAGTGATATAACAGGGGGAAAATGACAAGGAGAGTAATAATAGAAGAAGAGGGTGAAAGACGGGGAAGTAAAGGTTGTAGAGTGTGTGAGACACAGAGGCAGAGCAGAGTGAGGGGCTTTGGTCTGTGGCTGTGCATGTGTGTATGTGTGAGTCAGTCCATTGGACATTTTGCAGACATTTTCAGGTTGAAGAGGTTATTTATTGCTGGATAATCCTGTACCTCACATTCTCCCAATTAAAAGCAGAAGGGAACCATTAATTTGAAAAAATGTTTTTGAGGCTTTGGTGTCCTTGAGGTTGTTGTGTATATTGTGATTGTTCTGATGTGTACAGAGTAAAAATACTGGTAATGCTTTTTTTTTTTTTTGCTTTTGTTTTGTGTTTGGTGCATTTTTAAAGAGGAGACTTTCATCTCTTCTCCAGCAAAGCCTCATCTGTCCATCCTCGACAATCTATTTCCAATAAAAGACGAGTTGATGAGGATTTTTCATTTAATCCAATCACAAAATCACACATTGGATCAAAATCAAGCTATTTAATGGGTCGGTTGAGTTTCACTGTGAAAATGAATCACGCACTCTGATGACTGAGGAGGAGTGTGAGACTCAGGATGAACTGTGACTTCATGGTTTGATGCTGCCTAGACAGGTTAAAAGCTTTTTAGACACAGCTTTTGTTTATACTTGTATGAACACAAGAGATGGGTTAACTAACTTTTATCCAGATTGTGTCCAGATGACACCAAGTGAAGTGTATTATTATCACTGATTCACTTTAACAGGAAAGACTCTTTTCCAAATATCCACAATCAGATGTACGTAATACCTTCGTAAAAGAGAAAAGTGCTGCATAATTTATTCAAATATGATCAAAATTGAATAATAAGGTCAATTGGAGGAGCTGAAAAACAAATATAAATGTATAATAAAATGATTCATGGCCATCTGACTTGTGTAACTGTGACACGGAAAAGGTGATAATAACATTTTTACATTAACAGCTGTACAAAGTCAGATTTACATACCATATTCTTGTTTTATCAAACAATGATTCTTACAATTGATCCGTCTCTATATGTTGTCTCATTATTCTATTTTCATCAGTAATAGATAACTATTTATGATGCTTAGTACATAATTTTATTAACCTATAGTCAGTCTCCGGTTTCGTTATTCAGACCATTTCTCTGCTCAGTGAACAAGAAGTAAATCTGTATCTGGAGAATAAAGCAGAACCAGACCAGCTGAAGGGCGGCGTGTAAAAAGCACAGTGCGCTTGTGTATGATGTGTAAGTGTGTGTGTGTGTGTATGTGTATGTGTGAGAGGAAGAGAGTCAATGTGAGTCTACTCTCTGAGTGACTGCCTGACAGAAAAGTCTTTTAACAGTGATTTTGTGGTAAAACGTTGCTTTGAGAGGTTTTCTGACATGGTTCTCTTGAGGCTTTTACAAACTGAATAAATTCACTCTGAATGGTGTGGACCTCCACTACACGGATTTATACGCTCCTACTTTGCACTTTCACTGTTTATATTCTACAGGTCATTGTTGATGTTTCTTATTATTTGGTCGCCAAAATATCATCTCAAAATTTGAAAATACTTGTATGTTTCATGATTAATCCAATAGACAGGTGTTAAATAAAATTAATTGGTGTTTTCCTTTCAAAATAGTTTTATCAAAAGTGTTAACTTGAGTAACCTTACACTTGAATCACCTCATTTCCTTCACTTGCCTTAACGGTATAAAATGCACTGATCATAGTGGAATCCATTATGAATATATGGGCATTCATAAACAAACAAACTTTATCGTCTTCTCCTCTTTCACCATTAATGTTTGTTTCACTTCCTTCATACTGGTTCAGTCCCGTGTGCGCAGTCCACGCTGTCCCACTTGAAAACTACATGGACGTATTTGTCCTGGAATAAGATGTTGTCATGTGGGTTGACAGTGCACCCTGGTGGCCGATTACATCACCTACACTAAACAGAGACCATAATACATTCTCTATTTAATTACAATACGTTCAATTACAAGAAGTGCATGAACAGCATTTACACTGATGGTAAATGATATTTCAGTCTGGGTTTGCAGGCAGCTGGAGCCACTGGCATGTTTTATACCTCTGCTCTTTTGTAATATCACAGTCTGTTGTAATACATCACCAAGAGGGTTTTGATAGAGAGATGTTGGGAAAGACATGACATGGACTACTATTTCACTGCAGTGCATCGCTCTACACTTCATTTATCTTAATTCAACACTGAAACATTAAAGGGAGAAAACTGCTGCAACAACTTCCAGTGAGATTTAAACTCCTCAGTCTGCTTCTTATTTTGCAGCCAAATGATTCATAGTTTGAATTTGCCAAAAATATTTGGATGACGCTAAACTGTGGTGTAATATATTCAAAGTTTATACAGGGAAAAAAAAAGATCTGCTAATGAAAGTCTGGTTTTAGTTTCATCCATGTTATTTATTTGAATTAAAATATGAATTCCTAGTGATGGCAACATATATTGTATTGAAACAGTGGAATTGTGTTATGTGGTTCATTATGTGGAAAACAAACTTCACTAAGCTGTTTAAATAAGAAATAAGTGTCTTTCTTCTCTTTGTGTGGCAGATATATTGTCTTACAAGGCACGCACGCACACACGTACGCACACACAAGATGCTGATACAAAGGGAGGAGTTCAGTGAACTGTAAAAACACTAATGGGATCCCTGACAATATAATTAACTAATGAGGCTGATGGAGATGACAGCTCTCTGTCACCAGACACCCTCACTCCTCTTCCCCAAATCACCCTCCTCCTCCTCCCCCTCTGGAGCCGCCCCGCTCACATCTGCTGCTACTGCGCTCTCATGTACACACTCATCATGCTTTCTTTTTCCAAAATATCCTGCAAAATCCAAGAGAATATTTGGTATTTTATCTTTTTTTAAGTTTGATTCAAATGTCTTAATGTTCATTTATTCAGAGTTAGCTGACTAGTGCTGCAGATATGAAGGTATTTAATGATGGATTATGGATTCAAAGAGCTTGTTATGTTAAATTTACAGTGATTTAAAACTGAGGAAAAACAACGAATACTACCACAAAATGCTTGTCAGGATGGCTCAAAAAAATATTTAAATGACAACTAACTAATCCACTGAATGATCTGTTGTTGTATCAGTGGTTTTGCTGTAAGCCTGAACACCAAATAATGATGATCTCATCACTGTGAACATACAGCATAGTTTGAATCCAGTGAAATGTATTGATCAGATGTCTTTCTTAATCACACCTTAAACTGCAAGTCCACTAGTAAAATGAAAGCTCATCAAACATGAACATACCTCATCTACTTTTCATCAAATGTCTTAATAGAAAAATCTGCAACAGAACTCATAGTGAACAAGAGTGAGCAGCACATTTCCTCACAAATCTTGGTTCATCCATCTTTGCGACTCTTCAATGAAGGTGCACTCAGCCGATTGGCCAACAGTGCTGCTGGTTAACAGTTAACCTCTTTTCATGCTTGATTTCATGGTTAGTGCTAATTCACTAAGGAGGTGAGAAACGTGCGATGCTGGAGTCGCCTCCGTGGCTGTGGCCGCCGCAGAAACATCACTGTTACATTGTGTTGGTGTGTCACCGACTGACCACTGCCACTGATTTATTACAAGGCCACAAAAAAAAAAAAAGGCGTCCTTTGTGCTCCGGTATAAAAGCCAGGAATGTTTGGACGCACCATTAATTAGGCAGTTTGTTGTGCTTTTTTGAGCTTTTTGCATAGGGACACTGGTAATGATTAAACAACCCTGTGGCTGTGTAGTATAATGGCTTTTCTATTTTAAGGTTGTTTTTTTTAGTACAATACAAAAGGCAAAATATTCATTATAGGAACTGATGGAATTTTAACAATGAAAATACTCCTCTACAAGTTTAAGTCTTACATTTATATGCAACATAATCAGAGTCCGTGCAGTTTGTTTTCAGTAACGAACATACCAATGGATTTAACATAACATTTAGGCAATATAATAAACCAAAATCTTTTAAATATCATTAGAAAGAGTCTAAATAGCATTATAACGTTGTAGGAGGTTTAAATGGAGATCATTTCAATCATATTACACAGTTTGATCTGTAGTAAGAGGATTAATTGTCTGATAAAAGCAGTTTAATATTCAATGTTTCATATTATTTGATTAAGGTCTCTCTTATTTTCCAGTTTTGTAGAGACAAGTTTCAATTGAACTGAGGCAGAGAGAGTGTGTGTGTGTGTGTGTGGGGGGGGGGGGGGTCTCTAGCTTATATTATTACTGAAAAATTAAAATGTATGTGTTGTAGGAGCTGTCGTCCAACAGTAGGGGTCAGTACGAGCACGTGCAGCTCACGACAAGTACAGTAGGAGCAATGTGCCAAGTGTGTGTACTATAAATGTAATCTAATGCCTCTTAACACACTCTCTGTTTTACACAGTTGCACTTCCATCACTACTATGGCTGTATGTTGACAGCAGTGCTCTCTATGCTAACATTAGTGTTATGTCTACACAGCAGCCTGCTCCTCTCTCTCTCTCTCTGTCTGTGGTCATGTGCTTTGTGTTGGACGATCATGGTATATGACCTACACCAGTCTAAACCAGATGGGATGGTGAGCGCATACGCAAAAGAGACACACAAGAAAATATGCTGCATAGTTTACGTATCTTATCGATCTTTTGCTTGGTGAATATTTATAATGTACTATAATGGTTGGACTGCAGCAACAGCCAGGAATTGAACCGTCAACCTGGCAATGAATAATTCCACCCCCGAGCCATCATTGGAGTATTTACATAACTGCGTTAATCACACTATTCCCTCAGGTGCCAGTTAATTTGGGACACCTTGGTGAAACTAGCTCAGGCTCATACAACAAGTTTTGCAATCATCCTGAGTTCATCTGGGTTAAAACTTTCTGACTGCTGCAATTATCTGTCAGGTATGGATTAAGTACTGTTGTATAAATATATGTGCATTATAGTTAATATTATACCTCATTGATATTCAGTTAAAATTAGAGGAACCAGAAACTACAGAAATAACTATTAAGTTAAAATCACATGACTCTAAAACAGTAGCTACAAAAAATTAACATTATAACATTGATGGAGATCGCTTCTATTGCACTGCTGTTTTGTACTGGACAGCATTAGGTGTACCTAATAAACTGGCAACTGAATGTTGTCGTAGTCAGTGATACCAGGGAGTTTCAAGCCAACAGCTGTTGGCAGTCTTACAGCCAAGACATCACTCGCTTGGAATAAATCCAAAAATGTTACATGACTTGTTAATGACATTTCATTTTTCAATTTTCATTAAGTTTTATCAGTGCGGTCCATGAAAATCACATTATAAAGATTATGAACATTACGATTTGCTCGATACTTTGTTGGAATTAGAAATATTTTATATGTCCGCACTCTTCGTAAATAGGCTAAAATGCCAGAGGCCATGTTAAAGATCAAGCCTTCTCTTTTCAGTGTTTATGGTGATTTCCCTGTAAATACCAGTAACTAATCCATTATGTGTGCATTGTATACCACCTGCAGCAGAGAGACCATCAGCAAAGGTGCCTTTTTTTTAACCACATCCATATGGAGAGATTACAAACCAAACTGATGAGGCTAAAATCCCACGACAAGCAATCTGTATTAGTAGATGAAATGTATTTCTTCAGTGCAACTCAAAATATTATCATGTTTTAAAATGTTATCCCAGGCCACAGTTTAAAAATAAACCAGCTCTTTCCTCCTCTGTGTGTGTGTGTATGTGTGTGTTAGAGTGAGTAAAGCAGAAATCCTTCCCTCCTCCCTCCTTTGGCTATAAACTTACTGACCCTCTTTGCTGCAGCAGTAGTGCTCATCTCTGCATTGACTCCCTCTGTGGAGGAAAATCAATAAGCACGGGTCAAAACAGCCACTGAAGGAAGGAGTATTGGTAACACCATAAAACCATCAGTGCAGGATTTACTCAGGATGCAACCGAGCTCTCAGTGCAGAGCAGCAGGCCTGGTGTGATTTTTACTTGCATCCATGTTGATTTGAACACTGTAGTATGAGCTACTAGCAAATGTACCAGAGCACAGACACCTGGGTTTCTAAAGATGTGTTGCTGCTTTGAGTCTAGTACTGTTGCTGTGTGTTAAAAGGGAGAAACGTGAATTCTTCTTCAAGGTGTGCGATGCTCTCTTCAGGGTCGTGACTCATGACTAAAGCTCCGTCTTTTTCTTAACTGTCCTTATACTCCTCTTCAACAAAGAGTTTGTCGTCCTTCCCTTAGGCCACCAAGGAAGTCCAAAATAGACACACGGCATCTCAGACTCTGCTTTATTCCTGTGGTCGCTGAAAACCCAAATCTGGGAAACTTGCACGCCCACATTTATGTTACTAATAGGAAGGAACCTCACTGTATTTGACTCTGTGTCTAACATTGGCCTCAATTAGCTACTTTCTAAAGAACATGATGGTAGTGGTTATTTTTTCCTTTGACTTCATCTCTTGCTGTTTTAATTCTGGTATAAACCACATAAAGGTATATTTATTCTTATGTATCTTACATTTGTAGATCCAATATTCTATTTTATTTGATTGATTGATTGATTATTATTCTTTACCACCAACAATGGATTATTGCTTCTCACAGACAAAGTCCGAGTTTTCCTGTGATCCGTGTGTTATCCCTGGTATTTTGACTATTAACAAGTAACATTTGGAGAAAGGTTCTAGGAAGATGAGTAAACACATTAACATAGACAGGAAACCTCCAATAGGCTCAGTGTGAAGACATCGGCCTTCCTCCTCTCCACACGTCTCTCACCTCTCAGCACTCTTGGCCTTCATCATCAGTGTGCCGCCACAGAGTATCTTTGGCTCCACGCCTGCTGGTGTCCATGCCGCGCTCATGTGCTCCTTATCAGGTGTCAGATGTGGGTTTGGTGTCACTGAAGTCCTGTCCATTTCCCTTCACACCCTGCTTTTTGAGCTTTATTGCCAGACCTGAGGAACACAGGGTGGCACTCATCACTTTTCAGGACAGGGGGGCAAATAGCAGCCTATAGGTTTTGTCACCGCGTCGAGCAAAGAAATCTGTTTGGATGCTTGCTCAGAAACACGGCAGAAAGTCAAATTAAATATTAACAATTTGTGTCAATTTGTTACAATTACTATCTGACATCTTGGCTAAAAAGCACTTTGTGATGTCACTGTGACCTCAAAGTTTGACTCTCCAAAATGTAATCAGCTCATCCTGGAGTCCAAGTGAACATTTGTGCCAAAATTTGAGAAATTCCCTCAAGGCCTTCTAGACATATTGCATTGGCCAAAATCATGTTTTGTGAGGTCGCCATGAGCTTAACCTTTGACCTTTGTCCAGCAAAATCAAATCAGTTTCTCCTCGGGCGCAGGTGAATGCTTTTACAACATTTGAATAAGTTCCCTCAAGACCAAATCATTCTGTGAGTTTATCATGACCTTGACCTTCGGCCTTTGAGCACCAACTCCAATCACTTCATCCTTGAACCCAACTGAATATTTGTGTAAAATATGAAAACGATCCAACAAGGCATTACTGAGATATTGGGTCCATTAGAACGACAAACAACCCAAAGCAACAGAGCTCTGGCTATAGGAGCCTTTGGAAATAAGCTCTGGTACATTTCTTTGGATCATTTTGGAGATGTTTTCACACTTTAATAGAAGTTTACCTGTCATCCATTTGGGTTTTGGCAAGGCACACCTGTCTACAGCAGGTAAAAACACATAAATCCTTTCTGCAGCACACTGGAAGTTCAGATAAGCAGGACTCTTGCTCCAACTAGCCTGTGAAAGAGGTCACTGTGGCTGAGCTCCAGACATCCATCTTTACTCAAATGTTATTAAAGATTCAGAGGCAGAGGAGACACATCATTTAAAAAAATCTGGGTTGAACAGGCCTGATCCACATCTAAAGTGGAAACTAAAACTGTTGACCTGTTTTGTAGGTCAAGCGAACGTTAGCACAAGCACACTGAAGTTGTCCTATCCTGAACTGTCTGCAGAGTTTGGAAAGTCCCATATCACATCGTGGGAACGTAAGACATGAAAGCCAGAGGCTCAACACCAGGATAAGGGCTTGAAACGGTTCAGATGCAATGTTGTCTCCTCGACATTATTGGCAATTAGTCGCTGATAAGTGGACAGGAAAGGCTGCAGACAGTGTGTGAATGTCATTAGGGCTTTGGCGGTTTCAACTGAATAAAGGCTCAAAAGAAATACGTAACCTTTAATAGAAACTAGCAAAACATGCAGACTGTTTTCATTCTTGTTCCTCAGCCACATTTCAAAGCTACGCAAAGACTATTTTGAGTAAAAAAAAAATCATCAGAGGCAGAGCTGTGCAGCAAAACACAGGAGGCTACAGCTTGTGCCGACAACTGGAGAATGAGCAGAGAAGAATATGTTCTACTGTATGACTGATGCAGCTCAAATGCATTAAACTTATCGGAGACATCTGTGGGTTTGTGGGCAGACCCGCCATCCATAATCTCATGACAGCAATGAAAAATTTGGGAATGTACTCCGCCAAGCTCTGCTATCAATGTAGATGGACAAACACACTGTGGAGAAAAATGCTTTGTCACTATTATTGTGTTTAAAAGAATGAATGAGAAACTGCACAGAAACCTGCTGCCGGAGGGCAACAGGGCCCATTCGACCTCAGGTTTAGCATCGCTGCTTGTTGGTGCAGGTCCATTTTTTCTTGAGAACATATGAGTAAGTTCGTTTGCACAAACAACTTTCTGTTGTTTTATCAACCAACTTACTCACAGTTGCTCAAAGTCTCTGTGAACAAGCATTAAGTCGGTTTTCCCAAGAACCCGTCAAGGTGTTTTAAGAGTTAGTGGCCACGTTGTCCGGATGTGATTGTGTCTGTGGTGGTTATGACTTTATTTTGTGTTTCCTAATCATTGTGGTGAGTAGGGGTTAGATACTAGGATGAGTTACAGTACTGTCATCAGGAGCACGATTGAGACTTGAGGCCTAAAAGAGCAGCATAAAAATACTTTAAAATATTAGAGATATGCAATTTCTATAAAGTTATTAATTTTTGCTATGTTTCAGTGTTCAAGTTGGTTGGAGCGAATCAATGCTATGATCTATAACGCATTATCTTATAAAATGATGACATCATCATCATCATAGCTGTTGAATGAATGTAATTAAATGAAAGTACAACATTTTCTACTGAAAGGAATGAAGTCAAAGTTATTACTTAGCAAAGATTAGAACTCCAATGGAGTAAAAGTACCAAAATGCTGTATGACAGTATTGATGATAAGGAAGCAAATAAAGGTATAAAAGTAAATGTTATTCATCTAATGGCGCCCCTCCAGTTATTGTCCTAAATGATATGACGTCATATTTCTGAGTTAGGTTTCACGTTGGGTTGAGAGTCAGGTCTGACTTCAAGCTTTGTTTGAAAACACAAGTCTAAACCCCTGAACGCAGATAAACACACACAATTCATCCCGGCTGGGAATCTTGATCATCGGGTGGAATTTTCTCCCTCCCTTTGATGTTTCTCTGACTATTTATACAGCCACCACTTGTTGTCTGGAAAGTGCGAGCCTCTGCTGCAGCGTAGATCCCCACTGTACTCAAGCATATAAACACGGCCCGGGCTCACAACGCTGCCCTCCTTATCGACAGGAACCCAAAGTTCCTCCAGTGGAAATGTCTTTGTTCCCCCTCGGCTGCCACACAATGAGCGCGACTCTCTGGAGTCGGCTGAAGGCACTGCAAGCGAAGGCCTCCGCTCATTCCACGCATAGCACGGCGAAGGTGCTGACCTTGGCAAGAAGCTATTAAAATTGTTCTCCAACGGACCACACATACGTACAGTCACCTTGGCATATGAAAACATGCTCTCGTACGCAGCAAAACACATTTCACTAATAGCTTCTAGGTTAAAAACAAAGGAGAGGAAAGACATAAATTACACTTAAGACTAGAGGAGTTTTCTATTCATCTATGTAGAGCTTGTGTCCCTCTGCCAAGAATACACTGAAACCTGATCTACACTTCCACATTTATTTCATCTAAACTGCATCTAACAATTGTTGTCATTTCAATCAAATAGTATGCTGAGTGTTTTCTCAAATCGTCCTTCAATGTCAGACAATAATGTAAAATGCACAATAGAATTTCCAAATTGGATCTTCAAATTCACTTTAATGTCACATTTGATAAGAAAAACTTGAATTTCTTTTGATACCACCAATTTCTGGAAATAAATGAATAATCAGCTATGCTATCTGCAAGGAATGCATCAATCTGACTATTTCTACAGTCAGTTCAATCATTGCAACAGGATATTTAGCGCCACAGCATAAACAGATTTTAAATTTGGGAAAAGAAAGTAGTGGTATCACATGAATACTTGGTCTTCACTGATCCTAAGCTGGTTGATAAAATAATGATGAATTTAATATGGCTACATCCATTTATGTCCTGATCAACCAGAAACTCCTATCATCCTATTCGTACCTATTTTATGTTGATTATCTATTGACGTTAGGTCACAGGCAGCTGGCACGACATTTGTGACCCAGTGTCGTGCACAAAGTGAAAAACTGCACAACAGATTCAACCAACTGAGACTCTTGAGAATACAAACCAACCTACTTACAGTTTGGGCACAGCCACAGAGGCACACAAACACGCACACCCAAACACACACTCCCACACACATGGATTTTCCCTAATGACTTGCCTCACGGCAGCAGTCAGTCGGAGCTCCACAGAGGATGAAATCCTGTTACAGCTGGCTTTTCATGATGCCTTTAACCGCATTACACTCCCCTCTCAAGTCTAGATCCAATTTCCCTATCAAACAAGCTAACGCACACACACACACAGCCACACTGTGACAAGGCTGCCTGCTTTTTAATGTCGTCGAAAACAAAGTGTGTTTTTCTTCTCGCAGTATCTCCAGTGGCTGTGGGCTCTCTGGGTAGATGGGAACGGGAACTCAGTCAGACAGACAGGGGACGAACGGAGGAGGACGGAGGGAGGGAGGGGAGGGGGGATAACTCAGTTGGACTCTGGTGGTTTGCATGCGTGTGTTGTTCTCATGATAATAATAGGTAGCCGACTGAGGACACTGTGTTCATTAGCTTGTTTAGGATTAAGTTGCATTATTGGTTATTATAATACAGGATGTGAATTAGAAGTAAATTAGGTTAAGGCGTGAGAATGGGCCTGTAATGAAGGGGTTAAAGGACTATTTAACCATTTAAAACGTGTTAATCTTGCTGACAAACGTTTGTGGTTTTATTGTTCTCATCTGGCTGAAACGATTAATTTAATACAGAGATCTAATGACAGAAAAATGTGATCCACTCAACTGATAATGCAGACGTGAGGCATTTGGCTTTGTTTTGGTAGAGCTGCTCGGTAGTTGGGATGAGCAGTGGAGAATCAGCACAATCAGCTTTACTGACAGCCAGTGATCTTTAAGGGAAGGAGGTGGGTCCATAGGAGGTCACACACACCCCCACCCCCTCCACCCTCCAGTCTAGCAGCAGAGAAACCGTCTGTCTGCTGCAGCATCGACGACACGTTCGTCTGGATAAAAGGCCTTCCTTATTAAGTCAGCTGTCACATCGGGCACCTTGCCAAGCGGTACATCCATCCACTTGCTATTCCCAGCTGTGCCCTTATTGCTCTACAACACCAACTGCCGACTCCTTGCGTGACCTCAAACAACCTCCAATGAGAGATTTTTTTTTTCTAGTCTCGTTATGTTTTTCCCACATTATGATTTTCCACTAAGGCAGATGTTCAAATAGCTTCCCCCCACTTGTCTGGGCTGCTAATCAGTTTGAAAGGGAAGAAAAAAGCCCAATTATTGTGCGTCCATGCTCGTCTACACTAATGAATACCAATAGTTGCAACCAAGTGTAACTTCACCATAAGATCCTCTATAGTCCTAATGAATTTGAACAGGATCATTGGCCTTAAAGAATGCAATCAATTACCATCACGTGGGACTCCCCGCATAACTTTCAATTATCCTTTCATTTAGTCATTGTAATGGAATTGATTGAGTACAGATGGAGTTGACCCCCGATCAGCTTTCTAAGGTCACGCCTGTCAAGTGTCAAGTTGAGAGAATTGATTAAAGGATCGAATGGGTTTCTGATTAATTGATTTTTTTTTCTGGAGAGTGTCCCTTTCACACCACCTTCCCATTAACACGGTGAGCAGGGACATTTAGATGTTCACAGTCTTCTGGCTCGCAGGCGGGCAATTTCTTTTAGAGATGAGGATCCTAACATTTTTCTGGTTCATTAACATTTTCGGTTTCTAAATCATTACTAAATCGTGCCCAGACTTCATACATGGCGATGTAGGCTATTTTTTAACTGAACACTAAAGACAGAGAACATGGTAATTTTGTGGAAACAGAGAGCAGGGAGTTCAAGAGTTGTCTCTTCCAATGAAATATCTTTAAGCAAGGCATCAAGCCCCTGCATGCTGCTGACTCACTAGAAAATAAGAATTTGGGGAAACTTATCACTGCATGAAACTTTTGTTTTCATACTCTCTATGTTCTGGAATAAGGGCCCAGTTACTGTAAAGCATTTGAATGTGAATCAGAGCTGAAGTGTTTTGAGTTTCACTATGTTGAACATGCTCAATCACTTTCTCTCCTGCATTATTCTCCAACACCCTCACCTGTACTCGACATGGCTCAAGGCAACATGTTTCTGTGACATGCCCGAACCAACTGAGGAATGCGTAATATTACAAAATCACTCATTCATTATCTTTTTCTTTTTTTTTTGTTCATTCTGGGCCAGGTGAATCAAGGCTGAGTCATACAGGAGTGCCGGTATGAAGAGATCGACAAAATGGACATACCTAACCCACGTCAAACAGTCCGATGAATGCAGTCAAAGGTATCTCCACTCAAGGTCCACTTAATCATTTGTTCATCATCAGTAGTGGGCGATTACTACATTGTGGTGTAATTGTGGATTTTTTCAAAGTAACTTACATTACATCATAGTTCAAAAGTTGAGCTTATTGGCATACTCTTGGCCCAGAAACAGCTGTCGATATCACAGGGTCCACTTGTGAGCTGTTTGTTTGATCATATCACAAGATCTTTAATGGCAAGTGAACCTCAGCTTTTAACAGAAGTCTGAACACCAACATCTATTGATGAAAGTCACGTAGTATCAAAAGCTCCAGAACACTTACATAATACTATGAATAGAAATAAAAAGCTTGGGTGTGACATGACAATGAAATAATTTCTTCCTTCTGATGTCTACCGCTGTGTTTTGTTCACAAATGAGGTGTAAATGTGACCTTTTAACCTGTGTATGAGAAAAGCCATGTCAATGTTTCCAAATGATGCCGGTATGAATTACAGATGAATGGTTATGGATCAGTCATGAGTCATATTTACAATCTTTAACGTCATGCTTAATCAGGCATGAGTCAACTTCACATCATTGAGGTCATACTAATGAGAACAAGTTATCCAAGAGTGTTTTAATTTTTGATTGACTTAACATTACATCCCCAAAACCAATATATTAAATCTGGTGAAGACAGATACCCTCACCTACACCAAGATCATATCAGATTCATACTTTAACTTAAAAACCAAATCAATTAGGCTAACAATATGATTTGTGTCCATTATTCAGCTGGTGACGCCTTTAGTTAACGCTAATGTGACCTATTATAAATCAGTATATTGTATAATGCTCTGAAATGGGCCATTCATATTTTAGGCAGCACCGTAAATCAACACCATGGCAGCATAACAATAACGTTACACAAACCACAGCCAGAAGAAAAGTAATTTGGGCCTTTGAGGCTAAGACAAGGGAAGCAGCCCACATTAACACGACTAAACACAAGCAGCCATGTACTCACAGAAGAGGAGCTCACTGTTGTCCTCCTTTTAGCACAGCGGACGGAAGTTAAATCCTTGGTGAGGTCGTAACAACTGGACTTGACAATAAACTAGCTAACCGCTAAAGTAGCTAGCTACTAACGCGATCATATCCTTATTAGAGCTGCCCTGAAGCGTCATGTCCGCAAAAAAAGCTACCAAAACAGTGGCAGCAATGGAAAAAATTAAGCTTTTACAGATGTACTGTATGTCCAGGACGGTTAGAAGACGAATAACGTTTTTGTTGTTCATTGCAACAAGAGGATGAGCAGCGACCATGGCAGCCACCTATCTGCGCGCGCCATATTTGTTCTTCTTCGTTAGAGCAAAAATCGTAATATTTGAAAGGGTGCGTTTGACCTACATCACAGAAAGACTGTCTGTCTTGTGAAAGTGCTCCCATAGTCAGTGGAATGTAGCGGTTATTATATCTTCATATTTTAACACAGTATTGCCCATAAACTCTATCCATGCTGAAGCCTGTCACAATACTGTGACAGCTACAGCATTTCACAGTTTTTCTCTTTTTTTTTAAGGGGTCATGCGTGCACCACTGCCTTCAATCGTATTCAGTAGCGTGTAATTTTGTTGTACTGTACATACTGTAACTTACTTCAGAGTAGCTCCTCAGGGTATTTCACACTCACTAGTGTCACTCAGACTGGGAAAGGTGCAAATTGACCTTGCATATCACTGTACATGGTGTTGGGTTGCACTGCACACCGTCACTTGAGCATGTACAAACAGACATGCATGGAATATGTGGAAGCAGACGGAGGAAGGAAAACTACATGCTGAAACCTTTAAAATGCGCAGTCTCTCTTTCTTTTCCTCCACAAACAACCAGCATGTTCAAAATGTGTATGAATATGTTTGCAGTACTATCAGTGTACGTGTGCTGTGCAAAAGGGTTTCTGGCCCTGAGGTATGGAAGTAGATGCAAATTCACAGTTTGTTTACCCTCCTTTGACCTTTGACCTTTCTCCGTGCCCCACAAAACCTAACATGTGTTTTGTATGACATCGATGGCTGCGATCTCACTAAGGTACAGCAAAGGAAGGAAACAAAGCACAGACCATTAAGAGTGATATTTTTTGTAGATGTTATAAAAATATGTCCAAGAATATGGGCCCCCTCACATATGCAACCACTTAGAGCTGATAAAAAAATGTATCTGTTACAGCTTAATTGTAGTTTTTGTCATTGTTGAATTTCCTGCAGCTACATATGAAATATTTACATTCCTAGCTCAATTCTTTGACCATCATAACAGTATATAATTTTAATTCAAGCTCATAGGCCTACTTACATACTTTATAAGTGGACCTACCATGTTTACCCACAAATCATCTCACTGTCATCTCAACACATTTGTGTGTTTTGACACATGCACACCACACACTGAACAGTTGTCCCAGAAAAGCTGCTATGGCACCGCAAGACACTCTGTTGCACCCCCCCCTCCTCTCCTCCTCCTCCACCGCAGCCATCCCCTCCCCTCTGCCAAGTTATTGCCCCCACCCACCAACCCACCTCCTGGTGCAGTGGGTACATGTAGGGGGGGGGGGGTTACTGCAGAGGTAAAACAGACCTGCAGTGCCAGCCAACAGCGCACAAACGCACAGAGACACAGTCAGGACACCGTGGCTTGTTTCCCTGCCTCAGTCAACCCACAATGCCAGCTGCAGCCCGCTGTCCACCAGCACGTGCCAGCTTGATATCCCGTACGGGCCATGTTTGGTGTGTGTGTATGTGTGCATGTGTGTGCATGTGTGTGTGTGTTTAAAGAGACGAAGGGCTTAGCCTAAAATCCTGTCACCCAGCTGCCTCCACTGTCAGATGGTCCCAAAGACCCACATCAACAGATGTACAGAGCAGCCACGGGGAGCAGAGCACACACAAAATGCCATCTCACAGTCAGTCACTCTGCTGCAGTTTGTTCGTGTGTACAGACGACACGACACATGCACATATAAAACAGCCTACAACCTTTTTTTTCCGGCTTTAACACTGTCGCATAAATGAAACACAATGTAGCTGAATGCTTTCGGCCATTTTGAGCTGGGTGGTAGTACTACGTGTTTACAAATGCAGCGCACCGAGATGTCCTTGGCTGTTGCAAGGAGCCACTTTTGGAATCTGGTGTCGGTTTACTGATGCAGTCTGGGATCGGTGGGGGGTGCATTGATGCTGACAGGCACAAAGGAAACTTGGCATCACACTACTACTACTACTACAACTACTACGACTACTACTACTACCCTGTATCAACACTTGTCAATTAATAAATGTTTTATCTTGATTAGCAGATGCTGTAACACAATGGCGAAACCAAAACATTATCTTAAAATGTTTAACTGAATGGGCAGAGGATGGGATTAGAAACAAAAGGAGGTTAAATTCAAGTTAAGTCGAGGAGGTTTATTTTGGCAGTGTCCCTGGAGAGAGCGTGCCATGTGCTACAATGATTGCAAAGGCGTTTTTTACGACAGTCCGGTTCCCAGTTCACCATATAACCTTGGGGTTTTTTGAATGGTGGGAAGAAACTGGAGCAACCAGATTAAAAACACGTGGAAGAGGGAACATATCGCTCATTATCCACGTTGAATGTCTGTCTGTCATGTTGCAAACCGGTACAGTGGTGCAGTAGTTAGTGTTGCTGCTTCGTCTCAGCAGGAATGTTCTGGGTTCGATTGCCGAGCTGGTGGCCTTTCTCCGGTTTCCTCCCACAGTCCAGAGCAATGCATTCTAGGTTAATTGGCAACTCTGAAATGCCTGTCGGTGAGCGTGTGAGGTTGTTTGTCTCCATATGTTGGGCCTGAGATGGACTGGGCGCACCCCGCCCTCACCCCAGTGTCTGCTGCGATTGGCTCATACCTCCAGCACCGATAATACAGTATATGTAATATTCTAATCTATTTTAATCTAGGACTCTAGCTGGACTCTAACCGGACACACAACACAACCAAAAGTATCTAGAGACCTTAACAAAGTATGCAAACATACCACAACTCAGTCCAAAACCACAGGCACTGATGTGCTCCGGACACTTCTGGGAAGGATTTCACTTTGAGTTTGGAGGCCAGCTCCAGGCATTAGCCTCATTCAGCTGCAAGGGCTTTAGAGGGGTTGACCCCTGATGTGGGGTCATATTTGACCCGGATCACAATTGGCATTACAGTTCATCCCAAAGGATGCATGGGGTTAAGGTCATGCTGGTCATATAAACCCAACTGTGGAAACCATTTCTTTATGCACTGGAGCACAGTTGTGTTGAAAAACGAAAGGGAAAGTCTGCGCTTGTATGAAATTACTCTAATACACTCTCCCGATATGAAATTTGATTTCCACCATATCTCTTAATAGGATCAATGAAGGCGCAGACAGTGTGACCAACCCTTTCTTAAAGTGATTTTACAGTCATTCATGTTAATACATCTATAAACATTATCAGCTCCCTTCCCCTCTCCCACCATGACTCCAGCACTTCCACAAAGCTGTGTAAGTCGATCCGGCCTTTCCGACAACGGACCGGTCCCATTAGCGCCAGCCATGGGCACCCATGGGAGTCCGGAGGAGAAGTGTCCCACCCCCCCACCACCTCCGCCCAGCATCATAACATTACTCATGAAACATTCACATCTTTATGTGGCCAGGATGATCACGCCAGCCTCCCATTGGCGGAGACTGGATCGGCCCAGAGCAGGAGACGAGGTTCTATTGGCGTGGTGGGGAGCCAGACTGATGGCAGGACGGCGAGGAAACTGGATCGATCGATCAGCCCACATAGACGAGGGCAAGGGCAAGTGCTGTGCTGTGCTGTGCTGCAGGGTTTCAGAAGACTGCTATTCTCCTTCAAACGACAACAGTTAGAGGTTGAAAAGTAGAGCTTGATCTGATTTGAAGTGTGGACATTAAAATTAAAGATTGTTTTGAGAAGTTTCCCATCAGCAGAATGAACAATAGAGCTATAAGGCTGAGCAGTGCTAAATCTATCTGGCAGCTCCTTGTACTGTAATGCTGTGGTAGGCAGCTGTGTGGGTAGTTTTGCTTTTATTTGCACAGCTTTTAAAATATAGTTGAGATATCTGTCATACCCCATTGCACTATAAGTGAGACTATGTTCTATACTCTGCAGAGAAGTGAGGAAATGTGTTGTTTTTCTACTGTGATTTAGCTAAACTAGCAATGTCAAGCACCAGAGAGTGTTTTGTATGAGTGATTATAGTTCATTGATTTATGTACAGCCAGTGAATAGGTTTACTTGCTTTAAAACATTTATAATAGCATTTCGGTTGACTCTACTCGCTGCTAATTGTTAGCATCAAAAATAGCAGACTGGCTGCTGTTCGATGAGTTAAGTATAATTAATAAACCAACCCTTTATGTCTGCTTGGTGCTGGAATAAGCTTCATAAGATCATTTATCAACTTTAAAACTATAATAATGAAGATAAAGGTGCTAAACACGCCACTGGACTTAGCCTATAAGGGTTGGGTGGCACTTCTCTGTGGGTCGTCGTCTCTTCTTTCATATTAGTCACCGGATCCATTGTTGGTATAGAAAATATTGATTTTGCAGCATGGTGACACGACATTCAGAGGTCTACTGGTAATCAGATAATGGCCATGTTTTCATTTCACAAAATTGTTGTGTAAATTAACACTACAAAGCAATCACTACATTTGAATGGCTGACTTCTTCGTAAGGTCATACTGTAAGGTCAAGAAGAGACTGCCCTTCTGTTAAAAACAACATCATGAGTGATCTGTGCAGCTTATTATGATCCATAGGAGGGAGTGGCAGTCAATGAACAGGTCGATAAAACACAGGCCTATAAGTACTTCCTTAAGCTTAGAGGATGTTCTTCTGAACATGTTTGATGTTGTACTGTAACTGCGGCAACAAAGCTCTGCTAATCTTATACATGTACTCATTTTATCCCATACCACAATCTTCTCCAGTGTCTTTTATGTGTGTGATGCAGTGAAAAGCTCCAGCACAGGTAGGTAGGTGGACTTTTCGCAAACCAAATATTACAAGCGCGATCAAGATGTGTCAAAACTGCTTTTAATAAATAACTGGGATGATTATTTAGAACAATTAAACATCCACTAAAAGAATGGAAACTTTTTTTCCGCTTTGTACAAAATTACCTTACGTCCCTTGAAGAATAAAATGTATACAATATGTATTATTCAGCTTTTAACACCAGCAGTGACGCATCTTTAATTCTTTATTTTTGCTGTGTCCCATTTACAGAAAATACAATGGCGTTTTGAGACAATGACATGATATGAAAAGGGGTAAAACTTTTGTCATTTTGAAATGAGTTGGTAACTTAAAAAAAAACCAAAACACATTTGCATGGTCGCAAAAAAAAAAAAAATGCATCAGCAAATATTGTTCCCTTCATTAAAGCCTTTAAACCAAACATGAAGCTAATGCATGATGTCCACGTTTGACCTACCGACATCCACATTCATGACCCTCAAAAGAGTCATGGTGGACATTTTTTCTTTTTTTTTCTATCGCCTCCATCAGTGTTTTATTCCAGAGATCTCCATGATAGCAAAGTGAGATAAGGAGAGCACTTTACTCAGGCGAATAAAACACGCCACAATACACCACACAACGTTTTAAAGAGTTACTTTCCTTAATAGTGAAAACAAACCAACAACATAAAAAGATGACCATTGATTACACAAATAATGCATTACTCGTTACATTAAGGCACCTGAAACAAAAGGGTTTGTGACGGGTTTAGAAACGGTTTGATGCGTTGTGGAGAAAAATAAACTATTTAAGGCTATAATATCAGCAGCTGTTCGACACCGCCTGATGAAGTTTTTTTTTTTTTTTGCATCTGATCCTGAACAACGAAAAACAGGCGAGTAACAAAGAAAAAAAAAATCGAGAAACGACTTAAGTGTATAAGGAAAAGCAATCACTGGGATCAAAAGATGTTTTCAGATTACGGCTGGAGCAAGTTGCACTTTAGCCACGCCCCTTTTATGACATCACTTATAGAGGAGCGGCCATGACGGTTACATAAATCATAAGTTGGTTAGTTGAAACCAGTGCTTTTTACTGGTGATAGTAAGAACACATAAATAATTTAGACATTTTAGATACTGTAATTGAAGGGAAATTAAGTGCAAGGATGTATAAGGATGTATCTGCATGAAAACAAAAACAAAACATAGCTACCCTTACGAACTAAAGACAGAAGACGAGATTCATTTTGCGCAAAAAGGTAGTATCATAGATGATTTTGCACCATCGGATTATATTTAGAAAAAATAAACAACCTGTGCTTGAACTTATTTCTACGACCACAGCATCATGATTATATATCCGCCGATTTATTTTTCATAACTAAAACTCACTAAAGAAAATAACCACACCTGCAGGTGTGACCGTCTGTTGCCAAAAAAAATTAAAAACTAATGAGGTGCCCCCCCCCCTTGACAAACCATTTATAAACCCGTCAGAAATTCCCTCATAGGTGGTACCTCATTGTAAAGGTTCTTAACTGTGGGACTCTGGATATGAAGTGTTATAAAACCTGCCTATTTCGACTGGCATAAATAAAAGGAATGGCATTGTAAAAAAAATAAAAATAATATTAATCATAATAATAATAATAATAACAATAATAATAATAATAAAAATGTGTGACTTGTCTTTAAGTTACTTATTTCAAATATACACAGCGACTCCTTTAGTATTTACACATATGTACAGAGTATTCATTTCTGTTTTGATCAAATACCTTGTATGGCGTTGCTGTGAAATTGAACTCTCTAAATGTACACTTATATCCCTTTGAGATTTGAGAACAAGGAGGTCAAACTGGGCAGCGCGACTTGGAGCCTCGACACGACTCTTAGAAAGGCACTTGCTACCAACTCAAATACTGCAAAAAATCCTCAAACAAGAGTTTTTCAGCCAAGACAACTGAGAGACAGGAGAAAAAAAATGGAAGGCCACATAGTAGGCACTGGGGTTTCTGTCCCCTCTCCCCCTCCAGGCCAAATGTTTTGGTAAGGCTGGCGCATGACGGCCACAGGTGGATCGGTGGGCAAAGCTGGACGAGAGACAGAGCAAAGGGAAGGTTTCCTCTGTTGCCGTGGCTGCAACAGTCCATTTCCCCTCAAAGCCCTTCCTTTACTGTCCCTTTAACGTGTCTCAGCCCCTCCCCCACAGACACTGAACAGGAGCCCGCTGACAATTCAACAAAATCATAATCATCTGTAAACAAAAAAAGAAAAAAAAAACAGAAAAAATCTTTATACAAGTTGTTTTTTCTCCTTTTTGATGATTCATCATTTCTTTAATGGTACAATTCCATAAACAAAAATCGCAGAGCTTCTTTTGCCTCCTGAAAAAATCGTTACGTTTCAGCTCCTTCTGTACATAATTAAAGAAAAATAAGTGAACAGAAGCAAAAAAGGATGTTCACTGTGCTCTAGTCTCCTGAATTTAAAAAAAAATCTTTCAGGTGACAGTGACAAAAACATGAAACCAAAGCAAAGAATGGCTTATTAAAACACAAAGCCTTTTTTTCTTTCCAAAAGTAGTCCCAAAATAATAGCAGCTGCGTTGCAGCTTCTCTCGCTTCCACGTTGCGAGTCCTCTGTTTAAATTTCTTGCACACAGTGGTCTCTGCGGTCTTTCTGACCAGTAAAGACGGCACTGACATTTTTCCAGCGGTTGTCTTTGGGGCTGTAGCCTGGGGTCCGGTGGGGCGCTTTGAGGGGTGGACTGGAGCTGTGCAGGGTGCAGATCACACCCCCACTGGACTGCACTGTAGTCTTAGAGTACTTATAACCCGGCTGCTTTCCCGCCTCGGCTCCACCACACTCCTCGTCGAGCTCAAGCTCGCCTTCCGTCTCCTCCTCCTCCTCCCCATCGTCACATGTCCGATAGGAGGGACCCATGAGCTTTTTGCGCTCCTGCTCAGCCTCCCTGTTGCTTTCTTTCAGCTGCTGCTGACGTCCCACGACGAGAGGGAGGGGCTCCCACTGGTTGTTCACGTTGTCGTCTGCGGCGGATCGTGCGTTCCTCTCACGCTCTTTTCTCCGCTTGCGCGTCCACCAAACGCAGACAATGATGCAGAAGAGGCAGAGCAAGCAGAAGACCACACACACTAAAGGCACCAGGTAATCTGTTGACATGAAGATGCACACAGAGCGAAGTTAAAGTCAGCCTCAGAGAAACCAGTGGATTACTCAGGAACTGAAAGGGCTCCATAACGAACCCTTGTGGGACACCTTTGTTAATTTATAACTCACCCACTGAGGGGGGCATGACCTGCGTTTCCACTTTGACCTCAGTGACGGCCAGCATTACAGTGCTGTTGTGCCGCCTTGACAAAGAGCCCTCAATGGCGCTGGCTACCTTCTGGATCATAGAGTGGTCTGGTAGATCCTCTGGATGGAAAGACTGAGAAACAGATCAGAGAACAGGGAAGAGATGAGACAAATGGAAGAAGAATCTCGCTGCATTATAACCTTTAACATGTGGACATTTCAAAGTGTGCATGAGTAGTTTTTAAAAGTCATCCAAAACAAAGGAGGTGGTTGGGAGATTAGAAAAAGTTGAATTAAGATGGCTCACGATACAAGCTTATTTTTAAGGTCACCCTCGTCTTGATTTAAGATTGTTTAGCCACCAATGACAAAATGCGTCTCTTTGACCCATACTTTTGGCAAACTGGGAAAAAAAAAAAAGATTTAATAGGACAGCTTGTGTGAGCAACTGTGTGGCTGTCTGCACAAGTGGCCAAAGAGCAGCTCTAGTTGTTCGGGTATTTGGGTCCCGACCAACTAATTCTGTGCCAGACAAGCTGGGAATAAGAACGAATGACCTCCAACGCTGTGCTCCTTTGCCGAAATGGGGAAGTTTTTAATGATGCTGCACACAGAGAAGTGAGAGAACAGAGGGCACTGTGAGCATCCAAGATCTGGATCATTCACTTACTATAGCCACCTCTACAGCATCCTGGACTGAATGAGAGAGGTCACAGAGCAGGAGAAGGGCATGGTCTTCCGCCAAGCCTCGGGTGTCGGGAAGATACCTCAGCTCGTAGCAGATATTCTCCACCGTTATTCCCTGCACATTCACAGAAACACACACACACACACACACACAGATCAGCAAACAATACGACTGCGCGTCTGGAACAAGAAACATTATACGCAAAAAGACGTGACTCACTGCTGGTACTTTGTCTCTGATGAAAACAAGTGTTATGCGGATGCAGCTGTTGTCCAAATGCCCGCTGTTGGGCTGGCACTTGGTGGTCACTTGTGGAGGTGGGGGTACAGCCATGGCGCAAACCCCCCACTGATGGCATGGTGGAGAGAAGCAGGTGAGGTAGCTGTGCTTCAAGCACTCGCGTCCGGCCGGGCAGGACTGCTGTCTCTGGTCCTGGTCCGACGGCTGGAGCAGGCAGGGACGACGACCACACAGCACCTGGAGCCGCAGGGTCAAAACTTCATGTTACTCCACAAAACTATCTTTTTCTTCTATTGTAATAATGTAATGTTGTTTATTATGTCATAAAATGCTCTAAAATGGACAAAAACAGAAATTGAAATTAGCATCACCCTTTGCATATATATTGCTGATTGGACATGGAGAAAAAGATCATTAACGAGGCTTGGATAGAGAAAGAAAACACTCAAACTGACAGACAAATGAAAAGAAGTTTCTAGGTAGCCCTAGTTAGGAAGGTTGTGTTACCTTTGTACAATCCACTTTGCCGTTGATGCAGTGGCAGTTGTTGCACTCTTGTTCCCAGCGGCTGCCGTGGGGAAACTGCAACCCGCCGTAGTGACACGTCTTCCCAATACCTATGACTATAAATAGACACATGTTGATGAAGGTTGTCTGCGGTGATTATTGACTGAATCAAGTGAAAAAAGCAACAACAACAACAAAAAAATCTATTTACACTCTTGACATCTGGTTCCTGTTCGACCGAGCGGGCAGATGCATCGGAAACCATTGATCTCGTCGATGCAGGTGGCTCCGTAGGCGCAGGGAGAAGACTGACATTCGTTTATGTCTGTGAAGGAGAGAGAGCATTGACGTTAGCTTTGATGGGGCTGCCCGACTTTGTTTGCACCCGTCATAACCAAACTGTGACACAGGAAGTGCTCACAGATACTGTATCGCCAGCTGGAGCATGCTAGCATAAATTAGTCACAAATTCAATAGCTTCCTTGCTAGCAGCTAGCTAACTGATATTTATATTCTCCCTCTGTGGATCTGTGTGGTTGGGGCTAAAAAAACTCACCTTTTTGTTGTAAAGTTGCGACTAAAAATTCACCAACCCCTCTTCTGGCTCATTTTTTAAAGATACAGTGGCTTGAAAAAGTATTCATACCTTGTGAACTTTCCACATTTTTACAACCACAAATTCCAAGGTGTTTTATTGGGATTTTACGTGTAAAAAATCTTGAACACCATATATCATTTTCCTTCCAGAAAATCCCAATAAAATACATTTATGTTTGTGGTTGTAATGTGACAAAATGTAGAAAGGTTTGACAGGTATGAATAGTTTTGCAAGGCACTATGGCCTTGAGGCGCAGCCATAAATCACAAATTAACATTTTTCTATTTTGAATTCCTGAGATCTTCAAGAGTCTTTATAGTAAAATGTAAGTGTATTCCACAAGAAATAGAGCAAATCTTTGAAAAAAAAACCCCAAAAGGAATAAATCTAATGACCTTTTCTGTCAATCAACCCAAGGCTGCCCAGATTTATTTGATGGATCCCATGGGGGAAACAGCAGCCAGTCAAGACCAAAAACCAAAGGCAAAGCAAATTCACAACACATAAATAGTGCACGTTTAATCATCAACCTCTCTGTCATTAGCCCAGCTCTTTGAAAGACATGTGTCCCTCCACCACAACCTTTGAGGAGCCCGACCATTGTCACCCAGATTTCACATGAACACGGCCTGGATGAGAATCCTCAAATTCAGGCCTGACAGCAAAGGTGAACGCTATCCGGCCGAAAACAAAAGGAGCAGAGAAGAAGAATTTCAGGGTCACTGGGTAATTTGTCTTCAGTGTGTGTTTGTGTGACTGTGTGAGTATGGAGGAGGGACGACCTCTGACCCCCCGAGGCGTTAAAGGACCGAGAAAAAAGGGAGAGGGCGGCGTCCTGGTCTTGCATTTAGGTGTCAATGTGTCCACCCCCACTGCACCCTTTCTCCTTGGCTCCATCTTTGCATCCTCTGAAGGTTTTGAATATTGATTTTATATGTGCAAGTTGGGAGGTTTTGCACTTTTGCACTGGATTGAAAAGGATTTTAAGTTACGTTATCAATACTCACTGATTCTGCAGTCCGGTCCAGCAAAACCAGGAGCGCACTCACATCGAAACCAGTTCACCCCGTCCACACAGATACCGCCATTGTAGCTGAGAGAGAGAAAAGACAGATGTAGATGTATATTTTTAAAAAAAACTGTTAGATGAAGCTACACAAGAGCTGCATCCTTTCCAGCTGCGACAAAGCCACATCATTTTGTGTGTATGTGTGTGTGGAGGTGGGGGTCACAAGGCTCAATTCAACTCATCAATACCAGCCTCCACCTTTCAGATGCTAATAGGCGTGTCCGGCCCCTCCCCTCCCCTCCTCTCATCATGCCTCTCCTCCAGTCCTCCTCAAAGCCCCGCTCACCCCCGCCCAGGTTGCACGGGAAGAATGGACATGCAGACCCCCCCCCCAGCACTCCACCCCCCACCTGCATTCACCATGGGGTAGGTGGGACTCTTGTTGCCCCCCCCCACACACCCAACCCCAACCTCAAAACCTCTCTCTCTTTCCCTGTTTCTATTCAATCTCCGAGCCCCCTCCCCTCTGTGCCGAGAGATGCCCCTTTGAGGCTTGATTTAAGCACAACTTCCACTGCTTTTAGCCCCTCCTCCGACTCCCCGCACTCCCCAGCCTCAATCCTCACCCCCCGTGAGGTCTGTGTGAAGTGTGGAGATGAGGGAGGCAGGGACATGGATATTGGGGTCAGGGATGGGGAGGGGGCAGGAAACGATACTCACCACGGATGAGGGTTGCAGTCGTTTGTGTCTGTTGAGGAGAAAAAAGGGAAAAAGACTCAGTGATCGTACAGTTTAAAGAAGCCCACTCTTCAAAACAATGTTAAAGGGCTAGTTCAACATTTTGGCAAATGAGCCCATTGCCATAATCGCCACAGTCATAGCAGTAGGTTCGTTACCTGTTTGTCGGTGTAAGCTATTTTTATTTAGATTTTTATTATCTGAATGTGCAGGTGGAAAGGGAAGCCAAGAAATCCCATTAGCCTCCGTAGTGTAGCTCTGAGCAGCTCACGGCTCTGCTCCGCCGTCCAAAAAATAGCTTGCAAAGGTAACGAACCTATTGCTATGACTATAGGGATTATGGCAAGTTTGCCAAAAATGCTGAACTATCCCTTTAAAACAGAGTGTATCTGCCTCGAAATGTATCGTAGCAATCAGATGTGTGAATAGTGAAGAAGAGGAACTGACTCTGGCCACAAGTGGGGCCTTCCCAGCCCTCTTTGCAGATGCAGGTGAAGGCGTCTCCTCCTCCCACACAGGTCCCACCGTTGGAACAAGGACTGGAGGCGCATGTGCTGTTCTTGGCTGTGGAAAGAGAAAGAGCCAAAAGATCACAAAGCTGCAAAAAACTGTCAAAAAAACAAAAACAGATCACACAATAAAAGGAGGCATGAAATGTTTATGGTGCTGCAGGAAAACTCAAATACAGCTTTGCAGGACATTTTCTGACCTCACTTCCCCTTAACGTTTTGACTGAGCCCCTGACATCTAAACACAACCGAAGTCATCTATTTATGATGACGATGGATAGTTTGATTATTCTATATGTAAACTGTACCATGGAAGAGAAACCTGAATTAATCTGAGATGATTAAGGAGCCACATTCTGCGCGGACAGTCCACTTGAAAATGTCATTAATATCACTCAGGCTTTTAATGCAGCTTTAGCATCTATTAGCCTAAATATGGGTCGTTCCCAGGCCTCTGAAGCCATCGCTCACGTCTCTGGATTTACAGCAGGTTCAGTGTTTAAAATAGGTCTGGTCCATAGATGGACATTACAGACAGCTGGAGAAACATCCCAGCAGCTATCGACCTCGCTAGATTTGTTTTAAAAAGACAGCGAAATAGATAAAGATAAAAATCATGAAGAAGAAGAAAACGAAGAAGATAAAAAGCTGGACATATTTCTTAAAGATAATGACCCCAAATTTAGGTTTTTCTTTGGATTCCTATGCACGTCAGTGTAAAGACTCACCTGTGTTGCAGGTGTTTCCTCCCCACCCGGATGGGCAGGCGCAGCGGAAGGCGTCCCCATGGTCGTAGCAGGTGCCTCCGTTGCTGCAGGTGGTTGCGTCACACTGGCTCTCACCTGGCGCGGAGAAGAAACCGACACTGAGATCATGCAGCTACAGCAATCGGGCTTTTTGATTCTTCTACAAATGGTGATGAGCTGACAGACAAATGTTATTTCCCTTTGGGGAGTAATGAAGTAATGCGTATTCATATACTACACACCCTCCTCATTCAACGCACTGTTATCTAAATTGGTACGACAAGGCTGATTTGTGTGATCCGACATGTTGAAACCGTGCGTCGGGTGTCAAAACATACACAGATGTATATCACGGCGGAGTCCAGGAGGCACCGTGAGATATGAACATAAACACGCACATTAACACAGAGTCGACATAACTCACGGGAATGGCAGGTCTTGCCCTTCCACTTGTCGGCGCACTCGCAGTAGAAGTCGTTCACCAGGTCGACGCAGTGCCCGCCGTTCTTACAGGGGTTGTGCCTGCACTCGTTGACGTCTGACAGGGAGGGAGGATTTATTTTTATTTAGAGCAAAGAAACAGAGCACACAGCAGCAGATGGGACTTTTTTCGTCTTCTTTTTTGTTTGTTTAAAATGCTGTAGAAGGAGGAGGAGGGGGGCGATGAACTCACTGTGGTCGCACAGTCGTCCCTCCCAGCCGTCGGGACAGAAGCACTGGAAGGAGTTCACCAGGTCGATGCAGGTCCCTCCGTTTCTACAGGGGTTACTGACGCAGTCGTTTATATCTGAAATAGTAAAGTGGAGGAGGTCAGACAGATGGATTGAGTTCTGTTTGAGCACTTACAAGTTGTATATGAGAACTTTTTTTTTTTGCACATTATCCATTTGTTAACCACATTATGTAGAAATGTGTAAGTGTTTATTCTGTATGTGTCAATACCTCCTTATTTGTTTATCTGTAATAATTAAGGGTGTAAAACTTTAATAATGGAATTTGTTAATTTAAGAGTATGTGTTGCCTTTATTAAAGGACAATTCCGGCCAAATTCAACCTGGCTATTGTTTCCTTCTATTTTGAACTGTTAAGTGTCTTTGAGCATTTGTAAAAGCGTTTCTAAATAAAATGTATTATTATTATTTAAATATACACTGGAGGGGTTTGTCTACTTCAAGCAAGCGGACATGTTTGTGAACGAATTGCAATGTATAATTAATTGCAATTTGACAGCTAACTATTTCACAGGTTGTCTGATGATCAATTGACAGCTCTAGTAATTATATCAACATTAGATATGTTTAATGCTACCTTAAATTATGTGTACACAACTTTCTTTAATGTGAATGGTTTTAACATTATTATAAAATATTTTAACCACACACTAAGGATTTAACTGTTGAAAAATTTGTTGCGTATACATTTTTCACTGAATTGGAAAGCATTAAGTTCATCAACCAAAAAATAATAGCTGAAATTAAAAAAGTGATGTCATTGTTCATCGAAAAAAAGTTTTGTCAAACTTCACACTAATTGAAATCTCTCCACTCACTCTCGTGACAGTAGATGCCACTGAAGCCCGGGTCGCACACGCAGGTGAAGTTGCCCGCCGGTTTGCTGATGCAGCGTCCTCTGGAGCCGCAGACGTTGGAGGAGATGTGTCGCACGCCGGCCGAGTCGTTGGTCGCCACGGCAACGGTGCAGATGTCAATCGCTGTGGGGAAAATAAAGATATTGGTTTTAAATAAATCATCATCTCATAGCTTTTTCTCACTTTTTTCTCCCCCCCTCAACACATCGTGTCACATCATGCAGCTCCTCTCACCCTGACACGGAGGCGTCTGGCAGCTCTCTTTGAGCCGTTCGCAGGTTTTCCCCTCGTAGCCTTCGGGACAGGCGCAGTAGAAGTCCTGGTAGATGCTGTGACACTTGGCCTCGTTCTCGCACGGGTTGGGATCGCAGGCGTCTGAGGGAGACCAGCTGGGGACCTGCAGAAAGCAAAGAGAGCCGATATAAAACCAGACTAGTAGCCGTGTGGAGCCGGCATCACTTAACTGAAGTGACTGTTTGGCGATTAGAAAAGACAATTAAGCAAAGTGAATTTAAATGAGCAGCGGAGAAAGGAGAGCTCATGTCTGTCTGTAGGTGAGAGGCTTAGCTTGGCTCAAGCCACCAACGCCGCCGCCGCAACCGTTGCTGCTGCTCCTCAGAACAAATGGTAAGGTAAGTGCACGAGTGAAGTAAGCCTCAGAAAACTTTCCCTAAGCTCATCAAGGAGATCCACGCTTTTGGTTTTACATCTCTTGTCCCGCTTAATCTTCAAAGATTACTCCGAGACAAGACGCCTGGCAGAGGAGAGGGAAAGTGAAACTGAGCAGGAGAGAGAGAATGATGAGCCATCCCTCACTAGGGGCAAATATTGACTCTGGTCCAACGTCCCGGAGAGCCACAGCGAATAATGTAATAATGATAAATCATCCGTCATACCACCGTGACACAGGGAGGAGGAGGAGGAGGAGGAGGAGGACTGGACCAGAGGCCGTGTGTGGTGGTGACATCTTTTGCCATTTCCACGCGCTCCGATGCAGAGGTCGGAGTGAAAATCTCTCAGTTGGTGTAAACAGAAGCCGGCTGGGCATAAACTCTGGGTTGCACCCTTTTCGCCATTTAAGGAGCTGAACAGAGGAGTCGGCAGCGTAGGGCGACACGCTGGTGAAGCCTGTGGTCACACACTGTTTACTTTACCCTAAGTGTCGAGGGCCAGATACATTTTATTTTTTTTCCCCCTCCTTTACCATTTTGCACGTGTGTGGTCAAGGGAGGGAGGGGGGGCAAGTGTGTCTATAAATCTTCAGCACATTAATGTAGTTGTGTGGTGGCTCAGTGCAGACAAGACAGGTTTTTCTTTTTTCTCTGCAGCAGCAGCAAGAGGACGGGAGTTCAGCTGTGGCGGAGGCAACGTCAAAGAATGTAGCTGTGGACGACCGCAAATAAATTCTGCAATAAAACAGACTTGTTGTTGTTGTTGGTGTCATTAAAAGTGACGTTAGTGTCTTTCACAACACGGATATTACAGGATGTTGGAGACATCACTCATCATTAAGTGCTTTCCTCCTTTTCATTCTGCTCCATTTGAAACCAAACTCGCACTTTTTTTTAAAAATCGACTTTGAAAGCAGCTTTTTAGGACGAGGGTTGATTTGTAACCGGAGAAACAGCAGCGGCAGCTGAGATCTCAACACGAGGTCCACTTAGCAGCTTTTGGTTTCATCTATCGCTTGATCTTCATAATGCAAATGCACTCGGAGACATCGAGGAGCGACGGAAAAGTGTTCATCAGCAAATTCGAGTTGATGCTTTCATTTTCTTTCCAAAGCTCATGCGATATGATCAAAAGCTCCACAACATCTACTCAGTGAACTTTGCAGTGAGATTGTTGTGTCAACACATTAAAAACAAAATGCTACCAAGTAAAGAAAGGAAAGTGCATGGCTGCAAAGGTTAGCGTGTTGCTAATTAGCACAAAACACAAAGTGGATTAGCTTTATAGGTTATTGGGAAAAAAAGGACAATGGGGGAGATGATTGTCTGAAGCAAGCTTCCATCCAATAGTAGAAAATCTAATCTTTTATAAATTTGTCTGAACAAAGAGAATAAATCTCATCTCGACCTCTCTGTGTGGCGCCTTCTTGAGTATTTCCACCGGGACCCAAATTGCCCTTATTTCTCCTGAAGACATGAATCAAGTCGGGATCGGGCAGAGCGCTGTTACACAATCAAACTTTTATAGATCTAATCAGAGAAATATGATGCCGGAGGCGTCGTGGTTTTTGGCACTGCACGGCAGGAATGTACACCGTGCCATAGCAGGCATCAGAGGTCTGTAGTATGTGGGCAGAAATCCAGCGTCACCTCATTCAAAGAGGCTCATATTTATAGTAGAGATGCTAAATCAGGATTGGCTCCTGACCAGCAATGTCCTCCATTCAGGGCCCAAGAGATGCAGTGGAGTGTCGGTTTCCTCACTGCTAACCTACTTTAGCTTCAAACACACACTTCAAATATAAAAAGCGGCGACTGCAGCCGGGACACTGATATGTAATAACGAATAATAATAAAAAAAATAAAAAATTGAGTTACAACACAAGTTTGCCATAAAAAGCTGGGCTGGCCTTGACGGAGAGCGTAACACGACCTTTAGATAATCACAGCAACGATGCGGCTCATTGAGGAGTCTGCTATGGACAGTTGGCTCGGATCACAGTGTTGTAATGGTAACTGCAGTTCGTGCATTAGCATGGCATTACAAGTGTGTGTTTGTGTGTGTGTGTGTTTTCCAGAATCCAAATGGCTGCCAAGTGAGTATTAATAATCTTTACACAGTATTATCATCACAGTGGTCGGCCCAGAGCTTCAACACGGCTTTCTTTACATTGTGCTGTGTTACTGCTTCTTTTTGATTGGTCAAAAAAACACAAAGACTCACTAATATCTGCCCTTTGTTGGCAATGAAAAAGGAAACTATTAACTATCTGCATTTATATAAACACCACCTCTGTGAAGCTGCTAATTTTGCCCCTTTTCCTGCTGCAACACCTCCGAGCTCAGACTCTGTAGTTGGGTCTGTCACCTGCTCAGGTGCTGCTAAACCGGAAAAACAGCAACTTTCACTTCGCAGGATTGAGCAGCAGCTTCAAAAATAAGTTTGAAAACACGTAATGACACAACATGGAAGCATCTCAAACAAAGGCTTTAACACCTTGTCGGGGGCATCGAGCCCTGGGGATGAAATATGCCGGATCTGTTTTAGTAGTGTGAACAAGAAAGTCAAACTTGACTGGTGGTGAAAAAGGGGTCAAATGACTTTTATTACCTCCTTTTAGGGGTTTCAAAACCCCCAATCTGCTGATTTTAATAGATAAAAGGATAAATGACTGTGTTCTCTTTGGTCATGGACATAAAAACTTAGTGTTTCTATCATTTACTTCATTTATATTTTTCCTTTTCTTTTTCTCTACCTCGGATAAGGTATGTTAATATTATTTCTTTACTTTGTTCAAATTATTTGTTTGGTCAAGTTGAGGTCATGCTATAAGCCTTTCCATCTTCCTCCCTATCCCTATTAAGAGAGATATGTAAATGTATTTGTTCATTGTTCATATGTGGAAATAAATATATAAATAGACAAATAAGTAAGATAAGTTCAAAAATGTTTTTGCATGAGCCTCATTGTGTGTTCGTGTTCAGTTACCAGCGGTACTGTACATGTGGAACCTGAGACTCACCTCACACAGCTGTCCGCCAAACTCCGGTGGGCATTCGCACACGAAGCCGTCCAGCACCGTGTGGCACTGGCCGTTGTTCTGACACGGACCGCTGTCGCATTTGTTCCTCTGGATCTCACAGTGAGCTCCCACGAAGCCCGGGAGACACTGACAGTGGTAAGTCCTCTCACCCTCCTGGGGCAGAAAACACAAATACACGAGGAGTCAAAAAGGCTGCAGACAACGTCCAGATCATAAACTTATATTCAAATGAAATCCTCCATACCTTGCATGTTGCTCCATTCAGGCATTGACCATGGCAGCCATTGATTTCTGAAGAGGACACAGGTATTTATATTAAAAAAAGAGTCAAGCTTCCATGTAGGAATTGATTCCTGTGCAGAATATAGCTGCATCTTTTGCTTTGGGTGAAGTCTACAATGGAAGATGTGCACAGATTAAGTCAAAGCTTGGAAAAAGAAGTAACTAGTGAAGCCAAGGAAGTGCCCGATAGACCTGGTAGATTGTAACTGGGCATGCAGTGGATCCAGAGGGAGGAATTGGACATGCAAGTTGAGTCATGATTGCTGCAGAGCTGGAGCTTCAGTTTCAGCCGAGAGACGAGGAAAAAAAAAAAAAAAAAAGGGAGCGGGTTACCACATGTGAGGGAAGTGACGCTAAAATACACCTATGTT
This sequence comes from Decapterus maruadsi, assembly GCA_030347415.2. NCBI lineage: Eukaryota > Metazoa > Chordata > Actinopteri > Carangiformes > Carangidae > Decapterus > Decapterus maruadsi. Next base: position 20,000,653 of record CM064891.1, on the reverse strand, counting down.
GTGTTTCCAGGAAGTGAAGGGAGTTTTTAAGAAAGAGGGAAGGGGGGGGGGGGGGGGGGGGCAGCAAGGAGGAAAAGATGATTTTCAGAGAGTGACTTCTGAGGAGGAAATACTGACTCATGTCACACTTTTGTCCGAACCATCCCGGAAAACAGTTGCAGTGATATCCGCCAATCAAATTTTTGCAAGAGTGAGCGTGCCGACAGGGCTTCCCTGCTGCACACTCATTTGTATCTGTGAAGGCAGGAGGTGAGAAGGAGACCCAGTCCATCAATTGAGACAAAAAAAATAAATAAACCAAGGAGGGAGGGAGGAAGCACAGAGGAGGAGGAGGAGGAGGAGGAGGAGGAGGAGGAGGAGGGGGGAGAACAGACACTCAGCCTTTGAAGCCTCACAAAAAAAACACAACAATGACACCAAAGCTGAGCCCACATCACGAAGCGACATGCTACTGACAAACATGTTCACTGGTTAAGAAGTGACAGAAGCAGCTCTGTTTACTTTTAACCTGCGCTTTAAAAAGGGCACCTCCGCAAATTTTACACTCTTTATTTGCTGCACAGCATCTCCTGTGGCTGTTTAATGAGGCTGGACAAATAAGAAAATAGTACATTGCGTCTAATTCACAACCTCCACCTTTATTTCATTCTCTACAGATGAATATTTCCTGTACAATACAACACAGTGTCGAGTAAAAACATCAAATAGAACATTTTTTTCTCTCCGAGACCCTTCTCTCTTAGACTTTTGTTGCCATAACAACCACAACAGCTTTTTATACAGTGTCAAACAGCAGTTGACATTAAATAAAAATAATGTTTTCATTTTCAGTCGTGAACGTTCAACCACAAGTGTGACAACAAAGAAAAACCACTGCTGCTCAAATATTCAGAGGAGCGGTGGTGGAGTGTGTGTGTGTGGGGAGGGGGGGGGGGGTTACTCTGCAGGGAGTCCTGCTATACACACACACACACACCTGTCCTCTCTCTCTGAAACCCAACACCACACACACACACACACACACACACACACACACCAATGGCCAGGTAAGACAGGAGGCCAATAGCCGCCTGTAAACTGAGATCTGAGCTGGTAAAACGACACTGAACTCCTGGGATCTCTTTCCGATCTCCTCCTCGACACAAACACACACACACTCTCACGGACGCACGCACACACGCTCGCTCGCTCTCCGCCATCCACCCCACCCCAACTTTGTTTACCAGTCGTAATCCATTTCCTGGCTTCGAGCCGGTCACGTCCGCCTGTCGGGGACGGAGGCGCGATACAGAAACTGAGAGAGTGCCACCGCCAGCGACAGACAAACAGCCGCATATAGACTCACATATTTATATATATTTATAAATATAGACGCTCTAGGAGCTCATAAAGTCGTTGAGGGGAAGAGAAAAAAAAGAACAAAAAAAAAAAAGCCCTAAGGTGTGGGGCAGCTGCCGGCTCATCCATGATATCGACAGGTTGTACTCTGGACATGATCGGCTCAGGTTGCTGTCGCCAAATTTAACTAATTATCCAGAGCAGCGAGTGATTTTTATTGACATTTGTTTGTTTTAGAAAAAGAAAAAAACAAAAACAAAAACATAAGAATATAGTTTTTGCATGTTGGTTGAAGGCTCACCTATCTGACAGGTCTTCCCCTCCCACTGAGGCGGACACAGACACTCAAACCCGTCGTCCCGGTCGATGCAGGTCCCGCCCCGGGCGCACGGACTGGACGCACACTCGTCCAGATCTGAGAAAACACACACACACACTCATTTAAAGACAGGCGTGACAAGGTATGTCCAGGACGCGAGACATGGGCGCGTGTGTGTGTGTGTGATGATCGGCAGCGGTGCAGAGACTCACTGTTGGCACAGGTCAGACCGTCCCAGCCGGGCGGACACTGGCATTCGAACCCTGTGGGAACCTCGTGGCATGTCCCCCCGTTGGCGCAGGGACTGGACACACAGGCGTGTTCGGCTGGAGGCGGGAGGGCGGGAAGTAAAGGTTATCTCAGGTAAAGGGTTAAAAAAATAAATCAATGCATGGTTCTGTGGAAAGGATAATATTGTGGTCTGCTTGAACCTTCATAAAAATAAATAAATAAATGAAAGAATAAAACCCCTCCTACATATTCTGCATAAAAACGGAGGCAACACTGGGAATAAGGAACTGAAACTTAAGTGTTTCAGTTTGATTCAACGTCTCTCTCACCGATCTCACAGGTCTTGCCGGAGTATCCCGGTGGACAGGCGCAGTAGTACACATCCGGCTCCGTGTTCATGCAGGTCCCTCCGTTGACACACGGCCGGTGGCGGCCGCAGTAATTCAGATCTGAGAGAGACCGGGACGAAGATACAGTTAAGAGATGATAAGACTGAGTTTATAATCAGCAGTCAGACCCCGCGGCTGCTCCCGTGCATCATGAGTGGAAATGTGCAGCTTCCTTTGCTCCCTTGCAAACTCTGTGTGTGTTTTGCTGCAACACAGTGACGCTGTGATTTGAGCTCGAGTAAAGTTTCAGCTTTGTGAGACGCTTTGTTCAATCATCCTGTATCTTGACTATATTGAGGCTGGTGTAATTTTCATGGATCGAGATTTCTTTAAAGGAGAATTCCGGCCATTTTTGACCCCTACATAATTTTCCCAATGGTCACCCAGTGTTGGGGGGAGTGACTAAAAATAAATGGTCAAGCAGTGCAGTGGTAATGTCCATAATATCTCCTACCGTTTATTTTTGTAAAGAAATCACAACAAGGAAAAAGTGTTTGTTTCTGTGGCGAGGAGAGCAGGCGCTCTGCGATCGGATAGTGATGTCTTTCCAGGACGTTTCAGAGTTCGGCTATCTGAGGTGAGTGACTACAGCAAAAACACACATTTTATACTGTTTATATTGTACACTATATGAGTTCAGTGGTGTCTCGTAAGGATTCGAGTCATGTACCATAGATATGTGATTGTTTTTTAAGTGTTTGTTGTGGTTGAATGAATTGCCCCCTTGGGTTAGCATTGTCGCTATCGCTACCGCCGTCTTGCCATGGTGTAACTCCGGTTTGCCTGGCCCTGCACCAATTTTAGTTGCATTTTTTGCTCCCCCCAACACTGGGTGACCATCAGGACAAAGATTTAGTGGTCAAAAAAATTTCCGGAATCCGGAATTCTCCTTTAATGTTGTTTCTTGTGCACTTTGCACATAAAAAACTAAATATTGTTTACCCCAGCTTGACAATACCACAGAAAGGCACAATCAAAAGATGATAATTTAGCAGTGGAATCATAAGAAACAAAGATACGCTCATATAAAAAACCCTCTGATGTATCCAGGTGGAGTTCCCTGGAAGCTCGAAGGCAGCCGTCGGCCCTGACAGGAAGTACAGTGTGTTTTCTCGACCACCCTGCTGCGGTGGAGGTATTTACAGGACTCAGCCAGGTGTTAAAACCAGTCTCACTTTCAGTTCTCATTCAGCTATATACGAGTACCGTATGTACTGTATCATATCCACAAATAAGCACAGAAATGCGTCATCTTCAGTTTTTTTCCACGCCACGCTCAAACTAAACCCTACTTGATCCCTACAGCAGCGTCCCTCAGGCTAAAGGCCAGGTCACCCTAAAGGCTGGTAAATAAATGAGCAGGGATCTGTCTCCACTCGGGATCTTAGGACCCGTTCTCATCCCCTGAAGAGCCCTCGGTGACGAAGGGATGTGGGGGGATCGAGTGTCTGCGCTGCTGCTCGGATCACATAGGCAGTAAAACTATCCAGCTGCTGTTCTTCTTCTTCTACTACTTCTACTACTTCTTCTTCAACGTCTCAGGGAGAGAATGAGGAGTTGAGATCATTCAGGTGAAGGTGGTCTCTTTAAAATTCACTTAAACTGGAACACACCCTTGTGTTTATTAATGAATCCTGTGTCTTTGATGCATAAATCAATCGTTTCAATCAATCATTCTTGCAAAATACATGTATTCACACAGTTTTAATAGTGTTTGATTCATTTTTGAAGCAAGGAAAGGCAAAAATATCCTTCTCAGGATGATCATTTTTCTTAATTGTGTAGTCTACAAACTGCAAAATCATATGGAAAATGCCCATTGTGATTCATGACTATGTGACATTGCTTTCCTACATGAAATCTCTGGTTGAAAAGCCTCGAAATGTAAGTTTAATGTCATTTACGGAAAAGGAAAAGTGGCCAAATCTGCAAATAGGAGATACTGTAGAACTAAGTGATAAAAATCAACGCTGCAAACGAGGGACCACCATGTCCGCTGATGAAGGACTGTTATTGTTCTCAACGTGATGATATTTTGCCTTTTCTTTTTTTACTTATTTCTCTCGGAGCAGCTTTTTAACCCGTGACTCATCAAACACAGGCAGCTGGAGCCGGAGGCGACGTGCGGGATCAAAGTGAGGAGGTCTGTGCCAGCAACTTATGTGGGAGGTGATGAAATTACAAAACCAAGAAGAAGAAGAAAAAAAGAAGGAGGAGAAAAAAAAGAAAAAAGAATCCATACCTTTATCGCAGAGCAGGCCGCCCCAGTTCCTCTCACAGTTGCACTGCCAGGGGTTGTTGCAGGTCCCGTGAACGCATCCCGGGTAAAGCACGCATTCATCACAGAATTGGCCCTGCCAGCCGTAGCTACACCTGTCAAACACAGCAGCCGTCATTCATCATGGTTTCCCTCGTCCTGTATAATCCCTTCACTTGCTCCCACTCCTTCTCCTTCTTCTTCTTCTTAATGCTTTTTTATCTTACACGGTACACAGCCCTAAGCACTTAATGACAGACGGATTAATGTAAATGCGATGACAGCTGGACATTATTTCTATGTTCTTATGCTTTGAAAAATGTTTCATGTTCTCTGTTGAATCAGGTTTAGAGGAAAAGTTCAGTGGATTTATTAAAACACAGTCTCGGCTAAGCTTCGACACGACCGTGGTTCCTGCTCTGAAATGACAAGACGACTTGAAAAGAAACTCATTAAAAAAAAAAGGGAGGATACAATCTTTTCTCAAAAATAAATAAATAAAAACTTCCAGCGTCGACTCGGACAACATTTCTGCCGCGATTAACGACGTAAACAAAAGACGTCTGATCTGTGACGTTCCATTTAATCAGTGAAACATAAACAATCCTGTGGTTTTCCTGTTTTCTGAAAGCAGATCATCCTGTATTGTTTAGTTTTTTTTTGTTTTTTTTTCTGAACAGAGTTTCTCCCCAACCCGAACCCGCCCATTCCGCACTGTTTGCACCTTTCACACAGAAACAGAAACACAGCGGCGGCGGCGGTGGTGGAATAACGGCGCTGCATTCCCGCCTTGAACAGGGAGCGATATAAAAAGGGGGCTTTGGTGGAGGGTGACATTCCAGGGCAGGAGGGGTTAAGAATACTTCCAGTGGCTTCCGTGCTCGGGGGGTTCGAGTCCTGGGAATGGGTGGTGGTGGTGGGGGGGGGTCAGACTATGAGGGTGGCACGGTGGCTCTGGGTGCAAGTGGCTGGAGACGACGGTGTGTTTACAGTGTTGTATGTTGCACACGGCTGCAGCTTCATGACAGCACCCGGCTATTCCAAGGCTGCGGTGTCGTCGAGCCAGCTGTCTTGTCAATTGACTGCTATTTTGAGGCTCCTCGCAGACGGCACCGCTGCCGCTCGCCGAGAGAGAGAGAGACAGGAGAGACGAGAAGAGACGGAGAGAGAGAGAGCCTTCAGAAATCTCTGCCATTCTCGGGGGGGCTGGAGAGGTGGAGGGGCGGAGGGTTCAGTGGGGAATACTTGTCATGCTTCTCCCACTGTATATGATTATAGCTTCAGAGGGTCTGACAGCGCCGCGGCGATAACACACACACACACAGATATATACGCAACAGACAAAAAAGCTGGAAGGAATCAAACAGCAGGAGATTAATCCTTTGGCCCTATTGATATCATGACTCATCAAACCCTTTACATGTGGAGGCAGGATGCTGCTTTTCACTCCGGATTCCTGCACTCGGGCACGTTGACATGTTGGAAAAGGTGCAAAATGTTCAGAGCGGTGAAAAAAACAAAAAACAAAAAAAGAAGAAGCGTTGTGCTACAGTTCTGACCTAAGTCATCCTTAGGACACGGCAAGCCTCTGACAAATATGCAAGGCAAGAACAAGTCGAGATGTTTGCTAATAAAAATGAAGGAAAAAAAAAGCCTGAACGCACAATCGTAACAACGGGCAAGTAGCAGCTTTTGTGTTTCTTAAATAAAAGCCAGTGGTGGAGAAAGCCCGTAAAAACAGTGGGGGGAATTAAAAAAAAGGCAGAGAAAGGCGACGGTACGGGGGGATTTAACGCCAGCTCTCTGTGACCTGAGGCTTCATTAAATTCATGCGGCTGCAGGGAGAAGTCTTTACTGCCGCTGCTCTATTCATGACACTTTTCCTGTTGACTGCAACTTGACATTTCATAAGAATAAGCCTCTTCCCTCTTGTGTCCGCTGACTGGAATAAGGATGCAGCCCGCTGATCGAGGAAGACACAGGAAAAAAAGAAGAAAAAAAAAAATCAAGTTTCCTAAAACTGGTCATCCCCTGTTATTCCCTGGCTCCGAGTCAAAACCTTTAACCTAATAATGGCAGGCAAGTGTCTCTTTGCATCCGGCAGGTGGAAGGAGGAGGAGGAGGAGGAGGAGGGGAAGGTGGGTTTTCCTTTTTTTTCTCCTTTTTTTTTTTAACGAATGATGACGGGATGTAGCACATCCTGAAAACGTGGCGCATCGGGGGCCATCCCACGTCACTTTATCTTAACTCTGGTTTCCACTTTGGGAAATGTACATAACACAGTGGGATATTCATTTCCTCCGCTGCCCCCTGCCCTTCAAGGAGGACTGCAATGCGGATGGGGAGGGGATATGACAATTCCCAGCACGTTTACAGTGGTCAAACTCACACACACACACACCGACCGACAGACAACTCTTCCCCCCTTTTCCTTTCCCTTTTTTTTTTTTTTTTTTCTTCAGGGCCAAGCGGACGAGATGCTTGGTATTCTGCGGAGGATTTCGGGGTGGCTAAAAATACAAGGAGGCAGGCATGGCGTTGCCCTTTTCTTCTGAACCGAGGTGGAGATGCCCACGAGGGAAGGAAAGGCTGACACACACACACACAGACACACAACAGGCTCCGACAAGTGAAGGTGCCTCCGTTTGGCTTTGGAAATCCATCACTCTTTGCACGAAATTAGGTCTAAAAAACATCCCTGCAGCTGCATTTTGGACTTTTCCATTACAAGCAGAACCTCCTCCTCCTCCACCACCAAGAAAAAACAAGGTGCATGAGCATTATCAAGGCAGAGTGTTTCCCAAGAAAAACAAACAACAATACAATACAATAAAAAGATCCTGCAGAAAAAAAACAAAGTCACATTTCTCAGTATGAAATAAAGAAATCACCGTACTTGCACTCCCCAGGGGCGTTGCAGCTGCCGTGTAACAGGTTGCAGCCCTGCTTGCAGATCGCTGGAGAAAAACGAGAACACAAAAGAGAAACAATAGGTTTATATTTAAATCTCATTTAAGTCTCATGAAGACGTTTTCTGACAGGAGGTGACGGTGCAGAGGTAACAGGAGCAGGAGGAGGAGGAGCTTGTTTGTTTGCCATCTTTTCTAACAAGTGCAACAAGACGTGAGAATTCATGGCACCCTGAGGGGGGGGGTAGGAAGGGGGACAACTTTACAGCCTTGCATGTACAACCCTAACCCCTAACCGCCCTCCTTCCCCTCCCTACTTGCACCCTCTTAAAAGCAACCCAGCCCCACTTCTCTGCCCCCCCCCCCTCTCCCACCCCCCTTCTTTTCACCCCTTCGTCTCCTAAGGTCAGTTGGGTGATTTATGGAGGCCCCCCACTCGCTCCGACACCACCCACCAGCACCCACGACCCCGACCGACGCTGCTGCATGTTAACATCAACGAGCTGCGTCTCCACCTCCACCGTCGTTCCTTTATGGCACTTGGACAAAGACCAAGTAACTTTTAATAACATAATTTATGATATATAATTACAGCAAATAGTCTGATCCCTTGGTACGACAGACTTACAAATAGATCTGTGATTAATATGATCAATTTAATTAATTAATAATCTACTGATTATATTTTGAGATTGACTGCAAAATCCAGTTAAAATGTAATACATAAACATAAAATTACCATTTCACAGAATTAAAGGTGACATGAGTAAAAACAAAAACAAGTTAAATCAACAATTTTTTGAAAAGTGTTGACTTCAGTTGATCAATCATTTACATTTCTATTACAACTATCAATATATCATTTAAGAAATAGTGAGGAAACCGATACAACACTGAAAGATGTGGCTCACCTATCCGGCAGTCGGGGCCCATCCAGCCGTCCAGACACACCTGAGCCCCCGACGGCTCACAGCGATAGTGTCCGAAGTAGTCGTCTCGAGGGACGCACAGCTTATTGCACTTGTTGCCGTAGTAGTTTTCGTCGCAGCGGACCCGGATGCGGTACACGAGGCGAGCCACGGGCCCGTCGTGCATGATGTTCTGCCAGGGGTCGCCGGGGTTGATCATGCCGGTGCGGATGCTGCGTTCGATCAGCAGCTCCTCCTCGTCTGAAACGAAGACGACACAAAGACACAAGTGAACCTTCTGGTCTGTTTACATCTGTATCATGTCGTCTTCCCCATGAAAACTTAAACATATGAAGACTTATTTGCCTTTTTAACCATCTTCAGAGTGGTCTATTAAGTTTAAACAGGCCTCAATCTACTCAAGGGTTTAAGGACAGTGAAAAACCACAGTCTAATTGTTTGATTCATGGGTTATGAGTGAGTCTCAAGCACTCTCATCTGCCTCAGTGGTGCTTCCTGCTGCAGTCGGTGTCTCCAGGACCCAAAGACATTACCCATCAGACTGACAACAATCACATCTAACAAGTCATTCAACCGAGCAACCAGCTGCTTCTCAGCCAGGAAGCTCTGCAGCAGATATTTCCCCCCAGGAGGTGGAGGAGACCAAACATGGAGCTAAAACAGAGGAAATACTGAACTCATGTCCACCAGGTCGACAAATTAAAGTTGTTTTGAGTGTTTTCTATTAAGTTCACCACTTCAGTTTATAAAGCCATGACATGTCTGTGTTCACAACTTGTTATTGAAATTAAGGAGGCCTCATTTGATCAGCTGCCAATCACTACTGGGCGATTTTCAATAAAAATATAGGACGATATTTGGCATCAGTAGCAAAAAAAAACAAAAAACCCAGGGCGTCATTATTGAAATACATCAAATCTATCGTTTTAGTATCGCTTATAAGTGGAAAAGCAAAGAAAACAAGTCGAGCTGTGTCATGCTGCCATGCGCTAGTGGAAAAGCGCCAATAGTCTAACTTTTGCTTTGTATGGAATTGATGTGGAGATAAATCCGGATGTGGGTGGGTTTTCATCTTGATTCAAAACAAACAAACAAATAAATCACAGCCCATTCATGAATGAGATTATTTCGGTTCAGACAAACCATCAGCTCAGAAGTTTCCCAGCAGCCACTGCGTTTAGTGCGGTGATAAAACGTACTTATCTGAAACACTGACACTGGACAATGATGTGAACTCTCCTTTACTCTGCTGTAAAGTCACTGCCTCACCAGAAAAAAGCAGTGCATTGTTATTCAGCAGATGGACGCTTTGATATCACGTTGTGTGTGTGTGTGTTGAAAGTACTGGCTGAATCTTAAGCGCGCCATTGAAATTCATCATCTCCAAATTGATCCATTTTCTGGTGACGGCACACATTACCGGCGTCCCCTCGGCTCTGTGCGTGCACCGTCATGCCAGGAGGTAGGATGCTACCATTTAGCCTCTCGCACGCCAAACGCTTGCATTAAACACCGTTTGCCTCCGCGGCGCTCTCTCTCTGCAGCGCCGGCTCGCAGACAGAAAGCAATCTTTATCACAGTGGGATCGAAGCTGGCAAACAATCTCTGTGGAAATAGGGGGTCTGTGATTTCCTTTTTCTTCCACGGCTTTGGACTGCAATGCACCATGGACATTTTGAAGTGAGCAAGCAGGAACGCACACACACACACACACACAGATGCACACACATACACACACCTTCCTCTGCTGGGGACTGACACAATGTCAGACAGAATTAAGCAACAATAACAGAAATAACCCCCGGCAGTTGCCAGATAGAGAACAATGGGCTGCGGGCCCAAGCCGGGCTCTGCTACCTCGGTGTCTAAACACTGAGCCCGGCCACCGAGTCCACTCCACTTCCTGCTCGATAAACACAAGGAAAACAGCCGGCTGCCTTTCCTGAGGACACACAAGGGGGAAGGGGGAGAGAGCCACACCGGAGGACGTGACGCTGGAGGTGAGGAATCTCGGTGACCAGGCCCGAGCAAGCGCGGTGGATCGACTCTTACGTAGGACGAGACACGAGGCGGCTGCTGCTGACTCAGATCCCAGGACGAGCGTCAGTCAGTGTCCGACAGATTCACACAGTCATGTATTTCAACATCTGATTTCTCTTTGTGCACAATAGGAAACCTCAGGGGGTTTAATGCAATGTCGGTTCACACATACATGACGTCGATTATTCTGAGGAAGACGGAGAGCGAATAAAAGCACAAGTCCAGTCAAATCTGGAAACATGACACTGCATCTATAACACGACAGATTACTGTGCGTCTCCACCTCCAGTTACCTATGACCACCATTACTCAGGATATCACATCTCTGCAGGAACCAGCTTTAAAATGGTGTAAACACAAAGTCTCCCCCAAAACAGGAGAAAATGTAGGCACTAGGACCATGTAGAAACATCTCCAATTTTAAAGTCACCGGTCCCCCTGATCACGCCGCTCTCCTGTCGAGCTCATTCAAGCAGCAAAGTTAGCATCGTCCAAGACCCATGTAGGCAATGTGATATCACTTTGTAAACATCTGCAAGCTAGCCAAAGAAAATTAAACTACTGTCCTGTATCTAAAATGAATTAAAAAAAATAAAATTCTATTGTAAAAACTGTTCAAAATATATGAAGCTTTATAAATATGACTCCAGGGAGGGATCCATCCTCATGCAGAGAGGAAACACTTCAACATTAACCAAATTTATCCAAAAACCACATGTTCAGGATGTGAACCTGCAGGTTTCTGTGTCTGATGGACGTCCAGGTTTCGATGCCACTGGATATTTGACTAAACATCACATCAGAAGAGTCGACATAACTGCGAAATGAAAACGCAGTCTGTTGTAATGTGATGATGGGGGGGAAGAATACAATAAAACAGCATCATCTCCAGGTTTCTGCAGCAGCTCCATCACATAACACCACTTCATACTGGACCATCACCACCAGCAGGTCCTATAAATAGAGTCCAGAGGCTCAGCTCTGCCTCCTCTCCTGATACCTGATGCCTCCCTGCATGGATCTCATTAGACTCATTATAACGTAACATAACGTGGCACTAGAAACACAGTCAGCAGACTGTCCTGACTAAATCAATCAACTTTAAACCTTTTTTTTAAAGGCATTGACACAGGAACTGAATGTGACGCACTGATCCAACTTTAAAGGCCTCACACAAATTGAATTCCATATCATTTGTGAAGGACAAAATCATGTAGATTACCTGGAAGTTTAGTGCTTTACAAGATAAAAGGTCAAGTTTTGATTTTATAAAGAGAAGAAGAAGAAGAGTTGCACAGGTGATCACTGTGACCTCTCAGATGTTTGTGAGTACGAGTCCTCGTCCTGCTCAGAGGTTGAAAGCAGCGTTTGTTCCTTTGCTCCTTGAACCCGTGACATTAAGGTTGAAGTCAGCTGATGCCTGTGGCCTGACAGCAGCTCGATTCAGCTTTTTTTTTTTTAAAGAAAAGAAAGAAACCACACACACACACGGTGCACAACAAGCTGGCTTCAAACAGGTCAGTTTGATCAGTTTACAGAAGTTTGGCTTCACGCTGAAAAGGAGCCGGTCTGAGCTGAGAATGTGTCTTTCTTATATCCGTCACACTTGCACCCAGAAAACATCTAATTTTTCTTCTTTATAGCCACTTGGCCGAGACTAAAAGTGCTTCTCGCTGGCAGGAAACCAACCGGACGAGTAACTGACAGTGTATCAAGCAGAAACATCAGAGCTAATTACTTGAAATGTGCACAATTACTGGAGAAACAGGAGACGACACAACAGTCTAATCAAAAGAGCCATGATGTCAAAATCTATTTCTTCTCCATTGTGTGGCGACGCGCAAGTGGAAACGCGTTTGATGTTATGGACAAAACAGGATGTGATGACCTCATATAAATAACCACGCAGGTTTGGATTACAGGGGGACAGACGGTATGGGACGGACGGCGTAGCCTATACGGACACATTCAAGCCCCATGCACCGAGAGGTATTCAGGACTCGTGTAAAAAATGCCATCGAGTCCATCCACATCAAAGCCACACAGACACACACACACACACACACACACAGACAGACATTTCAGTCCTCAGTGGGTCCTCTTCCTCCCAGACTGAGCTACTGCTCAGACGGGAAAAAGGGGGTTGTCCAGGAGTCCACCCAGCGGACATAAGCAAAGGAAAACAGGATACAGCTGGTCAGCGCCGAGCGCCACAGCCATGGAGAACCAAGGCTCGACTTCTATAGAGGAGGAAGCAGTATAGAGAACAGCATATATTCTACCTGCCGCCTGCACAGATAATATAAAGTAGCAAGACGCCTTCTCACACAGGCTCAGAATCCAGAATTTAATCATGACGCAATCACTTCGAATACATAAACGACCATCAGTTTACATGGATAGTGCAAAAATCCTACGGGCCCACTTGGAAGGTCAATATTGGAGTTTGTACTGCTGATATCAATACTAATAATTGATTAGATTGGTGGATCCACAGCCGATACTGATGATTTTTAACATGCATGGCAAATGGAGTATGTTATATGTCTCACACACTTTGTAAAAACCTGCAACATGTTGTTTAGTTTGGCCTGTTGCGTGGTTATGAAGTGAAGAAGTTGGGGGGCGGAGCTAAACTACAGACACTATAGGTGATTGGTGACTAGAAGCATTAACTCTGACTCAACTATTATGTATTTTTAATGTAAATCAGATGATGATTTCCAGCACAAGATCAATCAGGGCTTTCCTAGTCTGAACGGTCTTTCTGCAGATATTTTATAATCCATGTGTGTCACATGATGAATCTATCTGAGGTAGAAACAGTCTATTAGAAAGTTCATTTTATGTATATAATAATTGCTTATTATTCATTTGATAGGGGCAATTTCAAAGCAAAGGTATGAAACTTATGTGTTGCACCAAGAGTTTATAGCTTCATCTTATTCTCTAATTAGGCTTTATATAGTTATCTACAATGACCACTCTGAATATATACACATAACAAGCTTCACATATCCAAACAAAAACAAGGCATAGCCTTCAGCCGGCAGCTAACCTTCATCAGAGAGTGAGCTACAGTTGGTGATTCGCTCTATAAAATAAAAATACACTGATGAATAAAGTCCAGTCTGCCCTGAGGAACTCGTCCTCTGTGTAGATGCAGCTTGTAGGACACAAACTGCAGCACTGACTGAGATTGTTGTGTGTTGAGTTCAGGACTTACTGCCTCGTGTAGCGTTGTCCCAGTCCCAGGCCTCCACAATCAACGTGTACGTCCTCTGGAAACACAAAGACAGGAGAAGAAACAGTCAGGTGACATTGTGGATAAAAACCTGCAACTTATGCAACACTACAGCCATAAAACATAAAGAAACCATATCAAGGTGCATGTGTGTGTGCGAATATATCTAAAGCAGAATATTGATCACAAAAAAGGTCATATCGACACATGCACCACAGCACGACAGCCCTCACACCTGCAGCTCCTCTACAAACATCACAGAAAAATCGATTTCACTGTTACTACAGAGTGCTGTAACTTTGCTCCGCTGCCCGGACGACGTGCTCTTGAGTTACGCAGCCGCTGAAACCCGAGGATTCAGAGATGAAAGAGGGAGATAGAAGAGGATGGAGGTGAAGAGAAGCCAGAGAGGAGGAGAGGATGTGAAGGAACTTGATGTGATATCATGGAGTTCAAAGGCCACGGATACAGAGAGTTGTGTTCAAAGTGAAAGTTAATTAAAGCTAAATGACTTGCAGACTGTTTTTTTTTTTTTATCCCTGCGTGTGGAGCCTTAAGCTGAGCAGATACTGTGTTTTTATTAATCTTGTGTGATTTGTTAATTCACACTATAGGTTTTAATCAGCTTTGCCGCACAGCAGAGACTTCAATGTACAAATCATCACACACAGAGCGAGCAGGGAGGCAGGGAGATATGGTTTAGTTTAGGAGAACAGCCTGGATGTAACAAAAAAAAGTTGGAGGTGACGACAACTTGGTGTCGATCTGTTGCATGTGAGAAATGTCCCATGTGTAAAGCTGCTGCATCAAACAATGCAGCTGTGACCTGACGGGATGCTATGTTTGGCTGCAGCAGATTATGGTTCTTACCGAGACCCAGACGTGATGGTTTTACGCTCAGACCACCGACTCCACCTCCACCTGTTTTCTCAAACACACTCATTCATCCCCAGTCTCTTCTAATCCGATTGTTTTTGCTCTTTTATTCGAACAAAATGAAGAAAGAAAAAAAACAACAAAAAAGAAACGTTAAGGAGGGGAAAATAAATACTCCCAATAAAGGGGGTCGCTGTGCCAACATGAGCTGCGACATAAACTCTGTCTGGCTTTGTCCTTGGTTGTCAGACAGGGAGGTAAATCAGTAGCTAAGGGGATTATCTGGTTTCACACCAAGTTATGCTTCACTGTCCACCAGCACGACACAAACAGTGCATTGATGAACTGAACTTACTGTATCAGGATATTAACCAACAAGCAGTCTAATAATCTATTGGATTTTTGTCAAATACAAATTTCAGCTTTTCTATGAGGTGTGATCTGTATTGACCTCTAGTAAAATGCCGTTAGCAGCAACTCACAACCTAAAATACCAATTAACCTGATGATTATTTTCTCAATTAATTCAAAAAAAATTTAAAACCTGTCAGACTGAGTTAAAAAAAAATAAAATCCACATCTCAATTTCCTGAAACCTCAGGTGACATATTGAAATGACAGATTGTAAAAGTGGCTGCTGAGGTGACAGGTGTCCCACTGACCCCACGGACGGCCATCTTTAATTAGCAAGTTCTCCATCAGGTCAGATCTGCACTGGACGACTGTGTTTGTGTTTTTAGTGTCTGATCTTCTTATTGTTATTATGTGTTTTATAGCGTTTGGTGTGTTTTTTTTTACAGTGTTGTGTGTTTTATTTTATTGTGTATATTGTTGAATTGGTGCTTTAATCTGATCTGGGTGTAATAAGTTTTCCCACATGGGTTAATGAATTAAATCTAAATCTCAATGTGTTGTTTTAATTGATGAAAACTCTTTAAACATTACATTTCTGATCATAAAGGTCATAACTAAGTATCATTTAGTCACATTTAAGAAGACAGGCAACTTCCTGTAAGGTGTTAATAAAAAAATAACCCAGAAGATTTATCGCTAGTTGATTCTCAATAATTGACTATTCACACTACTGGATTTGTTATTTCTGTGTTCAGGCTCAGAATGGACTCAACAATTTATTTAAAATCATGCAATCGATGGATATAACAAAATATTTGAATGCAACAAGCTTTTATTTTGTTAATTTACGCTAAAAAATGAATTGGCACTTTATGTAACCGGAGCTTTTTGCACAACTAGTCTGTGTAAACAAACATCATCGCACACTCACGCACGGAAACTAACCAAACTAACCAGCATCACAGGAGTAAATCTAGCTGGTGCGCTGCTCACTGCTAGGCAACCAGCTGACCTAAATAGCATTCATTACGTCATCAGCAGTGACAGTTGTAGTAGCCACAGTGTGACTGCTGTGACCTCCACTGTAAAGTCATTGATAGGACGTTGGTCTGGGAGGAGGCGGCGGCGGCGGAGAGACGAAGTAGGAGAAAAAAAAAAAAAAGCATTAGGCGAGTAGTGGAGGGAGTTTGCGGTTGAATGAAGTGGGAGAGAGAAATCACAGGGAGGGAGGGAGGGAGGGGGGGGGTTGTAAAATGTGTGTGTGTGTGTCTGTGTTGTTGATCTGGGGGACCAACAAGCTGGTAGGCTGGTTGCTGCTGGGCTGTGGGATTAAGTAGGCTTGTCTGGCTGTGGGTGGTGGTGGTGGTGGAAGGGGAGGGGAGTGTTATTGTGGAAGACCACGGGTGACAAGAGAAGGGGATGGAAGATGACGGGACAGGGGGGTGAGCTAAAAGGGCTCGGGTCAGAGTTTGGACGATGGCGGGTGGTGGAGGCAGACGTATGAGACTGTAGCGGAAGGAAGGAAGGAGAAGGAGGAGGAGGAGGAGGCAAAAAAAAAAAGAAGTTAGAAAGAGAGAGATAGAGAGGGGTGAGGGAGAGGGGAGGAGGGGGGGGGGGGGGGGGGGGGGGTAAGGCCAGGCAGTCTCGTGCTGCTGTTGCCGGAAGCTCTGCCAAACCCGTCCACCAACCGACCCACCGACCGCAGACGCACAACAGATGCGGCCTCAAAGATGGATTATTTGACATGAACGTGGATCATCCCACGATATGTAGCTCGGCTTCTGACCTTTCCACCCATCCCCCCCTCCCCTCCTCCTCCCGCTGCACCACCACCACCACCACTATCACCACCACCACCACAAAGGGGTGGGCTAGCTGGCTGCCCCAGTCTGAGCATGTGTGTCTATGCCAATGCACACAAGAGGAACTACCGGGCAGCGGTCGGTCGGTGCACGCATGGCTGGAGGTCTCCATCTTTAAAAAAAAATGGTGTCGCAGACAAATCTCATCAGATAGAACAGGTGGCCAAATTTTATTGTTGTTAAAAGTTGTTATTTTTAATCCTGGTGCATTAGTCTCCATGTTATTCGTCTTGTTTCACCTATTTCAGGTGCTATAGAAATACAATTTGATTGACCTTCACCTTTTTCATTCACCTTTTTTTTTTTTTTGGGAGGGGTTTTACCCAGAAGCCCCCTGGTCGGTCGGTTCGGTCGCTCGCTCGCATGCCTACATGTTGTAAAATGTTTGGTTAAATAGTCCCCTGAGTCATTGTGTGTCGGGGCTCGAGCAAAGCCACGGACTAGTCTGGTTTCCCACAGACCATCCCAGTCTGTGATTAGCTGGATTAAGTGACAGCTGCCCAAATGGTTGGAACAAGATAGATGGATGGGCAGGGAGGGGAGGGATAAAGGGGAGGAGTGGGGGAGGGAAGAGGGTGGTGGTGGTGGGGGGGCTACTGAACAAAGACCCTTGTCCCAACACGGTAACTCACCCCCAATCCCAATCAAAACCATTGTCCATGAAGAGACACAGTCAGCACGGGGACAATTAGTGTCAGCATGTGTGCGACCGAGCCGACAGTCGGTTACATGACTGGAGTCAAAAAAAAAGAAGCAGAAAACAAAAGCAGACGGTTTTGTTCCCGTGGTAGGAGCTTCTCGTCTTTCATCTACCTGTGGAAAAACTTTATTTACCTGCTTTTTTATTGTTTTTTTCCCCCGTCAATACAAAAAAAATAACACATCAACAACATCCTCAGAGACAACGAAGAATCCTCCGTCAGTCAAATCTCCAAAACCCAACCTGGCCCTTCCCCTGGTGGATTAGAGGATTTACCAAGAGAAATCCTAGTTTTCCAAGTGGAGCAGGGGGGCACGGCCGGGAAAGAAATTGGATGTTTATGCGTCGGGTGCAGAAGTGAGTCCGTGTTTGAAATGACGCAACACGCTCGACTTTTCTCTTTCAAAAATGCACCTTTTAAAAAAAACAGGCGAAGAAGGAGACGATCTTCATGTCGGTGGAGGATGACGGTGATGAGCCACAGGTGAAGGTTCCCACGCCTGGAAGGTGGACACTGATTGGGTGGAGGAGGGTTGAGGGGGGGTAAACCAGGAGAGGTGGCAGTGGGAAGAAGAGGAAAGCTGGGGTCACTAAGCCTGGGATCTGCACGCTTCCTTTTTCAAAAGAGGGGTCAGCCCCTCTGCATGTGGGGCGATGTGCGCGTTTGCATTCGAAGAATACCCAAAGAATGTGAGATCCAGGCCTGGTGCGTAATCCCAGGCCTGATCCCAGACCTGGCAACAATTCGGCATCTGCACCAGGACCGACGGGACTCAGGTTTGATTGACTCATTCCGTGGAGGGAGGGCAGCTTTGGGAATTTTCTCCCTCCAACAACCTTAACAGGCGAGCTCTCTCTCCCCGTGAGTAACCTTGAGCCGTCGGTTTCCCACGTCACTGAGAGGTGACCCGAACGCGGCACCTCCCCGCTTCCCAGCTCCTCCGCTGGGATCTCCGCTGACATCTCCTGATTTATTGCCTTCTGATGGGACGTGAGGTCATCACGATTCATCCCGTGGCCAGTAATCACCGCATGTAATCTTTCATTAATCTGTGATGTCAATCCCAGCTTTTGGTTTTACTAGGGCTGAGTCTACGCTATGTTCCAGTGAGGGGGCACCAAGCTGTGAGGAAGGAAGGAAGGAAAGAAGGAAGGAAGGGGTCGCCGAAACATCCGCCGATCTTAAAAAAGGAGCTGAAAAATCTGGATGAAACCCAGCGGCACTCGATCACTCCTAATGTGGATTAATGGGTAATGGTCGTCTCAGTGTGAGGGATGATAGAATGAGAGATGGCCCCATAAAATTAATGAGTTAATCAACTCTGAAATGCCCGGTCGCATCTTTTATTCGAATTAGTCGTTAAGGCTAAGTGGAAGTGAAATAATTAAGCGTCATTAACTCCTAATGATACCCAGGGTCATTAATGCACGGGAACCAGGAGGAGAAAATCTCTCCTGGTCCAGCTCCTCAATCTGTTCAGAGGCGAAGATCAAAGACCTCCAGTTGGCAAAACGTGGCCACCATGTTGGCAGACGGGTTTTGACCCTTCCATACATCCACACTGATCTTCGCTGCTCTGATTCTGCATTAGAAAGCTTTGTTGGGTCCAAACTATGAATCTGTGCAGCATCATTCAGTCTCATCTGTCAATTTTCCATTTCTCCTCACTTCATGATCTGAAGCTGGAACTTTATTGGACCAATGAGCCGCCAAACGCTGCAACAGGATCAGTTTTAGATCTGTACTCTGCTTCTATTCATATCATCATTTCACCTCATAATCCATGCAAGCAATGCATTGAAATGAAAGCAGGAAAACATGACTTTTCAGAAACTACAGTTATTTTAATGATTAATTTATCAATTTCTGTTATTCTCTAATCATTCTGACATAATAAAGTTTCTAAAAGACACCCAGTTTAATAAGAATAGTAGGAAAATGAGCAAATAATCTCATTAGAGACACTGTAAACTGTTCATTTATGACGAAATGTAGCAACAATTTCAATTTCAGTTCCTTATAACGATATTTTGCAAAAATGAAACTAAGAAAATGATCAATTCCTCTTATTTGAGAAGAAGTGCATATCTGGTATTGTTGCTCAACAATCAAAACTAATGATCAAAGTGTTGTACAGTATATAATGAAACTGCAGTTGCACCGACTCTTCCTCCCCTCAGCGAGCGCCGAGAGCAGCGCTGCCTCTCAGGTATGCACCAAACTAAACACACACATCTTATTTACAGCAGCGTCTCCACCGCGTTAATGAACCTCTGCAAGACGAGTCCAGCCCGGCCCAGCTCAGCGCCTCTGACCTGTGACCCCACAAGCGCGAGGCCGACTTCCACTTCCACTACTACTACTACTGCTGCTGCTACTACTACTACGGCTTCATGTGTGGCTGAGCAGGCAGGTTACACACAGTCATATCTCTGCTGGGTACACAGGGAGCGAGGGCTGCACACAAGCTGCCTGCCAGAGCCGTGTGCCAAGAGATGTCGCACTGAAGGCAAGGCATTTGGCTGGCTGGGACACACATACACACACGCACGCACACACATACACACACACACGGCCCATTGAGCATGCTGCTACTATGCCAACAAGGTCATTACCCATGCACTTCCAATTCAACAAACCCCTCCCCCTCCTGGTGCTAATTAAGCAGCATGATCCAAGACTATGCAACACGTAAAACAAACACCAACACATTTGCATAGAAAACTACATGACTTCACATGAAACACACACACACACAGATGCGTCAGAGTCAACATCACAAACGGAAGCCGCATGGTGGTGACAAACAAAGACACTGAACCGAGCTCGAGTTCTTTAATAATTAAACAGGGTGAAATAAAAAGCACTTATTTATGCATTTGTTGCGTTTTATGTGAGAATACAAGGCCAAAGCATGTGACATGAAGGTTAAACCTCGCACATATTTGTCAATGACTTGCTGAGGCGGGGCGATTACGGCAATCGACGTGCTTCAGAAACATTAACGGGGCTAATTCCCCCCCGATCCGGAGCAACAGGGCGCCTGACTGCAGAGCGACACGGCACCGCCTCTGGCTGAGCCCACCCCATTATCATTTCAAACAGGTTCAACAGAACAGTGACAATTTAACTGCCCATGTAATGACATGCTTTAATTACCCCCACAAGGAGCCTCCAGCACCTGCACACCATTCATTTAACAAGAGGCAGGGGACGCAGTGGACCACAGCAACGCCGCACCAACGCTGTATTTAAAAAAACGGAAGAAATCCAGGCAGGGGCCGCGGCGGAAACGCGGACACATCTCGCTGCTACGCACGTCTGGTGCGCGGGTACCAGCTTCAACCTACATTTGGAGATCACTTTGTTGATTTTAAAGCTAATTAGGTGACAATATGTACTGTTTTTAAATAAATAAACATATTTAAACCAGCTCTATAACTCATTCTTCTTCTGTGATGCAAAGTAATTGATCTATTATATTTAAGAGGATGTCTCA
Source organism: Decapterus maruadsi (assembly GCA_030347415.2). Taxonomy (NCBI): domain Eukaryota; kingdom Metazoa; phylum Chordata; class Actinopteri; order Carangiformes; family Carangidae; genus Decapterus; species Decapterus maruadsi. The sequence continues at coordinate 19,979,705 of CM064891.1, read as the reverse complement.
GTTTTATATTTAACATGCATGTGTCAAGGTGCACTGTTGGTGAGGTTAAAGGCACCAACATAATGCTAAACCCAGAGGCTACGGTTGTGCATCTTCCCCCTCGTCATTTCCTGTCATTCCTATATTTTACAAACCGTTAAATAAACAACACGCAAAGCCCAGAAGGTTGCGTGTTAAAAATGTTCCCAACAAACTGTGCATGGGAAAAACAACATGATTGCAGAGATCCTGCAGAGATAAACACACAGAGTGAAGCTTTCGTGTGGCGCCGGAGTTCAGACTCAGGAGAGCCAACTCAGGGCAGGTGTCTTTTTTATCGTGCCTGCTGCGACTGCACCCACAGGAATACCTGCAGCATCACAACACGCCGGCTGCTGCTGCTAGAACAGACAAGACGAGCCGTCCTCTTCAAAACACTAAAGGCACTAAAGTCGACTAATTGCCAACATGACGGGCAGATTCAGGTCATATGTTGCAGATTTCTACTTGGTTTTCACAGCACCGCCATGTGCAAATCTGCAGCGTCCACACGTCTTAACGACTAGAGCTGAACTCGTTCTGATGGCGGCGTCGACACCAGCAGCCTACGTCACAGCATCTTCCTTAAAATCCTGCCAATGCAACAAAGTCATGCACGAGCCACACCTGCGAAAATGTGCCAAGAGCCACACAACACATTATTTTCTTAAAGCAGCCGGCACATTACGCCCAACTAATGTCTCCATGACACCCGCACCACATTTGAATGTTGGTTTAAACATTGAATGAAAACCGCACGCGCCATGACGGGCTCCTCCTTTGTTTAAACTGTGGTTTGCAGCGAGGCCCCGACCTGAGCAGGAATAATGAGATTATTTTCATACACTGTGGCTACAAGGTGCATCTCATCTATCTAGGGCTGCACCTAACGATTATTTTCATTATTGATTATCTGATCTGTCGTAAATCTGTCGTTTATTTAAATGAAGTTGTTTGGTCAATAAAAATATTAAAATTCCTCAAATGTCTTGTTTTATCCACATAGCAAAGAGATACTCAGTTTATTGTCATAAATGAATAAAGAAACCAGAAATATTCAGCATTAAAGAAGCTGACATCAGAGAATTTTGACTTTTTTTTCCCCCTTTAAAAAAAACTACTCAAACGGACTATTCGATTATCAAAATAGTTGAAGATTAATTTAATAATTGATCGATTTTTGTTTAATTAATTGATTAATTGTAATCTGATCCACTTCAGGCAAAGGCTTGTGGGTAGATGCAGATAGAAATCAAGGTTGTAAAAGCTCCACTATAAGGGTAAATATGTATTTTAGGGATGCACGATATATCGGCATTAAAATAAAGGAAGACATTCAAAAATTCAGTTTGCATGATTTTCAGTCTGTACAAAAATGTATCATCTCAGAAACTTAAAAAAAACAAAACAACACATATCGATATCGGTAAATATCGATTATCGGCCATAACAGAAAAATTCATATCGGTATCGGCCAAAATTTTCATATCGGTGCATCCCTAATGTATTTTGTTTAAAACATTAAGAAATGTACTGATTATCAACAGGAAAGTGTTGACATGATCTCTAACTCATCATGTCTTGTATTGCTGAGGTTAGCATGCTAACCAGCTAGCTAGCAATGAACAAGTCTCAACCGAGTAGATTCTTCTCTCTTACACTACATCCTATTGATGTGAAGTATTAATTAGACAGGTGACCACTTCTAACACATTTAAAACGAGACACGCATCGGGCTGATGATTGTACTGTAACGGTTCCAAGTGTGTGATGTGTTCCCACGGGCAACATCATCACCTGTCATGGCAGACGGGTCTGGTTGGCAGCGAACGAGGGGATTAACGAAACTCAGATAAGTTTCTGTGACACGTCTGATGTTCGAGCAACTGTTGATTTCCATGAAGTTGGAGACAGTTTCGGTTGAACAGCTCTGCGTGTTATCTAGGTAAGGAGGCCAGTACCGCAGGGAACCTGGTGCATTTTGGCCCAGACAGAGAAAGTGTGCCCAAAATTAGCAGAAAAAGTCACAGGAATCAAAAACTACCAGGCTTGAGCATGAACACTGAACCTGCTCCGATTTCCAATAAGATGGTTTGTTTGGTTTGTTGACCCATTAATCACACACACACAAAAAAAGGTCAAATTATTGTTCCAACTAAAAAGATCTCGTAAAACAAAATCATCTCCCTGAGGCGACGTTTATGAAAAACAGCTCTTAAAAGCTGTTGCGTCCCGTTTGTACACGCTGTGCCTGATGCAGAAATCACAGCGTGAACAAAACAAAGTGTTCTCGGAGGAAATCCCTGCTGCCTCCTTCCACCGACGCCGCAGCAACAACACAGATCCATTTGATATTTTAAAAAAAATAACGCGGTCCGAGTCGGATTTGTGATGACAAGAGTTCAGTCTACGCTGGTTTTCCAACAGGGCAGCTGTCCAGATCGCACAGTGCCTCACTACACTGCATCTTTGTTAATGAGCGAAGCAACAACACAGACGTCTGTCAGACTTGTAAACTCCGGCGAAAGGAAGGACAGAAATGTGCAGTGTCTGAAGGGGGGGAAAGGTCGTCAGGGGCATGATGGTCATCAGTTTCCTCCTACTACTACTACTACTACTACTACTACTACTACTACTACTACTGCTGCTGCTGCTGCTGCTACAAATGTTCCTAGTATGAGGTTGCACAAGCGCAATAATAATTGTACTATAACTTTTAGTATGTTCCATTACCTTTATGTTACAGATGCTGCGAGCAATTCTCAGTGTGTGTAAATCAGTTAGTCCGTGTGTGTTTGCGCAGAGATCAGAAGCCAAAATGTCATCCACTGTGCCAGGTTATAAATAATTCCCATAAAACAGCACGTAATAAAAAGGTTAGGAAAGACACAGAGCCATCGCAACTACTCACAATCATCAGGACGCATCTACGATACTAATTTAATTTACTAATTACATTAAAGGGATTGAATGTAAACCTCTTACAATGCTGAAATACGAATGTTAGATAGATTTAATGCTGCTTTCTTTTTGTGTGCACGACGTTACTATGGCTGCACACTGTTGCACTATTTCTTTATTCACATTTTGCTTCAGTGGAACAATAAAAAAAAAGAGAGGATATATAAAATACGTGGAAAAATCGTGACATTTCAAGGTCAGCTTTTCATCTCCTGATGCAGCAATAGCTATAATTCTTCAAAGTGCAGCACTTGGCAACTTCTTTGTTGGATATTGACCAAATCGCACACCTTTACTCAGACTGGGGAAGCTGGATCTCCCCGACTGTCCTTCAAAAGTCTGTGTAGAGAAGGAAAAAAATCTCAGAATCACAATGATGCACTGCCTTCAATCAAACCAGAGGCAGATGCACTCGTCTCCACTGGAAAGAGGGACGCTAACTTAACAGGATGTTCTTAGACTACACCGTGCACTTACATCCTTGTGCATGTCCAATTTGCAGCCGTGAAATACAAATATGGGACCCTATGCACCACTTCCAGAAAAAAAAAATGGAGCTTCCATTGCACCAAGGGGAGTTGAGCCTGACCGGCTAATTGCATAATCAATACAGTGCTGAGCTGAAAACACAGGTGAGACCTGAGTGAGTGGCTTTCCACGCAGCAGCCCTGGGACTAGAAGAGGAAGGGATGAGGGGGGGGGGGGTGCTGACAGAGAGGGAAGATAATTGTTTACTGGAGGCCTATGTAGCCGTCTCCTAGCAACAGCTCTCACAAGCTCCGTATCAGGTGTGGCAAACCATGGCAGCCTCCGTTAGCCTCTGGTTCTGCAAGCGTGTATGTGTTTGTCCAAAATACAGCTTCTGCTTTAGCTGCAGAGCAGGAAGAGAGGGTTTTGAAGATGAACAGTATAGAGTCATACTGTCCTACTTGGCCTTGTACCAATATAACCACTGTACTGCATCTGTCAGTGTCCCACATCAATCACCCCCCCCCTCCTCACATTAGTATATGTAGCCCAGGTCTTTCAGGTTTTCTCATCAGCACGAACTGCGAGCGTTTGCATGGAAAACAACCAGAAACAACAGTGGAAAGAAATGAAGACAGCAGCTGACCTGATGTGTGTTTGTGAAGTGAAAATTTCCCCAAAATTCGACTAAAACCCCAGAGGCGGCATAGCTACACCTACGAAGACGAGATTAAAAGAAGAAACATGCGGTAGGTCGTCTTCTGTTAGGAGGATTTTTGTTGAACATCGGTGCCAGAGTACAAAAGAAAAAAAAAAAGGTGAAGTGCCGGTGGTGGTGAACATTTTCAGCTACTCCACCACAAAATTTGGATGCGCTGAAATATTTTAGCCCATTCAAATCCCCGTCTGTACAGCTTCTGTACACAAAACCAAAGGATGAACCTTTTCCAGAACATTTTGTGCCGAGTGATTTAATCCTTTTAAAGGTAGACGACTGTGCAGAAGTATCATCATACCCCATTCACTGGGACTCACTCTTTGATAAAGCATTATGAGTTAAGAGGTTAGTATTTAATAGTCACTGACTGACACCAATTCATTTCTGATGGTGTTAGAGGATGCGTCTGTCAAATCCTATTAAAACTTCATTTTTCACAAAAATACATATGTCATTTCATGTGTGCAATGGGATCAAACGCATTAATGCCTTAAGGACAGTGTCACATGTGTTATTCATTGCGATTGAGGTTTGGTAGCTATTCACACTATATGTTTGTACATCAGAAAGAACAGAACAGTCAAGAACAATTTCATTTTGATCATAGTGAATCCCTAAAGCCCGCACAGCCACACTGTTCAATCATGGTTGACACTTAGAAGCATAAAATAATTATTAATTAGTTAAAAGTTAAAAGGTCGGACGAGTCTTCTCTTGAATAGAAATAACTTGATACAGCTTTCCTTTGACTTGGTACATAAAAGATGTGCACGTTGGTGCTTGACAGCAGAGGAGGGAGAAAAAAAAGTTATGATAGCGACACTGTGTGTGTTCAGCGTGCACGTGGGCAGCGCTGCAGGCCAAAGCCATTCAAAAAAAGTTTGAGTTTGTTCCAGGAAAAACAGTTTTCAGCAGGTCTGTGCAGATTAACATGTTGCTTAAACTTTTGACGTGACCAGCGTTGAAAATCTGGCTGCACGCTAAAAAGGAGTGTTTGAGCTGCAGACCGCACCGACCAAATAAGGTGCCGAGTCTTTATCCATTGATCATTGATAGACGGCAGATCGCAGGGCGTTTTAAAGATGCCAGTTCAAAAGCAACCGCAACAATTTCAACAATTCAGCTACTTGATGTGGGTGGTGTCTGTTGCAGATCATCCACAGGTCCGAGGCTAACGACATGCATCCATTTACTGGCTTGAGCGAGAACCGTCGTCTGATATCCAAGCGGAGGGCAGATACAGTTACAGGCTCACAGGCTCACATCAAACGGACGTCCGGCTGATGTTGCTGAGGGGCAGGGAGGGTGAGAGAGAGTGAGAGAGAGGCAGAGAAATTCCACCGGCAATTTCATTAGTGATCAAATGGAAGTGAGACGTGTCTCTGTCCGCCTTCTCCTTCTCCCGAAGTGCACACGCAGCACAGGCCAACAAAATGGAAACTCAATCAAATCGGACAAACGAGGTCCTAACTTGGTCAGCTGGATGCTGGTGGATTGCCATTAATATTTGACTTCCAGGCACATGTTCACATGCTCTTGCAATAAAAAAGTCATCCAGTGTCTTAATAGCAGCCTAACAAAGACAATGTGAAAATCATGTCCCGCTCACTTCTCTCAAAAGGTTGGTTTTTAGGCCACATCAGGAAGCTGTTTCTGGTCACGAATTCGCTCCAACAACCCACATCACTACCAACAAATGGCAGATGCAGTTCGACATTCACTGGTGAACATGGAGCATTTAGCGACCTGAGAGTCAAAACTACCAAACACACAGCTAAAAGAGCGAATATGCATTTACCAGGTGTTCATTCAACGGTAACACGGATAATGTTGCCACTTCTGGATGTGCGAACAATTGTATACTATGTTTGCTAACAACTTAGTCAAAACTTTACTCCTAGAATCCACTGGCATCACCAAGATTTCTTGACGGACTTGTGCGTAGCCAAAACAGACATTTTGGGAGGCAGGAACACAGATGGCGTGTTGACTGCGGACACGAAAAGAGCATAAACACCATTTAAAAGACCAACAGACCCAAGTTGTTCTCTATCTTGCTCCCCATTAAAAGTTGAATCGCGGTAAACTTTTGGATGTGCCGCGAATGATCACACGGCCACGCCGCCTACCCAAAATGTTTTACGGCGGCATCAGCAACAGTTTGACACGTTCCATAGGAAATGAACAGGAATGCGTGACTCGTTGAACGCAACAATCGCCAGTGGATCCCATGTGTAGCACTACTTGCCGCGCAGAGCACAAGAAGCTAACATTAGCCATGCTAACAGTAAGAACTAACAACATTCACATTAGCCACAGTTGTGAGAGTGCAGAGCGAGTTATATTAGCATACAAACATGCTAAATATGCAATGCTACTGTTGCACTAGCATTTTAGCACTGTGGTGTTCATCATCGTGCCCAAGCGAGCTTACTGTATTGCTAACGTGTTGCTGCAAACACGTTCTTTTAGCGAGGTTGTCCGTATGAAATTAACAGAAATAACACTGGTTTTCATCCTCTAATATCACTTTCTAAAAAGAAGCTGAAATATTGAACAAACTGTCTCAAACCATAGCACAATTTTCAAAGAAGGTCCACAAAAAGTTAATTGATAATGCAGAACACTTAGCGTGTTGTAAGAGAGCCAAAAGTCTGGTCCTTTCATTAGTTGGCTGCAGATTAAAGATTCAATTAGGCTCATTGTTTAAACTCCATAAAACGGAGTCTCTCTTATTGGGGGTTTTAAAAACTCTGTTGCACTGCATTTTTCACTGCTCAAACAAATCCCCTCAGCTTCAGAAGTTTGGATTACAATATCAATGACAACTTAATAATAGACTTAAGAAACCCTTAAGGAGAAAAGCAGCAGCAGCAGCAGTGAATATTTACTGTAAATTCAAGAGCTGCAGAGAGGAACAGAGGAGGCTGAGCTCAGAGGTGGCAGCAGCATCAGTAGTCAGTCTCTTTACTGGCAAGACTGAGCCTGGAGGATTTCCAAAGAATGGATGAGCATCGTGCAATCTGAGTAAAATCAGCCATTAGCGACTGCATCACACTGGTGTGATAATAACTGGACCAATGATGCCTCTGTCTCCTCCTCGCAGAAAGCAGCACCTATTCCCAGAAATGCATGGACCACACTCTGTGCTAACGCTAAGCCAGGAGATGACAAGTGCTCTTTGAGAATTGGCTGGAGCGTCAATTCACAAAATTAAAAAAAATGCATCAAAAAAAGAAAAAAGGTATTTTCCTAACAGGATTTCAAGGTCAATTTGAAATTCACCGTCTCCTCTGGTTGGAAACGGTTCAATATGAACAGCACTGATGCTGGAAAAATAAGGTAAAAACAGCCAAGTCTTCTGACTTTTGACTGGAATAAGATACAGCATCTCTCCAATGCCCAACCTGATTAACTTGTACACACTTGCACAGCCAAGATGCCATGCATGCCATTATTATATCATCTTTTTCAGGGGAATTAATAAAGTGTTTCCTCGGAAAATGATCGTGCAGCACATCCATTGGGGAGGGGGGGTTCAATTTCATTATCATATCTTCTTCATCCCAATGACATATCACATTTTTAAGGGATACAGAAAATGCACAGCTCGACTTTCATTTTCGTTTTTGTTTCAGACGCTGGCTTGAGGATGACAGAGGAGCCCAGCCCTCACTGGTTTCCATGGGGCTCAAAATGGGCATCAGGCCAGAAGACACAGCCAATAGTACACTGCATCTTTGTTTCTTCAGTGAGGAAAGCGACAACGCCACAGCCAGTGACCCCGCAGGCTTGTTGTGACATCTGGCACTGGAATAGTGCACCGTTATCAGCCTGCGCCACTTAACAGCAAGACAACACACCAGAATAACCCTCTTCACCTCTGCCTCGAGGTGTCAGTCAGTGCTTCAAATAAGAGACTCCCAGCGCTTCATACAGTGAGTGGTGGCGAACATGAGACGCGTGATGTTTTGTACACACATAACATCAAAAATACACAAGGTGGGATGCAGAAAATTGGTTTGCTAGGGTTGTAAATGTTGCCCCTAACCACCTTCCCCACCTGGAGGGCTGAACAATAGCTCCCCCCTCATTAAATATATGGCCTTTACAGTGTGAAATCGCACCTGAAGCTCAAAAACATTAGCAGAGGCTGCTGTTAATTGACTTGAGGCGACACACAGCTGTGTGACACCCTGAAATCATTAAATACAACAAAAGACAAAAAAAAAAACCTGAATAAAATGCGATGCCTTGGACAGGGACGACGACAAAAACATGCGTCCTTGCTTTCTGTAGCTCACAGTGAGCTGCTGATTGTCAGGATCCACCCATTGTGGAAATCAAGGTTTATGTTCATCGGAGTTCAACAGAATTCAGTCATTTCAACATTTTTACTGATACATTTCCAACAAATTACCCAAGATTTTCCTCCCAACAGAGCTTCATGCATCTTATCATGTTCCTATTAACAGCTTGGTTTATGAAAACGTCCAGAAACATCATTCATGACATGTTCAAGTGTCATGTTTTATTGTTTTATCAGACCTATAATCAAAGATAACCAACAGATATTCAGTTTACTGTTACAGAAGTTAGATACGAATCAATTGCCTTCACAAACTGCTCAAATGATTTGATGAATGTTTCCATAAATCATCTAATCTAACTCTGCAGATAGCAATCGTTTCACTCTCAATTAATCTGATGATAAATTCAGATGATTAGATGACCTGACTGACAAATTTTGTCGTCATCAATAGATCAGTTTAGCGCCAGATTGATCTTCATCACAATACGCATCCATTCAGGTCAGAACAGCCTCTAAATCCTATTATAAGTCCAGACACTTCATCTTTCTACTCTCACTTTTACTAGTTCATTCAAAATATGGATAAAAGCAGTAGCAGCATCTTAAAAACCATCACATGACACTGTACATTCACTAAGAATAAAACCTCATATAATCAGAATTACAAGTGCAGCCCTCCAAAAAACCAACAACTACTAATGTGTTCAGAGCTCCACTCCACGTACTTAGCATATTTTTCCTGCCTGTTCACCTTATTCACATGCCTAATCCATCAACTATCACTCATCTGCAGTCAGACGAGCTTAATTGCCCTGGAGGGGCCACCAGGGGCCACCTGGCACCCACAGCAGGAGAGGAAGCTGTGGGGGGGGGGTGAGTTGAGGGTGGAGGGGGTTGTGGAGGGGAGGGGGGCGAGGTGTCAAAACCAGCCACCAGTGTTCAACCCAAACCGCTGCCCCGAGGCGCCGCTCACTTCAGCTGAACACCGACTTCCCACTCGCAGAATAATGTCACTCATTCATCACTATAATAGAGAATTAATTGGAGCATCCATCCAACAACTGGGCTGCGTCTGCAGATACAGCACGTGGCCTCGTCGTACAGTACGTCACAACGGCCTCAGAAATTCAAACCAGAAACATCAACATAAACTTATTTCCCACATTAAAATCCACTTCTAACAGTTAATTCGTCTCCTGTTTCCCCACAATCATCCAACAAAAAAGGATTCGTCTGAGAAGGCCACGTCTTAATAAACCAAATTCAACTTGATGGGATTGTCTTGTGATGAAATTACCCTCGTGAGTCAGCATGTCGTCATGTTTGGAAGCGGACAAGGTTTTGCTTTAGCCGTTTCTCCAACACCAGAAGTAGCGGAGTTCCCTCCTCCAGGGGTCTACATATCAAAGCGTTTCCCCCAGTCTAATTACCCTATCATGGCCCTGGCAGGTGCAGGCTGGAGGACTGGAACAAAGCCAGCCCTCATATATCAGGGCAACTTTAAAAGATGACCCAGATGACACTGCAAACCACTGTAGCTGCAATCGGATCCTTGGGAAGCACGCAATCGTTTAGCTGTGATGTGTGTCAATTCTCATAAGGACAGGATGCTGCAAGGAGCCCCCCCCCTTCCCATCCCCTCCCCTCACTCCCTTTATTGTAATGAGGCCTATCTTCTCAAGGAAAAGGAACATGCACATGACCCAAGACCTCAAACTAATCATTAAGGAGGTGTGGTAAATTTGGCATCGGTTGTGTCCAATTATAGATGAAAAAAATGAAACTTTTCTACTGAGTCCTTCCTGTCAAAGCCTTCCACCAAAGAAGAAAGTTGCAACCAGTCATTTAACTAACAAGAAAATTCACCTGTTTCCATCAGAAACCCCCAAACAAACTGACCAGATCCAGCTTCTCTAAACAGAATTAACTACTTTTACTCCTTTTATGATAAACTGACTGTTGATCAGACACAACTGTACAATGATGAAATCTTAGGAGCCTTATTTTGAAAGGGTGACCCCTTCATCCATACCAGTGCTGCTGTGGTGAACTGGGTACAAGCAGGATGGCAGAGTGGCTCCTCATCACCACTCACTAATGGCTGCATGTCATGTTCCCTTTGGTTTGTGTGTGTACAGATGCACAGAGATGTAAATATTCAGTCACCCATATTTAACACGAGGTTTTGTTCCCAGTTAATCTGGGTGGGCGGGTGGGGGGGTCAGGAAACAATCAATAAATCGCACTCACCGGCCACGCAAACTGGAAGGGGATCACAATCTTGCCAGCGTCGTCGAGTTTATTCTGGTTGTTCTTTGCGCTCCTAAAATGAAACATATTTCCACCGAGAACTTGCGTAGATCCAGCTCCAAACGTGCACTGGCCGGGGGTGGTGACGGTCTGGTACTCCTTCAGGCACACTTTGAAGTAAGTGTCGCACTCGTCTCGAGTGCAGCGCAGGTCCTGGGAGCCCCTGGAGCCGTCGCAGCACTCCCCGTCCGCCAACTCGCCGTTTACATTCTCCACGGAGATCAGCTGCAGCTCGAAATAGCCGGTTGACTGGGACACCTAGAAACAACATGTTTAAAAAAGAAAAGAAAAGAAACACCAACATTAAATATAGGGCCTTTAAAAACATGCTGCAGTGTGATTCAAGTGGACTTTAAATTGGTGCGTAAAGTGGCCAATTAATAACCAATATAAGGTGCATCATGTAGGCGCCATGAAGGTGCAAACATAATTAATTAGTTGCATCATGAAGGGAGCACGTGAACAGCCTCCTCTCTCTCTTTTTTTTTATTTCCAGGTTACAGGAGCACCATGACCCGCTGCAGCAGCCAATTGATCCAATGCAACTTCCAACTTATTTGGTCCAGGCCTCGTTCTCCCTCCAAAATAAAAGAGGAAATAAATAAAAACACAAGAGGGGAGCTGGAGGCACTGGAGCCAAAATGGAAGAGTAAAAAAAAAAAAAAAGCCTCGTATCAATTGCTCAGACTTCAATCTTGTCATGGTAACATGATCACATGCTCCACAACTGACGGCTACGTAATTCAATTATCGATTAATGTGATGCGAATATGCAGCGCCGGAGAGCAAATACATCTGCCCACGCCCACCAACTTTTGACATTGGTAATTTAAATTTATTTATATGCTAAAATAAAAATGATCAAAAAAAATATTGGATGGGAAATAAGAGGCTTCTTCTTACCTCCGTCCATAACGTCAACAGCAGGCACACTATTGGGAAGCAATTCCTAATCCTGGTGCGATTCCACATGCCTCCGATTAATTAGAGTGACATAGGGGGGGAGAAGCGATAAGAAAAGACAAACAGCCGCGGAGCCGGCGACTAGTTCCTCCTCTCCTGACATGCAAAAAAATAAAATAATCACATGCGCGTTTTCTCCAGCCACCGTCTGCGTCCAAAGATTTCACCGAGGCATTACATGCGTTTGTGTGTGCGGTGTGTCTGTCTGTGTGTATGTGTGGTGTGCGTGTGTGTGTGTGAGAGGGAGAGAGAGAGAGAGAGCAGGCGGATTGCAGCGCAGCGACGGTCCATGCACAGGAGTATCCCTCCGTCAAATCTCTCCACACAGCAACTGAGATGTTTCGTAGCCACAGCCTGAGGAGAGGATGTCTGCTTTGATTGGCAGCTACGCAAACCACTTACAAATTGGCCTGCGGGCAGTCTCTGAGCCAACCGGATTAAGGGGCGGACAATAGTATAATAACCCCCACCAACCCTCCTCCTCCTCCCCCTCCTCCTCCTCCACCACCTCCTCCTCCTCTTCACCCTCTTCCTCCTCCTCCTCCTCCCCAAAAAAACTTGAATTTCTATGAGCTGCATTTGAACAAACAAAGCCAAAGTAGTCCACTTTAATTGAACGCAGCAGTAAATATATCACAATGAGCTGAGCTGCTGTTTAAATATTGTTTATAATTTTTTATTATTTTATTTAATTCTTCCTTTTGCAGCTATATTAACTTTACAGCCCCAGTGTTTAAATAAATAAATAACAGCTGGCAGGTTTAAAATATAAACCTGCAGGTAGGCTACATAATGCATTTTTGTGGTTTGGACTGATTCCTGGAGACACGTGATTTGCTAATGTGATAATGCTTTTTACCTTATATTAACAGTAGACATGGGACACTGGTTGTGAAAGCCCCTCGGTGTGTTTTAAATTAATTTTAAGCATGCAAGTGGATTTTTCGTTACCAATCTAGTTTATTTTCATTGCAACAATGATTAAAAACCGAAGGATTTTGTTTATTAATGGTAATTTTTAACCTGTAAAAACTATAAATTCTCTTGCAAACAACAGATCACCTGCTTGTGCAACATTAATGTCCATTTAAAAGTAAAACTGCCCCCAACGACGCAGCACTTTTTCATCAATAAGGAGACTCTCCTCAGCTCAACCCATCCATTGCAGCAGATTAGAGCGCCCTCTACTGTCTGTGCACCACTCACCACCAGTTAACGTGGTTCTCTCGCCTTAAAAATTATAAATGTATATTTAAGTAGGTTGTAAAGCCACTTATAAGATAGATATCACATGCATGTTTATGTATTTCTGTCTCTCACTTTATACATCTTTTATTTTGTATTGTATATTTTATCCTACATTGTGTTGAGTTTCTTTATCATACCAAGCTAATACCTTATTTCCTTTTACTGTATCCGATATGATACACAATATATTGCCTATTTATACTCTAGTGTTTCTCATGTCACTGCAGACCCGGTTGACCTCGGCTCATCTGCATACACATGTACAACAAGATGTCCACCTCCTGTGGATCGGCTTCCCCAGCAACAAGTGCCTTTATTTGTCCTGTGCATGATCGGGTGACCTGAGCCCTGTTGACAGATGGACGGTCATTACTGTGGCTGCATCCATTTGTGTGACCACGCTGGTGTTTTTGGCATGTTTTAGCTGTCATGTAGTTACCTTTGTGTTAAATATGTGATTACCGTTTTTCCAAAGCTCCTTTATATGATCAGATAGAGGTGTGCAGATAATGTTTAAATGTGCATAATATGATTTAATAGTATGTTAATGTTACACCTAGAGTCTGATAAACTGTTGCCTGACTGTGACTCTGTTAATAAATAAACATAATCCACATCTTAACACAGGTACAATTAGTTCCTTAATATCTTAACTGTAATACAGAAGCCCTTTTGAAACTCCTTTTCTTCATATAGAGCCAGTGGCAGCAGCTCTGTTATGTACTTTGACTTGGTGTAACAGTACAGTACAGGTTTTGATTGCAAATACTATAAACTGCAGAAATTAGAGATTGATTTATCTTCATTTAAGTAAAAATACAACTCATTTTCTTTTTATAGCAAGTATTATTAGAGCTGTATCTTTGGCTAATATGCATATTCAGTGTATCAGCAAAATATTGCACTAATTAATGCTCCAATAAACATGAGAGAGGGGAGATTGCCCTGCACCGCACAGATTAGATCCTCACATTGATGCCGGACCGGCGGTGTCAGGAAATGAGTCATGGACTGAACAAAAAGGAAGGAGTTCCACCGAACACAATGTGGTCATTTCAATACAAGTTGCTTAACTTTTAATAATAAATCAGTATTGAAATGACCACATTGTGCGCGGTGGAACTGCAAAGACAGTGGACAGCTCGCTGTACTTCTTGTATACAAAGGTAAAACCTATGGCAACCACACCAAGTTTTTCTCAAACATGCCCGCTGAGGTGTAGGAGAAGTTGAACATGCCACCAGGAGACACGGCACTCACAGTGCGACAAGCACAACAAGAGAGAGAGAGAGCTGCCAATCAAAGCGTGTGTGACAGCAGCCCTCCCCTCTCCTCTCTTCATGTCTCCGTCTCCTTCTCATCAGGCGACTGCCAGCCCGTCAGATAGGCCCTGAAGGAGGCGGCCGATAGCGCTGAGCCGCTGCAGCCGCTTTGACTGGAACATTTCACACGCTGTCACAAGTACATGTGAGTGCCTTAAGTTGGATCGCACCTTGTAAAGGGCCTCAGGTGGTGAAGGCACAATGTGTAAGAGTACATATGTGTGTGAGAGTGAGTGAATGTGTGTGTGCAGCGAGCCTCCAGAAATAGTAATGTTGGTCAGTCGGTCAGTCCACAACTTTAGTCCAGACTCAAATGTCTCGTTTAGACATTCATGGAGCCCAGAGGTTGAGGCCTACTGAGTTTAGCGACCCCATGACCTTTCTTGTTTCTGGTTGAGTCAAATACTATTCAATAGGCTAAAACTCCCTGAACTTAAACAAGCTCCTTTATTTCCTGTCCTGACCATTGTTGTGACTACTGAGGTCAGAGTCGATCGGACACACCTGGATAAATTTGTCCAATGATGTAAGACAGGAAATAAAGGAGCTTGTTAAGTTCAGGAAGTAGTGGAGCTGTGCATATGCCTATTCTCCTAACACCATCATCACATCATTTTTTTTTTATAGGCTACTGTTCTATCTTGTTTGTGGCCAATCCTCAAAATTAATTATCCTCCCATCAGCCGTCGTGCTTAGAATTTAGCGCTAATTAGAAAATGTTAATAAGATGAGCTAAGAGGGTCACGTTTAATAATCTTTATTGCCCACAATTGTGGAAACTTGCCTTTGGCTTCACAAGCTAGTTAAAGCACCTCATTGTGACTCACAAACAATAAAACTAGCATAGCATTCACTGTCCATACAATAATATCAATGTGTATCATGCTTATGAGTTCAGAAAAGTTATTGTATTTGATATAGAGGACCGTATTTGTTGCTGTTGCAGCATTTTAAAGGCGCATAAAAATTGCACCTGCTAACTACCAGCTCTTTGTGGTAGCATTATCACTGCGACCATGTTAGCATGCTGATGTTAGCCGCAAAGACATGCTAACACGGCTGCAGACTCTGGTTTTGTCTGGTTTGCACATGGGCTGTCTGAATATAATTTTTTCATGTGTGCTGAATGTATATTTTAAGATTTTTTTTTATGATACCCCTGCCCATAAAATCGAAAGCCCTCAGCACAAAGCCCATGTCAAGGTGGAATTGCCTCTGTAGAAGCATTTAGGCCATAATGGTTCTCTAATATGAGCCTCTCCATTGAAACCGTGACTAATGTAATTTGTTGAGCATCTCTTTAAGCCTGAGTGATCCACCACAGGAACCTGGACACCATTTATTTTTTGCCTTAATATATGAAATTAATCAACACGAACCGTTAAATTTATGCAGCAAACAAAATATGACAACAATTGAAATTGCAATTTCAAATCTCACAGTTTTTACGAGGCTCCGCTCTTTCACATTCGCCGTGGATGATGTCTAACATGTCATAAAAGGCCAATATTAATCTAATATCTCCTGAATACATTGTCTACCAAAGGGGCCTCGGGTGGTGTGTGTGCCTACTACCTTGTCTTCCTGTTTGCATACACCGCATGCATGTGTGTGTGAGGCGCAGAGAGAGGAGTGTGTGTGCAGGAGGAGAGGGGATTATGAGTGGGAGCGCTGTGGGGGGTTTGCAAGCCTCCAGGGGGGAGGTGAAGTGGATTTCTTCTCTCATCCATTTTTCATGGCTTTTCTCCTTTCAGATCTCCAGGCTCTGTACATACGGCTGACGGGTCGACTCGCTTTTATCTTTAAGCATCTTTCGGGGGGACACAGCGTGTGTGTGTCTGGTGGTGGTGTTCGAGGGGGTGTAGATGGCGACGGCATGGGTCAAGGTTGAGACGTTCTGTTTTTCATCAAGCTCTAATGACTACCTCAACCGCATCGGCTACACTAAGATGATGCTCATTTGCTGATGTCTTCTGGGTTTTAATTGTGTCTTCCTCTAATGGTTAAACCACGGGATACTGAATTCTAAATATTTAGTGGTGTTTTCCATGGTGCAGATGGATGGATGCGTGTTATGAAGCCTCATCTCAAAGCAATATCATGGAGCTCAGTCCTCATGGACCATTGATAAACAGTACTGTTAAATAGCAGTTTATTTCCCCTGAGGATTAATTCGAAACACAGGTCTTTTAAAAGGGGGCTGTGAATAATTAATGACCTCGATTGGTGACCTCTAGGGTTCATTGACTCAACTTGACTGGAGTTTCTTGGGGAGGAAGTTATTGAGCATAATGGTTCAATAGAAATTATCTAAAGATGAGGATCATGAAAAATACTGGGTGTGCGTGTGTATTTGGACTTTGAGGTTTATGCGGTGGATAAATCTGAGAATATCATACACCTAATGTTGTTTTCTGGCTATTTTTGAAAAGCAAGAAATGCTCGAACTACAGAAATACCACAAATTTATCAACTTTTCTGTTTTAGTTTTGGTCTAAATTTAAAAATTGGCTCATATAGTTTCTCTTTGTCTAGCGCCCAAAATCTATATTTCATGGTTGAGGAAGAGGAAACATAAGGGGAGTGAGAGGGAAATCGTAGTGAACTGAGGATGTCACGGTTATTTGACTTGTGCATTTTTAAACAAATTAAGATATTTAGGTATCAGCAGTTACGAAAAAAAACTGTCCAACAGGAACCATGTGTGCACATCTCACTTCCTTCATTATTCAGATAAAGGACAGCTGAACAGAAAGTGTTGTAACCGAGGTTGAAGGTGAAATCCTTAATCATAGTTGAACCTTCGGGGAAAGAATGGGGAAACTGGCGGAGGAATGCAGCTTTTCTGGTGGTGACAATGCAATAGAGGTGGCACAAGGGAGGACAAAGTTTACAGTGCAAGTACAAGTAAACAAACAGCTAACTGAGAATGCTAATTGGCTAACTTACTAAGATGGTTTAACACACACTACAAGGACCAGTTATTGTGAAAATTCAGTGTAGCTTAAAATATTAGCGCAGAGCAAGATGCAATATACTGTAAGCTTTGCTCTCTGTTTTCATTTCTTGCTCCACAATATTATGGAAAACAACAAATTATGAGCAATATTTTTATCTCTCTCTTTTTTTTTTAAAATTGTTTGACCACTGCTGCCCAGCGGTTGTCACTGACAGTTACCACAGAAACATACAGTTTTTTTTATAAAATTGTCACAATCATATTTAACTTATCTAAGAGTAAAAACAAATTAAAGCTGGCGTCTGTAAAAAAAAAAAAAAAAAATTCCCAAAAAAATAGTGGTAAGTGGTTTTCTTTGTCTGCTCCTAGCAACGCAAATGTTTGTGCTCCACCTACAACCACAAAATCAACATCCTTTAGCCAAAGTGGTTGTGTTAACCCAGTATAATCATTAGTGAATGAAGATTAACAGCGTAGCTTGTGCACTTGCAAAACTGCTAAGTGCACTAGAGAAGAGAAAGTAGCCTACATCATTTGAACACTAAGCATATCGCATACTCAACTTCCCATATCAAAAATACAACCTCACAAGTTCCTTTTGAAGGCATTTTTCCTCATAGCTAACTCTGTCTTATGATTTTAACTATACCTTCTCTTACAAATACACCATAATAACTACTTTATCAGTAACAAAGATTAAAAATAGCATATTTAGCAGCTGGAATTAAACTAAGGTCATCCAGGTTTTCAGTAAACAAGCTCCTTCAGTAGTTGACTGAACTATCAATTGCGTGGAAAAGGTATTCCTGCTGCGATAAGATGAGACATGTAGTCACCACCGACACCAAAGTGCACCTCTCTCATACCCTTATGTTCTGCTCTGCTGATAGCGCTGCATGCATTTGTGCTTTCTCATGCAGAGAGCTCAGATTTCATACAGTACATGCCAGCCTGTGGGTGACATGTTACTGTTGAGAGTGGAAGAAAAAGTGACAGGCATTTCCAAACTATCTGGAAATGCATAGTTTGGTTTCAGGATCACTGGGCCAACAGGGAAACAGTCACGCTAACCAACACACGTACACACACACACACATTTATGGAAAAGCACAGTTACAATGTTAACCAGTTGGACAAGTTAATGACACGTCTTGCTTTTCTTGCTCATACTTTCTAACTGATTTTTGCAGCGGCAGTCCCCATTTAACCTTTTAGACGCATGACAACAAAATAAATGGTTCAGGACGGCTTTTAATTTCGGGTATTCTCTGTCAAGGCCTAGCAACACTGAATATCCGCTGTTTACACTGTGTTGTAACAAACACAGTGATTATCTCCAACATTGTACACATGTTTGGGTAGGAAAAAAAACTGCAAGGACTCCATCCTAAAGTCGTTTGAACCCAGATTATTGTTTCGTTTTGCTTTCCTCCTATCAGGAATACAGGTCTTTAAGAGATGAGATGTGATGTTGATGCCCGGATTTCCTAAATGCTGCTTGTCCTACCATAAATCAGATTCAAAGATACGATTAAAGAGGATACATTCCTGTCAGTGTGCTAACATGACAGATGATATTTTACTATTTGCCTCTTTCCTCATATGGAGAAACCTGAGTGCCCTAAGCCCTCCAATCCTTCTCAGCATCCGCAGCGCAGGACCTCATAAATATACACTGCTGATAAGGCTGCACGAAAAATAGAGCAGCAAAACCTTTACGGCCGGCTCCATATTAGCCCTTTAAAACAGAAACAGGTTGCGTGTACTCACCTGGTTCCTATCTTGGATTGTTTATCAGTTTGGACCAGTCCCTCCTCTGCTCTTCCTCAAAGCACAATGCCATGTTAATCCAAGGTTACGACCTAGCTGCTCAAGCGTTGAGGGCAGAGGAGCAGAACATCTTGTAGTAATTTCAAGCGTATAGGTTTGGTGAAACAGTAAGGGGGAAAAAAAGACATGATGGATGACTTGATCTGATCGGGAGGTTTAGCTGTGTTTGCTGATGCGCCTCAACCTCAGGGTGAGTCATAGCATAGATCTGAGGAATGGTGGGGTGACTAACTCAAAAGGTCTTTTTCAATTGATCTGTTGGTTTCATCACTTCCAGACTGAAATATCTCAGCCATTTCTGGATGGGCTGCTGTGACATGTACGACGTACATTCATGATTCCCAGAGGATGAACCATTGCAGTCAATTATGGTCACCTGAATGAGGTTGAGCCCTTAGGATTGGTGATGATGTCCACTCTGTCCAGATGAACTTACTTCTCAGGTAGGGCTTTTTCACTTGTTTTAAAGGGATAGTTCAACATTTTGGCAAATTGGCCCCTTGCCATAATCCCTATAGTTATAGCAGTAGGTTTGTTACCTTTATTTGTCGGTGCAAGCTATTTTTAGAACGGTGGAACAGAGCCGTGAGCTACTCAGAGCTACGCTACGGAGGCTAATGGGATTTCTTGGTTTCCCTCATCAAACTCATCAAATACACAATCCAACAACTCCAAAACGCTCTGGTGGACAAGTTGTGACCTGCACATTCACCACGCTATGAGATAATAACAGAACGTTACGAGACAGAGTTGTTTTAGAGGTAAATTCATGCAAAACCGCTGATGCGTGTTCATGTCGGGGGCAGTTTTTCGGCAAGCAGTCTCTGCATTGGCCTCGAAAACAACTGTCTCGTAATGTTTGATGAGAAATCCCATGAGCCTCCGTAGCATAGCTCTGAGCAGCTCGTGGCTCTGATCCGCCGTTCTAAAAATAGCTTGCACCGATAATTAAAGGTAACGAACCTACTGCTAAAACTATAGAGATGATGGCAATGGATCAATTTGCCAAAATGTCGAACTATCCCAACACCTGCGAAACTAACAGTCTCAGAGTTGGCAACATGATGGTCTTATCAAACTTGGCATACAGGTCAAAAAAGCTGAGTACCCCTTGTTCAAATGACTCTACAACAGTCAAAATGGTTGTGAGGTGTCAGCTGAGAAATCTGTTTTAATTGTCTCTGAGACAAGGCAAAAGTAGAAAATAGGCTTCAGTACACAATAGACAGACATTTGTGATGAAGATAAAGAGGACAACTAGGTAGACAAAGGTTAAAAAGCACGCGTCCTTACCATATGTATGTAGTCTCATTTGCATACAGATGGAGAGTGTGTCAGAGTGTGCTGGAATCACTCTGGCTTTGTGCACCTCAGTGTGTCCTCTGACTGCAGTGGTGCATCTTGTCTTTCCTTCAAAGGGCAGGTTTTTTGAGCTTCCACCTGTGAATGGACTGCATTCAGAGAAGAAGGGACGGTAATCCATCTGCCGTGGTGATCCCCACACACACACACACACATATATAACCAGATGGTCTCTGGAGAACGCAGGCATCCCCATGTGTCCAGTTACAACATGAAAGCAGCTGGGATGCAACTTAAGTTTCCCACCACCTTTCTAAAGACACATGGGTGGAGGACGTATTCACCAAAGTGTTGGGTCATACTCACTAACCCCGTTAGAAATAAGGACGATTCATGTAAGGAACTACTCACCAGCTCCACCTGGACTTCCTCTCTAGATGATTGGTCTACCGGCCCAACAGCTCGGTTCAGAGAGAAATATCTTAACATGAAGTGGATGGGCTGCCCTAAATTTTGGTACAGATATGCTTTACTGACCCCAAAGATGCAGCAATTAATTTTTTTCTATTAACACAAGAGCCTTTGAGTGTCTTTTTTCCTGTATTTGTGGATACTTGTGTTAGCATGATGTTTAATTCACAGGTTGCACAAAGAAGCAGGGAGTCCTATGACACGACGTTACATCCAGGCTAACCTCTGCTCCACTAGCTTCCTTAAGTCGATGCTATTTCTCATCAGCATTTCTTTCTGAAAAGATTAAAGTGTGTTCCTGAGGCTCAATTTCTATTCTACAAAAAGTAGAAAACACGCACATCCCAATTTCTATTCTAAACATTTTACAAAAAAAAATAAAAAAATAAAAATACATAGCTTGATTTCATCTATATACATTAAATTAACCAAAGCTTAAGTATTTCATCCAACTTAGTTGTAATCTCATCTCAGATCATACAGTAAGCCCTTTTGATTTCACAACGTCCACATCCGTGCCTCTTGCACAACCCTTTACATTTAGTGTCCAACTAGAGAGATGAGTCTAAAAATACAAATGTTACCTGCTGATATAACAACTTTCTGATGCACAGTGTGTTTGTAATTTGCTTTATACATACATTCTTAGTCTTGTTAGTGGCCCAAATTTGGAAAAAAGTGTGATTTTAATTTAAAAAAGAGCAGAATCATATGTTTCCGAGTCATTTTAGGTTGGGAATCTCAAATTTCAACCCACAGATTACATAGTTTTCTAATAGAAGCAGCCCCTATACCTTCGCTACCTCCACCTCAACTGAATACCTGCGATAAGCCGCCAGCTGACCCCTGTTTACAACCCACCCAGCAGCAGCAGCAGAGAGATGCAGAGGCAGGCAGAGGATATAAAGTGCTTCTCTTCCAGGCTTAATGTTATCAAGGTCAGAAGCTACACAGGTATTTGAAATAAAGACCTGTATAGTATCTAGTCTGATGTTTGCAGAGTGCACTACTCACACCGAAAAGTGTTGTGATATTCAAGTGTGAGGGAGTGTGAGTGTGACCTGTTGCCATTTTGTTCCCAAGCAACATGCTTTTAAGATGCATCTGTGTGAGTGTGCGTTTGTGTGGTACAGGCATTTGAAGAAGAGAAAGGATTTAAAGTAAAAGCCATCTACAAAGGCTCATCTGACAATTGATACTGAACAAATTATTAGGTATTTCAAAAATGAAGACGACTTCCGGTCTGAATGTGTAGAGTTCAAAGAGTTTTTAAACAATGACGCTGTAAGAAAAAATGTTCTTCCTGTTTCCTCACACACACACACACATACACAGACACCTCAGCTGAACCACCTCAGATAAAAATCACCTCTGCAGTACAACAGCTTCTATTCTGCCACTTGCTAAATGTGAGAAGCTTGGCTTTCATTGCTGGGAAAACCACATCAAGATGCCCATTGAGATCGCCGCGCTGCAGCTTATCTCGCACACAGGGAGATTCTTTGCATAAATGTGTCGTCTCATTTCCTGATCCACATCAAGCTTGGTCTTATCAGGATGCGTTTGTTCAAGAGAGGTGATGTATATCAACGCGCTGCATAAAGGCTGCTGGCAGATTTATGTAAGCAGCAGCAGGGGAAGCGCTGCAGATTGAGTTAATCACAGAAAAAAAAACTTGCTGATGTCTGTTCTTTCAGTTTCCGATGGAAGTAAAGGAAGCTGTGATATTACTTAAAGCCCCACCAGTTAGCATTCACAAACATTTGCTAAACAGTTTATAACACACTCTATTATAGTTGTGAGCAGCTACGGTATATGGACATTTTTTGTGCTTATTAATGTACGTTGTTTGTCATAACTCTCCCATGAGGACACATATCTTATCTGTTTTGTTATTCAGCTATCTGCTTACACAACAGGACATACCTTTCTATTGTTAAATTTGGACAAAGGTGTTAATGACACTCAATTTACAACACTTTTGATATGATTTGCAATCACAAAAAGGTTGAATTTAGAAAATATAATAAAAGGATAAGGTCTGAGGTGTCACCAAAAACACAAGTACCTCCTTTTGCTCTTTGATATTATAGAGATCATATATTGTCCATAATGTGTACATGGATTCCCTATAAGGTCAAGCCTGCAATTAAAAACATAGGTTAGTAAGTAATTTCGCGAAAAGACAGTATAGGGGCAGTAAATGCATAAAATATCACAGGTTAGGTTTCAAACATAACAGTTTTTTCTATAAAGATATACAGTATAAAAAAAGAAAATACATTAGTAATACAAACGGCAACTTTAAGACATAAAAGAAAAAGTGGATATTTTGGCATCAAACCCATTTTATTTCAACTTAATGCAGTTTAATCCAATACAGTTAGTGCACATGCAAAGTACCATATTTAAATATATACTGTATGTATGTACCAAGTCTCATGTTTTTAAAAGTTAGATATTTCAACAGTTAGGTAATAAATTAACAAAACCCAAACATTACTGAAAACACTGCCCACAATTATACACTTTTAATAAAGCTTAAAATACATGATAAATTCATAAAACTGCAATGATCCTGTTTGTACTTCTTTTTTCCCCCAGAAAATGGTTTTTGAAAAACACAAATTCAGTGTAAGACACCAGAAATGAAAACAAAGTTCACAATTGGACAAATTTCTTTACGTCTTTACTGTGAGAAAAATTCATAATAATTCTTTCACTTAAAGGTATTATGTGTAGGATTTTCAATAAATATTACACTACCTAATGGATTAATTATGTTGGTGCGCTTTATAGTCAGTCTAAGCTGCTTCATAGCAGCAAATCTGATTGTTGCTTCTGGATATTCAGCTGCCGTTCTGCAAATAAAACACGCAAAAGTCAGCAGACTCTATCCAAAAAAAATAAAAATAAATCAAAAGTGCTTTTCCCAGGATTCATGAGCAAATCAAGAATCTGTAACTGTTCAATGAAACAAAGGAATAATAAGAAGAATCGTATCTGCTCTAAATTAGAGAATACTACACATAGCACCTTTAAAAAAAACAACGTTTTCATGATAAACTGCAGCTCAGCTTATGATCACTGATAATACAGTAAGAAATTGTCAAACAGTACACAAACATTAACAAAACAAAACAAAAAAAGTAAAAACAAAGAAACAATCACAGTTGAAGAAGCAACTACAGCAATAGCCATGGGGGGGAACATCTATAAAAAAATCTGGTACTGATGGATTAAGTTTTCTGTCATGAAGAACCACCGCGTGTTGACATGTCCGACCGACGTGTGGCTGAGAATTTGATATGTCAACGCCTTAGAAGCGAGCGAACGCACACTAAGCATCATATCGTCATGTGCCTGAGTGATGGAGGTAGAAATGTCCGACGCTGGGCTCTAATGGTTAAAAATCCAGCACAGGCAGGAATGAATTATACAACCATGTATTTACCTCACGTGTCAGTCTCGCTGTGTATTGAACAGAAGTAGCATATGGCTTACCGGTGGTGGCTCAGTCTGCAACTTCACTCTGTCAAAAGTGCATTTAGTTTCGTTGCAGAGGGAAAGTTCAGCGTGTGGTTGAGGTAAACTTAAAGAGAGGAGTTCAATACTTTTAGGAAAATGTGCTTATTTCATTTTCTTGTTGGTTGTTGGGAGTTAAATGAGAGAGTTGCTGTCTGTACAATAAATATGACTCTACAGCCAGGAAATGGCTAAATTATCTTAGCCTTAAGACTGGAAACAGGAGGGAACAGCTAGCTGTAGCTAACAGCTAACACCTACAGGTCATAAACTAACACACTATATCATGTTTTTTTAAAATTCGTACAAAAACTAAAGTGTAAAAACAATTTTTTGCCACTTTATGGGCAATTATAAAAAGTTTTCTTTTTTGGCATTTTGCCATTTGACAGTTCACAGTGCAGAAACAGAGAAGTACGTCCGTGAAGGATCATCCATGTCATCTTACTCTTGTGGAGTTGTAGTAAAAAGCAACTGGAAGTTCCCCGAAACTCAAGTCACATGACCACATCCCCGAAACTGTGGTCATGTGACTTGAGTCTCGGGAGTGTGGTCATGTGACTTTGGTTTCACTAGAAACCAATCATAGGACCACCCACTCTGGGTTTAAAATACCTGGGTTTCTCGCATTAGTCTCAGAGCTGAAGAAGCCTCTTGGATGAGGGGTGAGCAGGAAAAGAAGTCCAGTTGCTTTTTTACTACAACTCCACAGGAAGAAACAGAGAAGGGTGAAACAGAGTCACCCAGCTGGATATTTATTTATTGTACAAACATGAGAGTGGAATCAATCTCATCATCTCACTTTTGCAAAAAACAACAAAACAACAACAACAGAATAACTGCAAAAAGTCAAACTTTTCCTTTAAGTTCTCCTCGGACACTGCCGATCGCCCAGGTTACTGACTTTTAACGCTGCTCCCATTAGACTCAATTCAACACTGTGAGAGTATGAAGTTTGGCTTTAAACTCAAATGTTCCTATTTCATGCAGAAAGACAGACAGAAATGTTAAATTGAATGAGATACCGATGTAGCCAGCCACTTTTAAACAGCTTATAAAACTAATTAAAAAATGCTTGAGTACAAAATAGACTGCAGGTCGACAAAAATAAAAGTACAGGCCTGCCATGAACTTAAGTTTAACCCTATTTCTACAAACCCTGGCTGAACCGGCTGAACCTGAAGTGCTGCCACACGACTCCTGTTTCTTTTTTTTTGGCAACTGAATCCAGCTTCAGTCACAACATTACAGACGTCTCTCGGTCTGTCAATCACTAATGCTACTCTGCGTTTTGTGCAATGTTTACGAAATGCACGCGACTTCCAGATAAGAGTCGGGAGGGAAGCAGCGGTCAAACTCGCACAAGCCGACATACGTAGAAGACGACACGGCGTTGACATCGCTCAACGTTGGATCCCGAAGAGAAGTCACGTGGCAGCGCTCCACATCTGACAGGCACATAAAGTTACAGACTGGCCTTGAAAGTTTCAAATGGCTTTTTTTTGTTTGTTTGTTTGTCACATTTTAGGTCGAGCCGAATCAGACGCACATGGCCTCATTTCAGCAGAAGATGAAGTACCTGGGGTTGTTTTTATTTGTTTCTGTCAACGTTTGCGATGGTCATGGCTAAAACCCCTGTGAAATCAGATCAGACGTGGGCGATGAATAATCTTCTCAAGAGTCATTTCGAGACAAAAAAAAAAAAAAAGCCTCCACAATAGGTTAATCTCGTACCAGACAAGAACTAGACGATGGAAAACTGTGAGCACCATTGGAAATCTGTCAGTGAGGTTCTTCATTGAACTACTGAGATCCACGTGGACCGTGTTCACCTGAAGACTAAAGAAAATATCATCATCACATGGAAGAAGGGGGGTGAAATAAGGAGAATAAGGAGGTCGGATGAGGATAAGGTGCCAAATAAATGACTTTCTGAAAGGTACAAACAAACATTATAAAGATATTATAGTGGCTGGTTATCATGACGCAGTATGTGTTTTTTTTTTTTTAAGAAAAAGCCCTGTTCGTTTAACTCCCAGTGGTTGTTTCGTTTCATGATTTTCCAAAGGTGCTTTCCACATTTTTCCAAAGTGTCCTCATGTCGACACCAGCAACACAAGGACAATGTGACAATGAAGTGTTGGACATGGATTATTACTCAGGTCTGGACACCTCGTTGCTCCTGAGAGAATACGAATCCGTTTAGCGTCAACAGACATGAACATAAAGTAATTAATAAAAAAATAATTCAAGCAGTTCCAGCAAACTAGACAATCCTACATCAAGAGATGATCTTCAGCGACTGGGCGTTAGGGGGGTTGGATCAATATGGCTTCAGGGTCATGTGCATATTTTTGCCTACGCAGTTTGGGGGCAGAAATGACTCGTCAAGATATTTATTTGACTCAGCGTGTGAAACCAAACA
Source organism: Decapterus maruadsi (assembly GCA_030347415.2). Lineage (NCBI taxonomy): Eukaryota > Metazoa > Chordata > Actinopteri > Carangiformes > Carangidae > Decapterus > Decapterus maruadsi. The sequence continues at coordinate 19,952,873 of CM064891.1, read as the reverse complement.
CGTTTAGCTTGGTTCATTAAAAATGTTCTTTGATTTAATTAGTTTTGTGCGGATGAGGGCGATGCGTTCAGAGACGACCGCACTGAGATGCCTGAAGATGAAGCTCGGTCGACTCGGTCGAGACGAGGACGACACCAAACGATGACAGAAAACCACCACGTAAAAGAAAAAAAAAAGTTAAAAAAAAACACAATGTTTTATGAGTAAATGAGGACAAATTGATTGTCAGCTGTTCCTCAGGCTCAAAAAACAAACAGAGAAGAACAAATGAATACTGAACTCATCCTTAGCTTAACCATGATCAGCTTTCACACCAGAGAAGAAAGTCTGTGTGAAGGAAAATGAATCGACGATAAATATCAACACTGGGAATAGAATTAGTTTTTGTTTCATAAGACTTCAGAAGTGTTTATTTTTTAACACCTTTTTTATATTTTCAAGGTGTTATTATAGCATTGCACTTAAAATTCTTGTAAATAATAACCAGCTATCATTAACATACAGCATTTTTCTTCATCTATCTATTCTAGATCAGCAAAACCATCAAGTTATTCAACAACTCTGCTGGTGCACCAAGAAGAGCTGAACTCTCTGATTTCAGTTTTTGTGCAGTTTTCTCATTATCCAACTGGAGTTATGAGCAAATAATGAGGCTTTTTTTTTGTAAGTGAGCAGTAATTTTCTAAAAACACAAGGCTTTGCTTCAGTACTTGCATATTTCTAGCCAAAGGGGGGAAAAAAGGAAGGAGGAGAGGGTTTTCGTCTAGTCACATATTAAATAATAAATGAAGTACCAGCCCTTTTTTGAATGAAGAAAAAATACTAACATGTCCTATAAGAAGAGTAAGAACCTTGTTGCCTATTTAGCTGTAAGTGATTTTTTTGAAATATAAGATTATAATAACATGCTGGTCATCATCACATTCAGAGATTTTTTTTTCTTTTTTTCCCCTGAATATGACCAAAGGTTTGATGATTTTTGGACCTGAGATTTTGGCAAACTGCTGTTGAGATTAACTTTGTGTATTACACTGGACCCTCCCGAATGAATTATGATTAAAGGCAATCTGTTAGATGGTTGAACTGCTTCCAAACAAGCTCCTTTGTGTTCAAAATGTAACCTTAACATGCCAAGGGATAAAATTAACTCCCTAGAAATGACAACATGATAAAAAAAAAATAGAGAGAGGATTTAACCTTTGAAGACTTGCTGTATTTTCCAGTTGAAAGTGTGAAAGAAAAAATGCAATAGAGGGTAAAAAAAAGAAATTCCTCTTCATAAAAAAGGTTTATCTATGTCAAAGGGAATTCAGGTCATTCACTGACATTTTAGAGACAAAACATCCGACAGACTGTAACCCACTGCAGCTCTTTGAATCCCTAAACTAAGACTAAACGTGAGGACGCCATGTGAAGCGCATCCCAGCGTCTTATGTCGTCTACTAACCTAAGTACAGTATGTTTCAAATCAGGGTTGTGCTTGAGTACAATGACACACTGAAAACAGAAATTAGGCCCTCGGTGCAGAGGTAGGTGTATGCTTTCTTTCTTTCTTTTCTTTTTCTTTTTCTTTTTTCCTTTTTCATTTCTGTGCGGTGAATTAATAAGTCTGCTAAATACAGTATGTCGACTGGTTTGACTTTGATGAAGGATTTCCAACAGAGTGAGAGTTGAGTTCAGTGACACTGAGTGATTGTTTAGCCCGGGGTACATGTGATAAGTATTGCTTAAAGGCTGTGGATCAGAGATAATTAATTGAGGCATGCCTGAACAAGTGGTGGTTAAAACACACCGAACACCTCCGTCGTTACAAGGCCCCGCAATTGACTAGCATAGTTTTTGCATTACTGGATCATGGCTTAAAGGAATACTCCACTGATTTTTTTTTGGTTTTGTTTTTTTAGCCTCACCTCTGTGTCCCAATCCTATTTCTAATTTGCACCCCTTCACCTCCAGATACCTCCAGCTTCAGCATGGCAAGGGTCCAGGGTGTAGAAATATTCCCCTATGAAAATGAGACACCACTAGTTTACCACAATTCATCATCATGATATCAGTCTAATTCCAGGACCATCTGTGCAAATCAGCAACGATGCAACAAACAGCCTATCTTTTAAAATCCTTACTTATTTCCTACATTTATGTGTCTCTTTGGTTGCGTACGCAGCCATCTTGCTGGTGTATTCTGGGAAATCTGCCACACTCCATTTAAAAAAGAAGTGGGATACCTGTAGCCCTGATGTGGAAACACTAAAAAAGGGGTCGGGCTAAAGGGGCAGAAATAGGACTGGGACGTTTGCAAAAAGCAGCCACTGTTCATCTGCTGCGTGTCTTGATCATATCAGATCCAACAATCGTCTTGTCGGGCTGTTGTTGCATGCTAGCTTGTTAGCAAACCAGAGCTAACCAGGAGCATGAAGCTCATTAGCGTCACGGCTTAATGCCGAGTTCACGTCACATGGGGTGAATGGTGGAGAAAGCATATCTTAGGGACTAATGTCCATAATTATGATGTGACATGAACGCAGCATGAAACACAGTTTGCATTGAACAGTGGGGTTTTGCAAGAGTGGTTAAATTAAGCCTGAGGAATCATAAAGGTTTTTTTTTTTTTCCCCCTGCAGGCTCTAATGTATCTTGAAGGTGACATTCAGCATTTGCAATAAAAAAAAAACCAGTGGAGCATTCCTTTAAATCAAGGGCAGGCAAATGAAATCAGTGATATCCAGCCATTTGTAACGGATGGCACAGTAAATGAAACAAAGTGCCAGTGGCAACCAGCTATGGCAAGATTGTTTTTTTTTGTTATTTTTAGGAAAAAGATTAAGACCACATAAAAAAAAAATAAAAAAAGGTAAACAGGACAAAACTTAAAGATACTTTCTGGCAACAAGACGAGGGGCCCACCCTTCATCATGTACCAGTACGCAAAATAAAATAAAGTAAAAGGCAACACAGGATGAAGAGCCAGAGGGGGTGGGGCGGGGCGGGGGGGAGAGGAGGGGATGTGCTGGGCCAGTGTTTGATTCAATTTGGAATAAATGGTAGAAAGTGGGTTGGTTGGTTAATTTAATACTAGTTACACATTGGTGGAGATCTTGTACTTGGGTGACATGTTATTATGGAACCAGATGAAGCTAAAAATGACGCCCATGGTTTTTTGTATGCGCTCGTTGTAGGCGAACGTCATGGCCTCGTGCAGCGGGACTTTGACCACCTCGATAAGCTCCCCCTCCCGCGGCTCACCTCCGCCTGCGCTCACGCAGTTGTCGTCGGACACCTCGGCGTAAAACATGGTCTGCTTGGCGCCCGTTACACCGACCCCCGACCTGACGAGAGAGAAAAATATTGAAATATTTATTCATTTGAAAGGGACAATACACATTAATGAACATCAGTATGTGAATACAAATGTAAATGTGTCGAGTTAGCAAGCCTGCTAATTTACATCCGCAGTTCTTTGGCAGGTAATAGACAAACAGACAGAGGAATAAGAGTTTGAGTTAAAAAGAATAATAAAGTGCCAGTTTTTGAAGTGCAAGTGCAAGTTTAAATAGACAAAGTGCATGGATAAATGGATGGATCCTAATGTGATGCAACATTGGAGACTTAGCAGCCAGTATATAGATCCCATTCTATCACACATAGACAAATAAAAGATAAATGGTGAGATAATTCTTCGTGATACATCATAATAACCTATTTAAAAAAAAAAAGATTTACAACTGTCAATTTCCTTAAAATGTGACATCTTCTTAGTTCATCAGATCATTCCAGCTGTTGGGTATATTACACACTCTCTGAGCACTTTGTTAGGAACACCTGTACACCTGCTTTTTTCACACAGTTATCTGATCATCCAATCACGTGGCTGAGTGGATAATTACACGCTCTGATGAATGTGGATCTCAACTGAGGTACGCAGATGGTAGATGTAACGATGCTGCGGATGTTTTCATGGCTCGCTCTGGACCCCTTAATACCAATCAATCATGGTTTGAATGACACAGCGGAGTATTGTTGCTGATCATGTGCATCCCCTTTTATGGCTAAACTGACATTTTCTAATGGCGACTTTAGTTCCAGCGTGATAATACACGTTGTATCAAATCCAGTAAAACACGTTTTTGTAGATCTGCACAGTCTGCAGACATTAATTCCTAATGATTTACTTCCCCCAAGAGGAAAGAGATGATTTGACGTGACAGTTCCTACTGTTCATAGAAACTACAGAAATAAGTATAAGAAGCAGATTTCACTATTTTGCCATTTTAAATGCTACATTTTTGTTTTCATGCTGCTAAAGACACGTTCTTTTCGACTTGCTGCAGCTATATGAACTGCTGCATGTTCATTTTTCCAAACAGGTCTGTTGTTGCTGTGTTCACTGGCAGGAAAAAACAAAGGAGACAGCCTCAGACATTGTCTTTGTCCTACCCTGGTAGCTACATTCATGGAAATTGTGGAGTTCCAATGTGACTCACAGAAACGACAACTCCTAAATCCACTTTTTTTTAAAATCAATGTGAGAAAACTGTCTCACACTGCTGCACTGTTTGATTTATCTACTGTGTTGCTGAGCAGATAAAGGGTCTGGCTGCCAGGCAATCTGTCACTTTCACTTTCACATGTACTTTCATTAAAATGCTGGTAGAGACAGGCTCATATATGAAAGCTGTAATTCTTCTCCTTGACTTATGATATGCAGAAGAACACCAGTATTCGCTGTTAAGAGTCTCTCTGCTATTTAAAACCCAACTGTATCAGTCTGCTGCGGAGGTGTGTGACCTTGCGTTGCCTGCTATTAGCGAGGAGCTTCACCATCCAGTCCGCTCCTGTCAAACACACCCTCATCGGTGCCATGAGGGTTAAGACGATACCCGTCTCTTTAATAGCAGCCGCCCACACATAACAATGGCCATAGACGACACCAACACAGCTGGAGGAGGCGAGCGAGTCAAATCAAAAGCGCAGTTATGAGGAGCATCCGTCAAAGCTGTCCAGGTGCTGCCGTCTGATGTGGGACTTTCTGTCTCTGTCTGACACTTAAAACTGAGGTATCTCGCTGTAGGTCATTAATGATACAGCACACTCACAAAAGATGGATAGTTTTCATCTCATAACGGCACCACTTTTACTTTATTGTTTTGGGAGTTCTTCCAAAAGACTGACAGCTACTGACTTCAGGCTGTATCTCTGAGTGCTCATAAGTTTTAAGACATAAATGCACAGGTCCGTCTGTTTAGATCGTGTGCCAGTGAAGGCAGCTTAAATTAACTTTACAGTATATCTCAGGACCGATCCTGGTTCGCTCATTGGCTAGCTTGGTAAACCCCCCCCTAACCTAGAGCTCGTCTATACGTCTGAACCCCTGATGAACGTGATAAAAATGTCACTCAACCAGTTACTTCTTCACACGAGACGCAAGAGTGTGTGATGCACACAAGTCAATGCACACACCTTCTTGGAAGCTAGTGTAGAAGAAAGAAGAATAGACAGATTTAGCCACATTAGCCATATAAATAATATATTTATTCATGTATTTAACATGAAAGCTGCCGGCTCTACCATAAGGATATGATATTTCCACTTCAACCTATAAGGCTCTGATTAGATCTGATTGTCAGGTGTCAGTGAACACAACACCTGCTGAAAAGAGGCTGCAGATGTCAGACTGGTTGATGCTGCAGAAACGGTTCAATAACTAAATGACAGCATTTGAGTGTTTGATGCTCAACAAACATTTTAAGACTTTAAAATGGGCCTTTTCATTGGATTTCACACCTCTAAGTTCACATAAAGAAACAAAGCTGCTAATGTAGGTTATATAGCTGAGTGAACATGGCATAAAGAAGATAAAAAAAATGATATACTGCATGGAAAATTATACAAAATAGGACAATAGGAAATTAATTGTTGAGGGAGATGAAATCCGGGCTGTAATTACAGCAGATGTTCGGTAGACAATGGAAAGCACTGGGGATGGACGGGTTCACGAGTAAAAAAGCTCAGTTTCGTTAACCCTCTGACCTGTAGGAAGTAATCCTCTTCAGCTTCGAGGCAGGCACGTCGTAGCCACACTCCTCCAGCACCTCCTGCCGAGCGATCTCCTCCAGGGAGAGGTCGGGTTTGTCCACCAGCCCGGCGCACAGCTCGTAGGTGATCCCCGCCGAGGCTGGGGGCCACTGAGAGGAGCTCTCCCCCCCCTCTCCCCCCGAGGCCGACTGGCCCTCCTGAGACTCGGGGGCTGCGGCTTCGGCGGCGCCCTCGTCGGTTTTCTCGGCAGACTGAGGCGGCTGCGTCTTGGCTTTTTCCCACTCGTTCATGTATACAGCTGGTGACAGAGAGGAAAGACAGGGTTTATTGTTACACCTGTTATGATTATTACATCCAAAAACTTTACAACTTTACATTATGAGGACTTACAGAGGCAGAATATTGAATATCATTTTGACAAATAAGTTTTAAAAAAAAAAGAAGAGGAAGGAAAATTGGGAAATAAAACTGAGAACCGTAAGTCTCTTGCTGAAATGTATCTACAACCAAGATCAGCTGACATCAATTCAACTTTTCTTGGACGATCGTGACCTGAATTACTCGGCTCTTCACAGACATTTTCATAAAGGGAATCATTATCCACAGATCAATAATGAAAAATAGCTCAAATATTGCTTCCTCAAAGTTAAAACCAGTGTTAAACCATCCGTTCAGTATCAGTATCAGGTGCATCGGGGTCTCCAGCAGAAATTGATAAGGGAGGTTTCCTGCCTCACCTGAAATAATCATTTCTCCTAATGTCACATATGTTGTACTTAGCATTTATGCTAATTCATTTCCTGTGGGGAAACCCCACAATATGTCTCTTTGCATTTGTTTTGTGATGTCAGTAACTACTGACAAATATATATTGTAGACTGAGTTTAAAAATGAACTCCATTCTTGGCCGTGGACCAGCTGATTTCTTTGAGATAAAGGACAGTTTTTTTTCTCTCCCTACAGCAATGAGAGAGGAGAGGAAAAAAGAAATATATCAGTGCCCAGACTTCCTTGAATTTAGCACACTGCGGTGTGGAACAGTCCCTGGCGACTTCTAACAAAGGAGGTTAGGCTGCTTTGTAACTGGGCCTCTTGCGGTCTATTTATGAGTGTGCATTGTTACTCAGATCCAGTTGAATAAACAGGGATTGTAATGTGCTGCTTTTTTAGTGAAAAGTGCCCACAGGATATATAACAATCTAGATCTGGATCTGGTGAATATTGAATAAACTGTACTGTACAGTTGTGCTAGTGTGTGTGTGTGTGTTGGTGTGGTGGAGACCTACCTGGGCGGAACTGCTTGACGAGGACAAAACAGTGTGAGGTGGTGTTGAAGATCAGCACTGATACGCTGAGGGGAAGAGAAAAACATTAAATAAACATCACGCTCTGACAACTTCTTCTTTATACCTCAGACTGAATGATACATCACTGGGGTGATAATCTCTCCCCTCCATATCTGAGACTTAAGCTTCACACAGACAATAACTCGCGGCTGGATCACCCTTAAATAATTCCTTATAATGAATTCATCAGTTATCAGGAAGAACGGAGTAGGAAGCAGATCCACAGACAGTCTGTTGTTCTGGATCTACAGTAGGAAAATAAATCTCTTAAGCTTCACCAAAAGATATGAAATTGTAAATGATACGAGGGTGGCGCGGTGGCACAGTGGGTAGCGCTGTTCTTCCTATGCCTGCGTGGGGTTTCCTTTGGGTGCTCCAGCTTCCTCACACGGAACAAAGACATGCAGGTACGTAGGTGTGAATATGAGTGTGAATGATTGTTTTTCTCTGTGTACATCTGTGATAAAGTAGGAACCTGCTTAGGATAAACCCCGCCTCTCACCCAGAGTCAGCTGGGATTGGCTCCTGCTGCCCCATGGTCCAGAAAGATATGTGATGCAGCTAATTGATGGGTATGTTAAAGGGATAGTTCAACATTTTGGCAAACTGTTCCATTGCCATAATCCCTGAGTAGGTTCGTTACCTTTAATTGTCGGTGCAAGCTAATTTTAGAACGGCGGAGCAGAGCCGTGAGCTGCTCTGAGCTACGCTACGGAGGCTAATGGGATTTCTTGGTTTCCCTCATCAAACTCATCAAATACACAATCCAACAACTCCAAAAACAACTCTGCCTTGAAACGTTCCGCAGTTGAACAAACACATTTTTTTAGAGCAACCGACTTATTGAATGATCCATAATGCCAGCGTATACAATGGCCATATTACGCACTATCCTATTTCCCAGCAACCATCCAGAAAAGCAGCAACTGTATCACATTTGCTTCCTGGATTCTTGTCAGTACATGACACGTAACACTTCATTTAAATACATTTTGAACCGTGTGAGTGACTAAGCACTAAAACTAAAATAGAAACTAGAACCCCTTTGAAAAATGTGGACTATTTTGAAATAAGAGGATCTCATCACTGCAGACTGAGCTGATGAGTCTCCGTGAGCAGGATGAGGAGATAGAACGGGGACGAGGGTCAGCGTGATCAGCTTCTCCACTGACATACGGCGACTTGTACACACACAGGTGGTTCACTACAGTGTGTGTGCACATGAGTGTGACTGTCGCTGCCAGTGGAGACTCGGGGCCTGGGGTCTGTGTTGGGAAAGCGGATGTGTCTGAGGCGGCAGGAAGCCCTGCCCTGTCTTTCCCATGGTGAGAGGGAACCAGGGAGATTGCTACTCCAGCTTGATTCGGGCTGCAGCGCCGGGGGCAGTGATTTAATAACCTTTTGACACACATGTACTGTACAATAAGTGAAACGGAGCAGCATGTACCGTCGTTAGCTGACCTGGTTTTATCCTCGCTTAATAATTTCTCATCATTGACAGGAGTCTGCTTTCCATCTGTTAACGCCTGTTTAGCAACTTCCAACATGTTTCAGGTGTCATGTTGCCTTCAGTGAAGCGACTTGTAATTCATGTTTCTGCAGCTGCAGATACATTTATGATCCACTGAGCTAAGCGAATCATTTCTGATATCGCTGCTGCTTGCAACGTGAGCAGAATGAGTCAATTTTGTCTGATGCTTCAAAAAAGTGATCATCACATCATGTATCAGTGTCTGAAGCCATGAAATCCATGGAGGAAACAGAGGTTTAGGGCTGGGTATTCACCGATTACACATCTTTCATATCTTCACATCCTTCATAAAGTGTGAACTGACTACAAGGATGAAAAAGACATCATTTTGGAGGTGAGACTGTGGAGACCTGACACCGCCATCTTGCAATTTGGCACTTAAAAATATGTGAAAACAAACTGATTAGTTGTTTTCTGTAAACCGCTGCCTTCAGGGCTCAAACCCAGACCAACAAAGTATGGAAAGCATACAAAGCATTGCTAAAAACACCACAACTTTTACGTTTTTTGTGCATAGATGATCTTGAAATGTCCAATGTGAAAATTTTAGCCTGCCAACATTCATCCTCTGAAGGGTGTACAACTGTCATTGACGCAATGAAAGCCCACCACCCATGTGCTTGACAGTCTGCAGCTGCAGCGGGAGGATCGTCTCCACTGTAGAAAACACAATAGAATATGGATACGATAATATGGTAGATTTAGCCCAAAAGTGGGCCACACAAGCCTGAGGCATGAGAGCTGTCCCTTGAGGTCTGGGTTTTGTAGTGCTGTTCCACACCATTACTGCTGTTCTACAGCTTCCTGCTGAACAAAAAAAAGTCTAATGGTTAAACCAAGAAGCAGGCTAAACGGACGCTCAGGACTCTTCATGCACCGTTAAGCTTTCTCTGCAGGACTTCTGAATGGACAGCAGGAAAAAGTGGGTTACGGCTGAGAAACGAGGAGCAGGACTGAGGTGAGAGCTGAATATGAAGTTTATCACATCAGGACAGGCTGCTGGTGTGCTGTTCATTCATCTGATCAATAACTGGAACTGAGGAGATCCAATTTGGGGCTTTACTGAAACACTGACGGATCCTTGCATCTCCTGTTCATTTTGGTCAGGATCCTCCATAATTACAAGCACAACATATTTCTTGACTGTGCAGAAACACATCTTCTTCCATTAAATCATCCCTGAGAGATCCTGAAAACATCTGGTGAGAACCAGAGGAGAATCAAACTGACTGTGCTTTACAAATTGATCCAAACTCCTCCAAAACATGAAGTACACGATGTGTATCCTCCACAGGCAATTCTGACTTTATTTTTCACTCAAACTGAACATCATAGACGTGAACCAAGACACACGAAGAGCAGGACCACACTGGGACCACAAAAAATGCAAATGACTCAATCTTTCCTCTTAAATTTCTTGCACTGGCTCTCATTAAAAGTCACTTCCAGTAATAAACAAGCAACCCTCTGCAAACTCTCCCATAAACACATAGGTGTCAAAAAACATGGTGATGGGAATTTGCAAATGTTCTACGAGTGTTTTTTTGTAAACTTAAGAGAAAACTTAAGACCGTGTCCTACAAGGCTTTAGTGAAACATGTTCTTTTTGGATATTTCACCTTCCAACAAATCCTGTTTAATGGATGATGGATGGTGCAACCAAGAACCGATTGGGCATTTCAACATTTTATCTCTGTTTTTTGATGCAACAAGTTCAGACCAGGATCTCCTTATCAGAGCTCATCACACATGAGATGGAAAACAATGGATTAGCCCATTCCCTTCCCCTTGGGAGGAATTTACTGCCCCAAATAAAAGAGTTCAACTTTTCTCAGGGTGAGAGTGGTGGAAGAACTGGAGTGCCCTCAGTGGTAAAGGAAGCGTTGTACCTATTGACTGTGAATGAAGATAGCTGTAGCCCTCGTTAAATCACCCAGAGCTTTCTGAAGAGTTGTTTTAATTCTGTCATCGCCGTCTTGGCAGAACACGACTCCCCTGAACCTTCGGCAACTTCACATTTGAAGCCAAGACATGCCAACTTGTGGCGAGCATCAAGCTGCCATTCAAAGAAGCGCAGATTTTGATATTTCTAATTTGGCTTCACATGGTTGGCTGTACCAGATCATCACTGCAAAGAGGAAGTTGAGCTCCCAATTCACTCCCCTACCCTCAAACCTTAATGATGTGCAGTCTTCCCAAGAAACTGCATAAATCTGATTGCAACCTCACACCGCAAGTGTCCAAGCCTCTTTCCACATCACATCAGGGAACTCCTTTGATGGGAAAACTGGAGGACAAGCTTGAAGAACAGCGGATGGATGTCTAGCTTGTCCATGATGTTGTCATTGGACTCACAGCCAGACAAGTGGTGGGAAATAAAAGGACTGATGAATGATGCTGAAGTCACTGTGACCATCAGAATTGGCATTTGATGAACCACTAAAGCATAATTTACCTTCTCAATTGCAAATTCAAGTGCCAAAGGTGTCCAGAAGATTTTTTAAATAACAGGCACAAAGAAGAAAACTCATACTGCCAACATCAAGAAAAAAATAATATTTGTTTAGACATTCACCAAATTCAATATTTCCAGTCACTGTCATGATGTTTTTCAACCTCATGTGGTATTCGCTCCAATTTGTCTTTCACATTTCTGATGTACCAGAAAATTACAGACCAATATGACGCCTGCTGGGAAGAAAATGTCACGCACACTTTCACAAAAATGCAAAACAGTCCTGCATCCATTCAGTGCACGCTTGTGGGGGGAATAACACTTTGGCAGAATTTGCACCTGAGGAATAGCTGGATGTTCCCGCGGGCTGTTTTCTCTTTACTGCTTTTGTCCCGGTGGAACTATCTTTTTTCTCGAGGACCTCTTTTTGGGGTCAGGGGTGGAGGAAAAAGGGGGTTTAAATGACCTGAGACTTACCTCGAGGGGGGCATTGTGGTGCCCTGAGCAAAAACAGAGCGCAGGAACCGAGGCTTTGACACAAACGTGTGATATTTCTCTTACAGCGTCCCCTGTGAAGCTCAGACATTTATAGCCATTTCCATGTAGAATAACAGGGAGCGAGAGCCCAAAAAAACAAGCTCTGTTTGGGTTGACCGTCCTCCCAGTGTAGGACCGATGAGGTATAAAAACACAATGGGGAGGGGATGTTAATTACAGCTACAGGTGATAACACACAAAACTTTCTGTTCAAGTGCCCACACAGGATGCTTCATTATTACATTTAGACATTTTATGCTGCACCAGAAGGCCTTCCATTTATCATGAAATCTCTACGCCAGCTGACATCCAATGGGAAAGGATGGAGAGAAGAAAAAATAAGATTTAGAGCTGCACAGAGACTACAGGCCAGGATTGGTGCAAATCAAGCTCTTTAGCACTTAGATCACCACATTCATCCTCATCCGCTGATCCCTGAGAGCCAGATCGGATTCGGCCGCTGTGCAGACAAGCTCTCCAGATTGCAATATGTCTCCTGACATGATGAACATGCTGATGTGTTTACATCTCAGACATATTTCATTGGCACACGTCCTCCAGAGGTGATGTCTGTCTTGGCTGTGGAGAATCAAACCCCGCTCTGATACATACCTACTGTACTGCACATCGATGTGTCTTACTCAGTCTGAGTTTGCAGAGAAAAGTGGACCCCTTGTTTATTTTCTTTATTTTAACAGCATTTATGTTTGTGTGTTCATGTGTGGAAACATAATGAGTTGAAAGCAGTTCTGCTTCCCTACATCCATCCAATAGTGAATAAAATGTGTTTTTACCTGTCATGGGTTCGCATGAAGTCCCAGGATTTCTTTGTGCCATTCTGTGAAGGGAAAAAAACACAATTAAAAAAGCAGAAGTAAACACAATCAAAAGACCCTTTGAACCCTCTGACACTCGGTGGAATAAGATGCACTCAGCGTACCACAACGTCTCACTCCCTTTGTTGCATATTATTACTTTTAAGGCGGGATGTCAAATCACATGTGATTTATTTAACGTGATTACTGTAAAGGCAACAGCTGCCCCAGTGTCAACGCCTGCTTGGGCACGTTAAAGTAAAAATCATGGCACCACACCTTATGAAAACATCTGCGGAGTCAAAGCGAAAGAAAAGCGGTGATGACTGTTCTTTAACTTTATCAAACAACAAGCACATGAAAGAAAATCTATAGTGTTTATAAAGCTCTTAAGCCATATGACATTACTTTGCATTAGTGTTTTACACTGTCAACAAGGAGGAGATTCCTGATGACTAAACGCCGGAACACGTCCTGTAATCATTCAACTTCAGCGACGGACGTTGTTGTAACCGAGTGTTTTTCATGCCCCATGGTCACATCGTCATCACAACAACCAGACGTGAAGCAGAACACCCCACGAGTAAATTTCCAGTACAATCAAGTACAATCCAACCGCCGACACAGGTGTGTTAGTCTCATCTGATCTGGCACACAGAGATGTGATATGAGCAGGGAAAGACACACTGGTTGCCTGAAGTGATGGTGCTGATGGTGTGGTCTAGTCTCATTCATACCAGGTGCACAGAGGTATGTGCTCAATTAAAATGATTAGGCATCAATTATTATTTTTGGCAATAATACTGGCTCAGTCTCCAAAAAAAAAGTCTGCATTGGATTTTAGTGAAAAACATTTGCCTTTAAACATCATCTGCGACAGTTTTATGTATAAAATCTGGTGTTTTCCGTTCTTGTTATAGAAATAAACTGCTGGCCAATCAGATGAAGAGGTGCTAGAAACAGGCACTTTACACCACTGAGCCAAAACATCATGGCGACCAGCCTAATGTGCTGTTGGCCCTCAGCGTGTCGCTAAAACAGCTCTGACCCACCGAGGTCTGGGCTCCACCAGGACCTCTGAGGGAGCCTGTGGGATCTGGCATCAAGACATGAGCAGCAGATGCTACAAGTCCTATAAGATGCACCAGCAGCTCAGATCTATTCCAGCACTTCCCCCCCAACACCCTGGGTTGTTCCTGCTCCGACCAGAGATGCTTAGTTTAGCAAAGTCGAGTCTTAATGATGATATTTATTGGGAAAACTGAAATACTATACGTAGCATCGCTGAGAAAAGATTTAAAGATTTATACTGGTATGAGCCGGTGGAGTTAGAGGAACCATGTGAGACAAAACCACACCCAGTATAATTGGACTTTTACTTTTTAGCGTTCACATCTTAAGTGAATTAAATGTACTCATTAAGTTAAGCACCGACTCCTGTCTCCACATTACATGCTGTATAAATATGGTAAAGTTGGCCTACATTTTCTATGCCTGAGGAAATATGGCCTTGATTCAAATTTAGGCTACATCGTTCTCTCTCTCCGCCCACGAGCTCTTTCAGACGCAGAGATGACAGCTTTACAAGAAAAGGCTTATTTCACCTACAATGGTGTGCGAGTGCGTTTCAGCACCACCCAAGAAATGGGAGGGGGGTGAAATGGCGAGCTAATTGCACTGATAGAATCAAACATAATAGAGCTACTGTTGTAGCAACAGGATCTGAGTTAGGATGTGCCGCTGTGCCAAAGATGTACTTAGAGCGGCAACGGACCACGTTTAGATTTTTATCTGAAGGGAATAAAAACCATTAGATCCAGGTTGAAGCACAATTAACTGATTGTTTGCGTCCTTGCCTCCAACACTTTTTCCCTTTGTCAAACATGACTAAGAGAACTGAATGGACGCCTTTTATAAATCCTGCTGGTTTAGAAATACTGCACGTTGCTATAAAACATCTGTTGAAACATCTGCACAATGATCATTTAACAAAACGCCCTCAAAGTGGAACTCAACAATACAACCTCGTCAACAAAAAGCTCATGTTTGCGTTTCAGAAACTTGGTCCGTTGAATGTTGGGCAGTTTTGTTTGATACATGTCTTTAAGAATCATGTGATTATGAAAGTTGTTGCATTGCAAATAACTGTTTGCCCGACAATTTCAGCTCTACACTTAACTTTCAAATTGTAGTATTTAAAGCAGGGATGTTGAGTTGTGTTCATCTCCTTTCATTTTTCAGGCAGCTGCTCCCTACAACAGATTACCTGCTTGCCACATGAATCACTGAATTAAGAAGCATTTTCAAGTGGCTATTATAATTAAGACTAAAATTACAGAGGTGATGAGAGTCACGTAGTGCATTTAGTGAGAAAGCCCTGCAATGTTTGGTTTAATTCATCATCAGTAAAAAAAAAAAACTCCCACTAATCCTACAGATTTCTACCAGTTCCTGTTAAAGTTGGCCCACAGACACGTCTAATGGGAAATCCAACGGCTGGTGCACGACCCGACAGGTCACAAGCAGCACGGGACCTCGATGTGAAGCCAAGCTAGCATAATGCTGCTCATGCATCATTAAGTATCATAGCTGTGGCGTGAAATGAGAGCAGGAAGCCGAAGCTTGTGCACGTTAAGTTATGGTGTCATTTTTAAGTAGCGTAGAAGCCACAGGATGAGACTTCTAGACCACATTCATAGAGCACATGGTGGGGTTGGTGGATGGGTACGGTACATGAAAATGATACAGTCACCAGATCTCATCCCAGCTGCACACCTCAGCAACTCTCCACCACTGTTAAAGAGGGAATATCTCTTGCAACGCAGCGTGTGGCGTTCACAGACCTGGAGAATCGATGCTCCGGCCTCACTGAGACACTTTGTGTTGATCTTTCCTGTAATTCATCGTCCGTCTGTTTGTGCGTCAGGCTCTGGGAAGAATTTGCATTCAGAGCTGAGAAAACACTCTCGGCTCTAATTCTTTATGTTCCATCCAGGTATTTCCATTTTAGTTGGCCTTTCTGGTTCTTTGATACAATTTAAATGCTCATATAAAATCAATTTTAACAGTTAGAGATTGTGCAACTGTTTCAATAACCACACTGATCAAATATTCACTGGTAACTCAAATCTAAAGCGAAGATTTGTTGTTTTTCTTTGTCAAACATGACGCATACTGAAGATATTTGGGGTTTTGAACAGCTGGTCAAATAAAGCATGTAATCTGAATATAGTTTTGGGAAATGAGCGCAGGCTTTTTCCCATGATTTTCAGTCATTTTATAGACAAGGTCTTCGTTAATCTAGAAAATAACCTACAGATTATTTTCTCTACATCTTTTCATAGTAGCCCTTAAAGGGATTCAACATGTAGCCTATTGTAAAATGGTAAACAAGAAAATTGATGCTTATTGGATAAACCTGGATTAGATTAGATCAGATAAAACTGGTGATATATTTTGTGCAATAGTGATCCTGTGCATATTCTCATTTGTCCAGGTCATAGTATTTCAAAGGGACTTTTAAATCGAACGCAACTGGACAAATAACCAAGTCCAGTTGCGTTCGATTTAAAAGTCCCTTTGAAAAGTGCAATAGTGATGAAATTTACTTTGCACATTTTCTTTACATGAATCAAAACTGCAGGTTCATGCTCCTTGTGCTGACAGTCGAACATCAGTTCATTCAAACCCCTCACGGTGCGATCACGCCATCACACGCACGCATTCAACTGGTGTAGCTGCTCCGACAAAAATCCTGTCATGTCAACAAAAGTGTGCGAGGGAGCGAGCGACTCTCGCACGCACATCATTCCTCCGTGAGGCCACGCCGGCCGCGCCCCTCTCACTTTTCATCGAGGAAAGCGAAAGGCGTGTGCGTGTGATAAATCACTTGTCATTACTGAGGCGAGGAGGCACTTCTCGCGTCCTGAATGATGCTGTGTGAGGAGGAGTGTGAGGAGGAGTGGTGGCTGAATAATGTATGAGGAGGAGCAGTTTTCTTGTCAATGAATGGATTTTTACATCACAAAATCTTCCACTTAGAGGTTTTCATTTTATAATGACAATGATTGTGATGCTGCAGTGAATCTTCACTGCAGCAGGAAACACTATAGGATACATTAAATCCATTAAACAGGATACAGTGGGACCGTGCAGACAGGTAAGTAGTTAAAGTGTCTTATATAAGGCGCTGCTACTGTCTTGTTTCTCTGTAAGCAACTGTATTAATAAATGTCCATTAGTGAGAAAGCTGCTCTGTGTTGAACAAAACAGAGACAAACATAAGGTTTGCGGTTCTGAATCGTTGCAGTAGAGTCAAACAACTGACAGTTCCCATCACTTCTTGCCTGACCACAGTACATGACACAGACATCATGGTTCACCATGAAGCCAGCCTATTGTTTGGAGGTATTTATTGATCAGTGATTGTTATAGAGCTCAGTCCCAGTGGCCGTGCAACAGCAGGAGGGGGGATCCAGATGTGGGTTTACCAGTGGCTGCTATTAACATGTCAGCTCAGAATAAGACAACTTTGAAGTTACTGAGAGTCACATTTCTCCTGTTTAGAGGCAGTAAACCATCTCCCACCACGACCACTTACAGTCCAGTACATCTCAGAGACCAAACCAACAACAACCCTCCGTTACAAGGCAGCATTAAAGGTCCATTTACAGACATTATTTATTTAATGTTAATAACACTCTATAGGCAATAATGCACAGTGTTGTCAACACTTTACACTAGTAACTTCTGTTGTACACTTACATCTGGAGACTTTAAATGAGCGTTGAGCTGAAACATGAAGTTGAAGAAGTTGTTCTTTAACTTTGCTTCCTTCCACGGGCGACATGAGAGCTATAGGCTAACGATCAGGCAATTAATCAATTACTGTAGTTGATTTATAAATCAAACTTACAGGATCACAAAGGCAACAAATGATTAAACTTTTTGAATGTGATGATTTTGTCATTTCTTTATCTTACATGATGACACCAAAGAGAAGTTATTGGACTGTTCGATAGACAAAACAGAAAAGAGACAAAACAATAGAATCTAATCTGCCGACTAATGATCATGATTGATGGCTGCCGGCCAAATTGACAGACTTTCTCAACACTTGTTAGAGTCTAAACTACAGGATTAGTGTGATCTGAGGGAAAAACATACACTTTCATACTGTAGATATCTACAAACTGAAATACAAGCCCACACTTTACAGACATGCTACAGCAGAAAAAAAGGTGGTTTTCATATTGAAAAATAAGAGCACCAATCATAAAACAGTATCACCACACATACACGCACACAAATACACACACACCTTCCCTCTCTAGTGTCCTGTCACCACTCACAGATGGTGGGGTTCTCCTCATTACTCGGGCCACTTGCTGAGAGAAGGGGGGCGGGGACGGCTTGAATGGCCCTGGGGAGACGGGGGGAATCATGGCCGACATGGATTACGACAGAGAGATTAGCCCATGGGGAGAGGGAGAGAGACATAGACGGAGACAGAGGACGGGAGGAGAGAGAGAGAGAGAGAGAGAGGAAGGGAAGCAGGAACAGGCTCCACACAGGACCTTGAAATTAATGTGGTCCCTCTGGCTTTGGGCATCAGAAACGCTCCCGTGTGAATGGCCATTGTAGGAAGGGATGTATGGTCTTGATCTTTTAGGTACTTAAAGTCTAATAACCATCACACACACACACACACATACACACATATACACACACCTCCTGTGCTGACTACACTATAAAGCTGGCAGCTGCAGCAGGAAAAAAAAAAAATCAACTACCTCCTCAAACACAATGGCACTCTTTGATTCTCAACATGCGCTCTCCAATTTTTTTTTCTCTTTTTTTCATATAGTGGATCGGCTCCACTCTCGCCAGCCTCGGCACAGACAAAGACAAAGACACGAGTATCATCCACGCGCTGCGACCGGTGAACTAATGATCGGCAAAGGTCTGAAAACGATGACCAAACAATGACCAGAAATTTAAACAAAAAAAAAAAAAGCGTGTGCACCTGCATGAAGTGATGGAGCTGCAGCGTTTTAAATGTGCAAGTGCCAAACACTACAACAGCGTCAAGGACACACTCTTCCAAGTGCACGCCGCCGCCGCCACCACCCGCCCACGTGACCGCGTGTGTCCTCCAGTGAAATTCACAGAAAGCAGCAAAACTTCAAATCAAATAAAGTCAGTTTACACACCGGTGTCCCTCCAATCAGAGCCGGACCAATCAGAGGAGCCGTCCACACCGGCCTGGCTTTTTATTTCTTCTTTCTGTTTTAACCTTGTTCTCAAAGCGTTCACGGGCACTGATGTGACAGATTCACTTCAAATACATGCATGTATGGATTCACAATAACGTGTTACATCTAATTTATCAATTACATGTCGATCGTCGGTCGAGAGGTGCAAAGTTCAGTGTCGATTATTCGTTCAAGGACGGACAAAAGACATTAAATCAGCAGCGTTTCTCATGATTGATTATTTGCTTCTGTCATTTTTCAAGCAAAATAAAACGGTTCGAGGTCTCTCAAATGTGACTTTGCTGCTTTTTTGACCCTACAATAAAGTAGACTGGATATAGGCCTATTTTCCGGATGATCAGACTTTGGACAAGTTTGACTGAAAATGATCTGCAGCTTTTCAACACCATTATATATAAACAAATGAACAAATTAAATAATTAGCAGCATAATTATAGCACTCATTTACAGATGAATCTAGGATGAAAATAATGAGACAAGGCTCATATTAGTATAATAAAATTGATGATATGGAAAATCAAATCAGAATTTGCTCTGAATCTTTGACTTCTGTTTTTGTACAATGAGATGCAGCTGAATAAAAGTAACAAACAATCTCCACCCACAGATCAATGAGGGTCATTTTACTGCCACGACTCGAGCTCCAGCCAATAAACAACTATTCATGTGGGAAAGTGTGTGTTTTAATAATAGCTCTCTTATTCATTGAAGGAGCGAGGGGCCGCCGATCGTAAGCTACACGAGATAAACGTAATTACAGATGAATAATTCAAACGGTTATAATGAACAAATGGAAGACGATTATCCTGCTCTAAGTATCAACCTGTGATTCAATGTGAGCACCAGGCAACGGAGATGAGAGGGGTTTCCCCGAGTCAACGAGGGACAATCACCTGCTTTGTAGAGCGAGGCGCGGTGAGGGGGAGGAGACACAACACACACACACAGACACTAACGATGAAGAGGGCCTCTTACGCGTGACACCTACTTTTAAAGTGTGTGTGTAGATTTCAGATATTGACCAGCGGCCGAGCTGCAGATGCAGAGTCGTGAACATGAAAAGATTCAGGGGGGGAGAAGAGATGCTGCTCCCTCCTCGGTGGGACTGAAAAGCCTTTTTATGGGCTGAGGTGGGAGGGTGAAGTGAGGAGGAGGGAGGAGGGGGGGGGGTTCATGAGCAAAACCCCTCCTGAGCTGTGGAGGAGAGACGATGAGGATGAAAGGGAAGCAGAGAGAGAGAGTCCACCGTTGTCTCTTTTGTGGTCCATCTGCTGTCTTAACCCGTTCCGCCATTCTCCTGACAAGCTTAACCCCCTCCACCCCCCCATAGGTCCTGTCACAGGTGTGAGTCTCAGTACTTAAAGGGATACTTCACCCAAAATCGATAATTCACCGATTGTCTTCTCACCGCCATGCCAAGGAAGGGTTCGGAAAACTTTCAGAGTTGTCAAAACGCTTTAGGAGTTCCAGGGGGGGTCCGGCTGGGAACGGGTTTTCACATAATGGCAGCGGATAGAGTTCACTTTTGAATAATCCAAAACACACACTATGAAACATCCAGATACCTCCATACTGCTCGTCTGTACTGACCCAAGTGTCCTGGGAGCTACTGCTACAACAAGGATAAAAACAGAGATCCATTATTTTTTTATGAACAACTTTTCCATGTGGCGGCTTCAGGACACTTGGGTCAGTACAGACGAGCAGTATGGAGGTATCTGGGTTTTGGACGATTGACTCTATCCGCCGCCATTATATGAAAACACGTTCCCAGTCGGACCCCTCCCCCCCCGCTGGAACTCCTAAAGCGTTTTGATGACTCTGAAAGTTCTCCAAACCCTTCCTTGGCATGACGGTGAGTAGATGATTGGTGAATTGTCGATTTTGGGTGAAGTATCCCTTTAAGTTTTTCAATTACCGGTACAATAAAGGCAACAGGACGACGAATGAGCGTATGGCACCAGTTGCAGCTCATTCTCCTCTCACTTTGAAGCCGAACTCTGCCAGAACTTATAAATAACAGCGTGAGTGTGACCTCAGCAACACGAGGTTGAACAACATCTTCTTATCAGAGACAATGAGACGTAATGAGCAGGACGACGGAGCATTTTTCTTTTTCTGAGAACCAGTTACATCACAGTGATTCCTTTGTGCGACTGTCACTGTTCAGAATACCAAAAAAAAAAACCAACTCCATAACCCAGGAACAGAGAAAACTGCACAAATATTTTGAAAACCTAAAAATAGTTTGGTCTTGGACTCCTGCCTATGTTTGGGTGAGGCAACGTTTCTCACTTTGCTGGAGACCATCAGGACACACACAGTCATCATCACACTTTGATTTCTTTCCGTTTAAAGACCGAGGAGAAAACCTAAAAAAAAGTACAAGTTTATCCTGTGATGACTTCGTGAGTTACAACGTCATTTACTATTTACTGCTCAAACACCACCGGCACTGGTTGCTGTGAAATGTGACAGATTTTGGGCTCGTTTGATAAAAATGTAAAGTTAAGAAGATTTCAGTCATACAAGATCCGCTCTGCCATCGTGACCTGGATAGGAAGCCAAAAATGGCCGAAGGAAGACGGATGGATAGTGACTGGCTCTGAATGTGGGGGCATGGTTCAATACAGAGCTGAAGTAGACATAAGGGGCTTCTGCTTATCTATACAGGAAGAGCTGCAAAAGCATATCAGAAATGGACTTTTAGACGATAATGACGTTAACTTCTCATTCGTTTTCTTTCAAAATGATTATACTACTGTACATGTTGGGATGAGATATCCTTGCCAGCTGTCCATATTTACAAGATTAACTCCAATACTGTACTGCATATATTGGTGCAACATTTCCAACACATCTATATACACACGGCTTAAAAAGAAGCAAATAATACGAGGGACGATGTATGGTCAAACTGTTCTCACATGGCACCAGCATTGACGTAACTTTCATCTGAAATGATATATTTGTCCTTCACAGTGTGGACTCCTCTGTAATTATATTTATGTAAGCTAACATGAGGATATGGACTGCTGTGGCACTAAAAGTCTGAGTCACATGGATATTTGCAACCTTAGTAAAGTCAGTATCAACATAGACCACAGTGAATATTATTATTATTTTGACCACTCATTCAGTCTGTCCACACACACAGACCATGGTGACTTTTACAGATGTCTTAATGTGCCTGCGCTCCAGTGAGCAATCCAGTTAGAAAATGCATTTATTTGCCATTTTTGCCTGAAAAAACAACAACAAACAGCAGAGCTGCTGATTTCATCCTTGCAAAATCAACACCTCTGACCTACAGACCCCTGCAGCAACCAGTAGTGTTGTCGTACTTGAGACCGGTCTTCAGATCACATTTTCAAGGTCTTGGTCTTGTTTCTGTCTCGGTCGAGCTGGGCTAGCTTTTCTCAAGATCAGTCACGAACACAGCTGCAGTGACATCTTTTTTTTATGTATACCCACAAATGTCTCTCTCTGTCACTCACTGACTTTGGTTTATGTAATCTAATTCAATAACTTTAAGATAATCAAAATTGTTCTACAAAAGTATCTGCTTGTGTAACCAGCTGTCAACTTGGTTGCACTGAAGTCAACAGTGAGAAGAGACTTCAGCAGGTTCTGTGCTGCTGTGTTCTTCTGTTCAATCCAAACTATGGTTTAACTGTCTTTTCTTTTTAGCTGAGGAATAATGAAAATATCAAGCCACATGATTACAGTATGATGAGAACTGGCACTGAATACAGTTGAAAATGGTCTCGCCCCCCCCTCAAAGTCTTGGTCTTGACTCGGTCTCGGGTTAGGTGGTCTTGACTACAACACTACAAACCCCTCTGACCTGCAGACCCCTGCATCACCAACCAGCCAGCCTGCACTCACTCTCTACTAACATGCTAATCTAAGAGATGATGGACCAGCTAACTAACTGACACTCGGACAACATCTCAGCTTGGCTCGTAACACTGCAAACCCGTGTTATGTTACGTACAACTCCTTACACTAATGTAAAGCATGTGCTAACGTTAACGTGATGCTCATCCTTAAAAAAAAAAAAAAAAAAACACCCTCTGCAGCAGCGACCGTTAGCATCGTTAGCTTCTCCTAGCTCCCCCTCTTTAGCCGTGTCGGGTTAACGAGAACTACAGCGGACCACCGTTAAAACCAACAATGTCTCTGTGGAAAAACAAAAGCAAACACTTCGGTTGTGTCACTGCGGCTCACAGTGATGACAATTGTTGCTGTCAACGTCTTGTGTCTAAGGTCATAATTCATTCATGTTATGCTAGCCTGCTAGCATAATGAATGGGAGGCAGGAGGAGGGGGGTTGGGCTAGTAGCCTACAGCATCCAGCAGCCTCCTGTCTGTCACAGCTCACCTGGTTGTAGTGCACCCTGAACGGTTTCAGATAGTCGGACTCTGTGCACGGAACCACTTCAATGTTGTTAATCTCCTCCATAGTTGAACCGGGGTCGGTGGTCGGTGGCGGCTCGGCGACGGTTTGGTCTGTCACCGCTCACTAACTGACAGTGAAGGAATGTCTACGGAAGCCGGCAGAGGACATGAGAGTCGACCTGCGAGGATGGCGAGAGTGGAAATGAGCAAAAAAAGAAAACAAAAGAAGGATGATGATAGGTTGTTGTTTTTTTCTCCAATATTTTTATTGGCTTTTCGTTAGTTATTACACCGCAAAAAACAAATTACATCAACAATTGGACCACAATAGGTCGGTTTTCAAGCAGAACCCCCAAACTGATGGAAAGAAGGAGCAGAGACCCCCCTATAGCCTAGGCTACTGTACAAAATTTTAATGTTTGCCACTGCCATTTATAAACAGACTTTGTTAACTGATACCAATGCCAATATGAACTGCATGATAATCATGCATACAAGCTATTCAAATTGATGTTTTTATTTTAAACAACAAGAAAGAAATTGTCTAATCAATCAAAAATTTCATGTTCCCTGTGCAGTACCTCCACGGATCCCCCTGTTGAAGACCTCTGATTTATTAGTTTATTTTTTTCCAATATTTTTATTGGCTGTTGTTTGTCATTACATCGCAAAAGCAAATTATATGAACAACTGAACCACAATAACATAGGTCACAAATCAGATGCACAGACACAATAAACTTGCACAAATTACAATGTAGTCTATGTGATATGATATAATAATGTAATAATATCATTTTGTACAGTTTTATTTCCACCCAGCCATTATGCATACACCTGCTCAACCTGTATAAACGCATCTGGAATCTGTGGCTGAATCAGTTGTTAAACGTTCAAATTCTAACAGACACATAACCAGTAAATATAGGAAAAAGACCAACCCTACTGTAATGGGTGATGCATCTGATCTCACCATTGTGTTTTGGTATTTTTAAGTGCCACTGATTGGCTCAGGGGAAGCACCAGTAGTGGGCCAAATAATGAAGGTGACGTCATCGTTACTAATTGTCCTAGAGGAAGAGAGCATTATTCACAAAGGGCATAATGTTTATTGTTTCTGTGTTCAGCTTTATTAGAAGGGGTTACAATTATTATAATCTGCTTTTATGTAAATCTAAAAGATTTCATTGAGAGGATTTTTTCCAGTGTTACATTTTGTAATCAATATTTAATTTAAACACTGTACAGTCCTTCCAACTATTTCTGTGGTTATTTCATTGGTGTTTATGGTCATTGTCATTGTCAGGATTTTTAAGAGCCAGGGAGGGAGTTAAAAGCTTCAGAAAAAGATTGTTTTATCAAACCACACCTTCCAAAGTGAAGAACAAAATTTCCTTCCGCAACATCCGCAAGATTCAGACATTCACTTTGACATTTTGCGTTCCTTATTTTCTCGACAAGAGGAGGAGATTAATAACCCTGCATGAAGACGCTGTCAGGATTCCTTGTTTGAAAGTGATAAAGGTCAGCTAAGGTCAACCTGGAGTCTGCAGGTTTTCCTCCGGATACTCTGACTTCCTCCAACAATCTACAGACATGCAGGTTAGGTCAACTGGCGACTCTAAGGTGTGAATGTCTGTATATGTCAGCCCAGTTATAGACCAATGAGCTGTCCAGGATGTACCCCACCTTCATGTCACCTGGGAATGACCCCATAGCCACCCCACAGCTCTAAAAGGACAAAGCAGTAGAATCATATAGTGATGCTGAATCACCTGCAAAATAACTGCAGAGTAAAAGAGATGAGAGGGAATAATAAGACCCACAAAACAGCCATAAAGAGACACAAACAAAGAGACGGAGGTGCAATATCACCAGAAAAAGATTTGGAAAAAGATCAAAAAGATGCTAAAAATAACACAGAAGCCTAAAAATGAGCATGAAGACCAAACCTGCTACTTTAATCCTGCTGTTTGTGTCTCTTTTAGTCAGAGAAGACCTATAGATAAGAGGTTGGGGGGGTCTTTCACCTGTATGCCCAGGGACCCATTTTATCATCCATCCATATATATTACATACTGATTAATGAGGTCGTAGCATCATTCTTTTGACAACTGAGATGTATTTGATGTGTGTGAGTCTAAGTTGTTCACATGATGTCATCGTGATGAGAGGATCAGCATCCTCTCCATGCTGCTGAGTAATGACTAAGAGATTGGTGTGGTAGCTCTTTCTCAGCAACCCAGCCTTGAAGGGTGAGGCTGCATGATGTCACCCTCTCACATCAATAACAGCCTTATAATGGAAAACAATCTGCAGAGCTCCAATCTCGGCGGAGCTGACTTCCTCCAACAAATGAGCACCAGTCCGCCGCCCACTACACAAGGACAGGACGTAACACTTTTGCAAGCTGATTTACATCTAAATAAATACAGGCCTAGACGAAACAATATGTAGACCCAAAAGAGGAACCGGCGTCTCTCTTTTGGGCACGTCCAATTTATATTGCCCAATCCGGCCAAGCTGGAGCGCACGATAAGACGGGAGGGACTGCTGAGTTGAAGTATTGTACAGGGGTCACCCTGCTCTGGTTTATTGGCATTCTCAGAAAAGTGGACACAAAGAAACTACAGCAGAAGAATGAGAGAATGAAATGACACCACAGAATAAAGAAGTTCATGGATGCTGCACGCTAAGAAACAACACAGGAAATGAATATCAATGTGCATCCACCACATTTTTATGCAATAAAAATCTTAATTTTTGCTTCAATCTGACATTTATAGAGAAAATACTTAAAATACAGAAAATCTACTTGACAAATCCTACGGATACAGAGATACTTTGCTAAACATCAGCAACACATTGGACACTAGAATTACAGGCAACGTAAGTCCCATTGCTCTTGAATGCATCCTGAATATAAAGAGTGGACTTAGTCACCTGAAGAAACTGAAGATGGTGAACTTTTCCTCACACCGGCTCCTCTCCAGGGCCTCATCTGAGCATCACCCACAAAAAGGCCTCCCAAAGAAAAAACCTTATCAGTGTCTCTACCGGGTCCTGGGGTTGCCCATAACGTGTTAATCCCATCCTTCCATGAACATGCGTGTGCAGGGTCCATGTCAGTCACGACCAATTACCGTTTGCAGGCGTCTGACGCAGCCCAGACCTCCCTGAGCTTAGTGCAACCCTAAAACCTGGAGCCTCCTGAAGCCACCGGACCTTCTCTTCCTGTCTGTCCACATTGCTGCTGCTCTGTTGTTGTTGTTTTTTAAGTCTTTCTGTCTCTTTCATCCTGTTTCTTGTTGCTTCATGAAATCAGATTTGTTTAAGTTTAATACTTTTCATCAGATCTTCCTAAAATACTGATATAGTTTATTAAATATGAACATGGTCAAGCTGTTTGGAGGCATATGAGCTAATAAAACCTCTAGTCTACATGAACCACAGTAGCTCAGAGAACCATTTGTGGAAACTTTGAATTAACCCATATAAACTCAGTGGTCTATCCATAGCATAGTTTATCAGCAGGGGTCAAGCAGGGATTGCGGACAGGACCTCAGGGAATGCACTTAGCCAAGGTGGCTGCTGGAGCCTCTGTTAGCAGGCTCAGGGTGTGGGTCAAGACGGCCGGTGTCCTCCCGTCCAGCAGTCTGGACGTTCAGCCGCCACTCGCCTCGTACAGGAGACGCTCCCAAATCCTCCCACGCGAGCTTGGATTTCAAAATAGCGCCAGGTGTCAAAAGGGCACGGGATATCTCAGCACTGAAATCTGTGTGTTGTGTGGGTTGAGGTGTGTGAGGTGTTGATGGAGGATCCAGGGTGAAGACACGACGCTGTCAGGACCGAAGTTTAGTGTAGTTCCACATTGGCTGATCAGGCAGGAGGTTTACTTCTGGACTTGAGACTTGAACTTCAGTCACATTAAAATCAATAAATTAGCAGTCATTAGGAGTTCTTCTGAAGATATTTAGACCCATTCGAGAGCTGCATATATCCATATAGTCGGAGTGACTGGGGCACTGAAATGCAGCCTTGAATTTGCTACTGCTAGTTTTGTGCAACATGGCTGAATATTTGTCAGATTTCCACAGCCCTCGGAGGATGATGACAGAATGGGTTTCGCCTCAGATAATGCGTTATGGCTGCATTTCAGTGCCCCAATCACTCCCACTATATGGATATACGCAGCTCTTGACTGGACCTAAATATCGTCGCAAGGACTCAGAATGACATCAAAGTTATATGGGTGAGAAAACGATCGCATTTTATGCCAGAATAAGGTCCAGGTTGTAAAAAACATCACTTTTCCTTTAACCATTAACTGGTGTAGACAAGGTGAATTTCTGCAGCTATGGTTCATCAGCTGGTGACAGTTGGCAGTAACTCAATTCAATGGGAAAATGTTGCAATCATCATTTCAGACGACAGACAACACTAGTCTCTCCAAATTCGCACACTACAGCAGTGTACTCAATTTCAGAAAGTCCCCTGTTGTGAAACTATTTGCATACCCAAATTAGGTATGATGTGATATGATATATTTATATATAATAGCAGATATTGTGAGTTAATTACATTGATTACATGTTTTTAAGTGAACCCTCAGTTGCCTCCATGTGGCATACGCTCACCAGCTCCATCAGTGGTCTACCTCTCTTCCCAGCGTGGCCTTAAATAAGTGAATCCGATCTCTGTCGCAACTGCCTCATGAGGAGAAACTCCCTCCTCCTTTGCTACTCTCAAGGCCATTGTAATGGAAAACCTCGTCTGTCAGGCCCCGTATATTTTTAGGAAAAGCTATTATTGTTCTGTTCCCTTGTTGCTTGCGTGCCCCAGGATGTGTTCCCCCGAACAAGGTCAGAATTCCTGTTTTGTCATCATTATTCTACCAGAGAATAGGCACCTCACCCGCAGCGCTCTCTGTTTCGCTGGGGTTCCTGCTACTTGTTTGTCTTCCATGGATACAAATAGACCTGAAATGGCATTTTGGTGGAAGCTCAGTAAAGCTATTGTGGCAGAGAGATTCACTCAAACTCAGCGGGAAGTTGCACCCGAGTCATTTGCTACGGAAGTATCAGGTTTTCAGGAGATACAAAAATGATTGTAGAAATCAATCGTAGACAACAATATTACTACGGTGCCAGGGTTGTAAACAGATGCATGCAGATCCTCAATCAAATCACACATTTTCATATTTTATTAATACATTTTTCCCTGTTTAGCTGTTAATGTTGTGTCAGTCAAGAAAAAATGAACTTATGTTATTGTTGCTAGCTAGAATCAGACTAATATGTGATCAAACCCCCAAAATTATCAATATTACTAAAGATATAAGTCTCAGTTTCCTTCACGATAGCCCTGATTTAGGTTATACTGAATATAATTTGAGGTTTAAATATTTATTCAAATTCTGGAGCAAAAGATATCATTTCATACCTTTTTGATGGCAGCCATTACATATCTTCCAAGTTTAATTAAGTGTGTTTTACTGTCTCGTATTTCATTTTTAAGGGGTCTTTTCATCTGGCTTTGAGCACCCATGTCTCCATGGAACAAAGCAGACATGAAGGGAACTTTAAAGTTAGTCCCTTTTTTTTTTTGTATTTTCCTGCTAATGAGATGTAATGTGTCTGCACAAAATGAAACCTCTGGACTGGATGGTTTGTGAAGCTGCTGCTGCTGCTGCTGCTGGGACCATTGAAGCCTGATAACATGGGACAGCTGCTGCGCCTCCTCGGCCCCCCTGCTGAGAGGGAGCCTATTTTAACAAGCCAGACCCATTGTCTTTTCCCAAGAATGACCAGAGAATGTGGCAACTCCTTGGGTCAGTCTTTATGAGTGTGTATGTGTGTGTGTGTGTGTGTGTGTGTGGTGGTGATTAGGGTGAGGGGTGGGACGTGGCTATGTCCTTGTCATTCGCATCACTATGGGAGCACATGCCATCAGAGCTAATTACCTGCCTGGAAGGACCAATTAAGACGCCTCTAATGCCCCCTAACAAGATAACCTCCACTCTGCAGAAGGCCCACAGAGGTGCAGGGTGAGTGGGAGAGGGGAGCGGGGGGTCAGATGGGCACAAGATCTCCGATGGACGGTGGACAGCTCGACATGAACAGTGACATTTGAAGTAGAGAGACAGTGTTTCAGGCAGTTCATCCAGAGCCATCGTCACAAGAGGACGCCACAATTTTAGTCACAGGGATGAAACATCTTTCTGTTCATTAAAGTATGTTTTTCTTCGTTTTAAAGTGGATTACTTACAAGTTTTGCAACAAAATGAGTTTGGCATCAGTCTTGCATCCTGTCTTTTCTCCGGAGCTCCAAGATTTTCTCTACTCTCTCTTCTTCTCTGGTCTCTTCTTCCTCTGCTGTGATGAAAATACAAAGAACAGTGAGTTAGCCACTGTAGCTTCTTATGGTGGTGTTACCAAAAAGCACTATGTGTTGTCATAAGGATGACCAGGTGTTGTGCCCTGTAGCGGACGGCACAACATTTTCATCCCTTGCTCCAAATCCTGGATGTTGAGACAATGTCCCGCATTTTGGAGTCTATGCAAGATATAGTTTTTAGGTTTTTCATTTTTCTAGTCTATAACAATGCTTAATGCATTTAAAGATGCATAAAGCTTCCTCAGCCTTATAATGCATCACTCTACTTTCAAATAGAGGCACGATTTCTTCCTCAGCATCGACCGGAGATGAAGCCGCGTCAGTGAATGAAGCAGAGGAAGCTCCTCGGTGCTCACTCTGTGTCTTTTGTTCAACCTGAAGTGACTTTATGTTTATTTATCTGCAGAAGAGGAAGGGACATTTTCACGGTCTTGCCGTCTCCTAAGCTCCAAGATGTGACTGACGTGGACAGTGTCCAGGGGTCATTTGAAAGGTCAAACAGTCTCCGGGAGGGAGGGGGGCATGACTGTCCACTCCTGAAGGGCTGACGTCAGGGGTCAAAGTGGACCGTCACCCTCGAGTGAGCCATCGAGGAGGGTGGGGGGGCGAGTTCCTCCCCCTTCCTCCCCGGGGAACAACGGCTGCTGTCAAACTGGATAGAGGACACATGGGGGTGTCCAGGCAGGGGTTAAGTTTGACCGAGGCGGCATTTGGGTCTCCTGACCTTTTCCCTTGAGGTCAACTCAATTTCATTTCAATCGATCCGCTGACAGATTTTTCATTACTTACACGTATGAAACTCGTTTGCTCATTAGCTCATACCACAACAATACAAACAGAAATTAGATTTTTTTTTTCCCCCTCAAGTTTTTTTTGTAAGTCCAAAAGGATGGTCTCATTTATAAGCTCCTGGTGTCATTACCTTATTATAAGGTCATAAAAGTCAAACCTTATTCCAGGGAAATGGTTTTTGATTTTTGTATAATCAGCGAGCTCGTCCCACCTCATAAATGATGGACCCACCTATGAGTCGTAAACTCGTAAAAGAAGTGTTATGATGATAATAGCTGTAGTTATCTCCATTTGCAGTCACTGTAATTTCAGAGTAATTTCCCACTCAATAGAAAATACTGAGTATAAAACATGAGAGTAGCATTTTGTTAAATTGGATGGAGAATGGATTGAACTACTTCAAAGTAAATTTTCCAGTTGTTCAGACGTTTGACTCAAACCTCATAAATGTCAAACTTCAAAGAAACTTCAATAGGATTCATCCTCTGGAAATCATGAATGCCTGTAAAAGATTTATCAGCAAGACAACAACAAAAAAACAAACAAACCTGGTGAGATCATTCATTCTGGCCCCAGTAAACATCCTCTTACAGCTACAATGTAGCTAAAATCTATAGATCTATAATAATCTATAGAAATACACAAACATGACTTCTGAAACCTGAATTAGAGAAATTAGTTGCTCCAACAACTGTATATGAACCACTATATGTGACTGTATGTGAATGTCTAATGAAACTTTTGGTTTTCTAATGTCATGTTAAATGTTGTGTAACATTAGAGTCAGGTGAGCATCCTGTATTGATTCAATTAAGGGACAGTACATGTTATTTTTCAGCACAATCTTGTATTTTACGGGATATTATTATCTCTTTATTCATCATGAGAAAGCATATTTTAGGCAATTACAGTGTAATTTCTGTTATGGCTGTGTAATAACAGTGCATAGGCATAAACATGGCCTCAGCGCTCTAGAAAGGTAGAAAAGTCAAAGATTATAGGCAACTGGGCCTAGAAACGCATCACCTTTCTCCCCTATGCAACGGCCCTACACAATACATACAGTACATGATGTTATACATACATATTGCATCCTAATTTGTTAATTTAGGACTTCTTTTTCATTAGCAGATGGGATTTGTATCTCCTCTGTCCATCCATCACCTCCATACAGTTACCTTTTGTCTGTGCATTTGGTGACATGTTTAATGTCACCTGTTCCTAACACAAAACTGTAACCCTAAAGCCTAATTTCAGCCCTAATCACTATACCTAGCCTTTACTGCAAAAAGTGGAGCATATAAGCAATTAAATTACAGTAGAGTTTAATTAGTAAAGGCTTACATTGGTAAGTTTTATGTTTACCTTATATCTAATCGTGTAAGTACAAAGTAAAGATCATGAAGGCATCACCCACATGACAGGCACAATGAAACACTGCTTCCCCTCTGACTGACAAATGCAACAGCTGATTGAGATTTTGATCAAATTAGGTGGCGACACATTGTCACCGCACCAAAGGCCTAATTCTGTAAAGTGGAACATTTGTCCTCTGGCGACCTGGTTATAATTTGTTTATGTGGAGATCCAGGGGCCATATTTCACCTTAGTAACCTCATCAGTGTCGCTCACCGACATCAGCGAGAAAGGAAGGTGCAATTGGTTTTAGAAGATGGCAAAATGGATTGGCGTCCATTTGTGTTCAAGTAAAAAACAACCACCTGCCAGACTCACTGCTACAAAGAGGATATGCACTTTATTCAAACAGAAAGGACCCATTTCTATCTGTAATCCCGAAAATAAGAAAAGAAACTTCAGAAAATCCTATACGAACATCATTTGTCAAAATTTTAAACCAATACAGAACTGGATCCACTGGTTATAACAGCTGTGTATTTATCTTATTACAGGGACTGGAGGTCTTACATAGATTAAATTTCATTATAGATGGTGTCTACAGTGATAATGTTAAATACAAACATGGATCATTTTGCAATGGACTTTGTTGTCCAGTTGGTTGAATGAGGTGCAACATGAGACAACTCAAAGGTTCTGACATCAAACAAATTAAAACAGCATTTCGTTTACAGTCCCTATTTAAAGAAGGTCAAAGTTCAACACAGAGTTCACTTGCAGAAAACCAACAACTGCTGTGCTAACAGACTGCCGACACCTTCAGTCTGCAGTCATTCTCCTCCATTGTCCTTCCCTTCCTTTGACCTTGGCGGCTATAAGTCCAGTCTTTGTTCACGAGTCTTATCATAATTATCAAACTGTAATGCTTGGGTCCAGCTGTGACAGCATCACTCACACAGTTAGGTGGGAAGATAACAGCAGCGCAGTTTAAACAGCGTTGGACTTTTACGTCAAGTCCCGAGGGAGGATTTGTATTGAAGCCAAAACACAATGTATCTATTCTTAAAGGCATTACTGTATATGTTGACAACACGTAATGCTGTCAGTAAGAGCTGCAGTCTCAACATGCTGCAGTTATATCAAGACAAAGACAATATGAAGGCGTTTTTAAATATACCGTATAAAAAACACATTTTATCTAAGGAAACAATGGTGACCCCACTAAACAATATGTGTCAACAACATAATAGCTTTATGAGCACATACAGAATATGCCGAAGCACGTGATCAGTTATTTAGTTATTTTATGAAGGTCTAAAAGAAAGTCAAGAGTCGGTTGTGGGGATTTACATTAACATTCTCCATCCATTGTAAAAGCCTTAAAATACCTTAAAATGATAGTTTAGAAATTATTCTGACATTTCATTCATTTCTAATAAGGAGAATGACCTTTGCCACTGACACAGCGCCCCCTGCTGACCTGGTATTGAACTCTGTAATTTTGGTTGCCTCCACATTTCAATTTTAGCTACTGATGGTCTACTAAATGTTCTGCAGCTGAGACAATCTGAGGCATCACACACAAGGATACAAATCTAAAAATAAATAAATAAATGATTGCTCAAACACCTTCCTCTTTTTAAAGGTTATTATCATTAAGATGGGAACTTAACCCAAAGATCCACTCACAGCTAAATTTTGAGAGGCTTTGGAACACATTATATTTCACAAGCCCATAGTGCCATCTGCTGTTTAATGGCTGTACAACATGAGGGAGGAGGGTGACACTGGAGATGTGCTGTGATGCCTAATGGTTAAAATATCTGTACGAGTGGGAATAATAACACAAACAGGGTGAGTGGAAATATAAAAACAGAAAATTTTGAAATGTGATGTGCAGTAGCCTAATCCTTTTTTTAAAATCAGAAATTCATTATTGTTTATTTCTGGTGCTGTCAGTACATTTTAACATGTGACATTATCTCAAAAAGAAATCAGAACAGTGAATTACAGGGATTAAAGTAGCCTACAAAGGTTTAAACATAACTATTTAAATAGATAAAGGTAGAGTTTAACGTAGCCCACTGGATGATCTGCAAAGTCACTCAGGATGGAAGAGAGTAGTTTTTATTGACATTTCTCAAAAAAACTAATCTGTTTGAGAGAATGATAGATTTTTTTTTTAATTATTATTTTGAGGCAGGCTATAAATCACATCCTTTTCCATTCTCCTAGTCGGGTGGTGGCGGTAATGCACCATAACGTTGTTTGCCAAACGCGCAGAAAGAAGACGAGCTCAACCCGGATCCGGACTGACGTCACTTCCTGTTTATGTTAGCAGCGCGCCGTTGTTGTGTGTGCGTGACGCTCTGTCTACCGACCAGCTTTATGCTCTTTTTAATGCCTTGAACACCACTATAAACCACTCTTAGTTAATCGACCAGTGTTGACCACACAGACTTATCAAAATGTTTAGTCTGACCTCCCCGATTGACTGTAATCACCTGATGATCAGCTGCTCCTCCGCCTCATTTACCCATGATGGTAGGCTACATAAGTGTAGTCTTCTTACTGCCCAGGAAACCCGGCTCCACACCATCAAAGATTGATTATTAAATCAGCTTTGGGAGCTTGCCAGACCTCCGTAGTCGGTGCAGACTTTTTCAGCGCAGCCGCCGAAGGTAACAGGTGTTATGCCGAGTTCTGCATGCCGAGTTTCAGCTGTGCGCGCTCCCGCGACGTGCATGCAGTTCTCGGCGGGCATGCAGAACTCGGCATAACACCGGTTCCTCCGCAGCTGTGTGTTGTTGGTGTTCAGGCAGCTAACAATGTTGTCTCTATAGATAATATGAAGACTTTTAGGGAATGGCTCGTCATATGGCTCATTTTATTAGTCATCCTGACAACATCTACCCATAGTTCAGACCAGGAGGGAGAGCTGCAGTCCTACATGCCCCTCTGCAGACTTCCAACCCTTACACCCCATAGAAACTGTGTCTGTGGCCCTAGACTATAGGCTGCAAGCCCTAAATCTAGAGGTGCAATTCACTGCAACCTATCCACTGCTTTAGCAAACCAAACCAAAAGTTTGTAAAAAGAAAATTCATCACCAAATTTATGTAGCCTATACCGTCCCTTCACTAGTTTGGGTGTTGCATTGAAAGGGTAGAGCTACTAGTGAGGGACTCCCACACAGGTGTTTACAGGTAGTAATGTGTGGCTGATGAGACTCTTCAGGCTGGAGGTGGAGGTCCTGCATTAGGTGATTGTGTCTCCACAGCTGCAATCAATCTCACAGGAGAGGAAGGGGACGCTCTTGGTCCTGAGAGAACCTCTTATCAGCCAGAATGACAAATGAACTTTTTTTTTTATGCCTGTAAGCACTAAACAGATCAGTCGCAGCAGATTTAATTAAAGAAGTGGTCTTTATTACAGCAAAGAAGCCAAACATTACAGACAAGAATAATTATGAACCATGAATATCAATTCTATACTCAGACTGGCCTCTCATCCAGAAACCAGCTTCATTCACTACTCTTCAGGGCCATTACTTCAGATTCATTAAAGGAGGAATTATGGGCACTTCACCGCGTGATGTTTAATTCCCGTTAACACAACAACTCATCAAACCATTTTGTTTCTCTCTCTCAGTGTGGCCTCTGTGTTTTCTCTCCCCGTCTTTGGGGGATAAAACTTAAAAAGGTCCTCCAACAGAATAAACTTCTCTATTCAGTGGAAACTAATTTTTTTAAAACAATATCTGTGAAAATCTTTCGAATCCTCCAGGTCCAGGAGTACAATCTCTGACTTTATATCTACAACAGAACTCATGTTCTGACATTGCATCCATCATCTAAACCTCTACTGTTCATCCAACAGTAGAGCCTTTTAGAGCACTCATGATAGTCTATTTACAATAACATCCTTAAGAGTAGGGCATGTCTTGTTCCATCCAAGTGGAACAGCTAACATTTTATTTACAATAAACTATTTTTTTTTTCATTATTAATATTTTGAAATTTTCCCAAATCAGTTTGCGCACACAAACAGAAACAGGTCTGGTATTCAGTAAGCCTGTGAAGCCTCACAAAGAATTCATGAAGCACTCTGATGAAGTAAAACACGCTGAGTCATGGTCCAAAAAGGTTTTCAAAACATTGATCGTCCATGAGAACGCATTCAACAAAGCCCTGGTTTGCGATCTAAGATGTTAAAATACAAGGAAATTCAAATGATCAGGCACAATAAATGTTTGTTTTTTTTGTTCTGTTTTGTTTCACAGTCCTGCATGTTGTTTTTTTTTGCTCACTAAGCCTGTTTGCATCACTGAGTCAGTGTGTATCCAGGGATAATTGTGAGCAGGATATGAGAATGGAGATAAACAGCTTATCCCAACTAAGACATTAAGAGGGATAGGAGCTATTATCCAAAATACTGTGCATGTAAACGCACCGATGTTCTACAGACCACAAACAGAGCGATGGGCTTGTACACAAATAAACCACGGTAACATCACAGAGAGTTTCATTAAGTGAAAACAAGACAATACTACTGAATTCCACCTAAATACTGAAAAGTTACTTCTAATGCTTCAATATACAGCTTCGATCAGGGGGAGGGGGGTGGGGTTCTTAAACTCTTCTTCGTGGACCCAAATTGAGTAGATGTAGCCTCCCACCTCGACTTCAGGCTCCGGAGGAAACAGACTCGCGGCCCATTTTGCGTCCGAAAACCCGCGGTTTAAGAAACGTTGGTGGTCGAGTAAACATGGAATGAAGAATGATTGTTCTTACAAGCAATGCAAGTAAACAAACAATAAATACAAACAATGTGCTTTATCCATATAGACATATTTACATAAAGTCTTTGGCTTATGAATAAACATCAGCTGCAAAATAATAACAAAAACAAAAACAAAAACAAAACATAAACAAAGAGAAAAGTGTTGGCCACCAGAGCGCAAAAAACAAATGAAGCCTGGGGTCAGTTCACTTCCAATTCCCTTCAAACCATAAATGGAAATGAGAGTTAATTCCCAGTCTTTTCTTGGGGTCAGCTGATTGATATTTGCCTTTTTTTGTTTTTTTGAAAAAATATCCCATTTGTGAATTGGCTGAATTGAAAGTGCATTGGGCCCAGCCCTGAAATGAAACATGATTAAGCTAATGTCACATGGCTGAGAAAAAAAACAAAAACTGTTAAATGAAGAAAACTTCAAAACTTCTATCCAGTAGAGCAGGTAAATGATAATACAAAAGCAACCAGAGCTCAGAAATCAACTCTGCAGGAAACAGAAACATAAACAATGATACATATCACACTTTGTGTGTTTTTTTTAACGTATACATTTTAGTGAAAATCCTACAACATTTTTCAAGTTGTCACTTCATGATATTGTAAAAAAAAATTAAACAATACAAAGAAAAAATAAGCCTAATACTCTGCATGTAAACTTTCTGTTTGTGTTTCATGATCAGTCTTGTTCCTAAGACACTATTTTTTCTAAAAAGCAAACTTATATTGACGTATAGGTTGTTTTCTGTTGTGTAACCGATGTAAAATGGGAACAAAGTGGCTCTTTAAATACTCAAATAATGCAAGAATGATTTGACCTGGTTCAGAAACATAAGCTGAAGGAGACGATGCTGCTGATGTGTGTGGAGTAGAAAACAGAAGCATTCACAGAGTTTGGCCAGGCTGCGACTGTTCAAGTGTCTTGTTCTTGTACAAAAAGTACCGGCTGCGAATACTCAAACACGTCACCACGACGGGACGCCCGACACTGTGAAGCAGGGAGAGTGGCGCCGCTGGAAACTTTTTAACTTGCGCTTGTGTTTGCAGCTTGCGAAGGGGACGGGAAGGGGACGGGAACGGGAGGGAGGGAGGGAGACACCTACAGTACACATGGAGAACTGCAGGCGAGTCCATGCGAGGGGAAGGGAGGGAGAGGGGGGCGTTGTTGTGGTGAGAGGCTAAACATTTAGACGGGGCCCGGCTCATACAGGGGCCCGCTGGCACTCAAAGAAGCTGTACAATAAGCGTAAAGGAGTAAAAAAAAGGAGCGACACCACCACCTCCTCCTCCTCAGCTCCTGGTGTTTCCCTTTAGTTTCACGACACCGCAGAAGGAGACGCCTCCTCTCGAGCCGTTGTTATGATGCATGATGGATGCTACAGAGCGGCCGCCACAGAGGGGAGTCGGGACCAAGCAAAAGCAAAGAATCAAACACGGGGGAAGTGAAAAGATGTTCTCCTCTTCCTCTTCCTCCTCCTCTTCTTCTTCTTCTTCTTCTTCTTCACCTCCTTATCTCTCCTTTTTTTCCTTTAGGAGGACTCGATGAACTCCAGCGCCAGGTCGTAGCAGAACCGATACTGCTCCTGTAAACACACACACACAGTTCAAAGTTTTTATAAGTACCAGACCAATTACCTTCATATATACTTTGTAATGAAACTAAAAATTAAAAAGTACGATAAACATATTTAACCATGCATTATTGATAGGACTTATCATGGAGGTGCCTCCAGGTACTTTTACACCTATAGGTGGCTCTTAAAGGGGTAGCTCATTGCCATAATCCCTACAGTTTTAGGAATAGGTTCGTTTCCTTTAACTGTCTGTGCAAGATATTTTTAGAACAGTGTTGTGGAGTTGTTGGATTGTGTATTTGATGAGTTTCATGAGGGAAACCAAGAAATCCCATGAGCCTTTTAAAAATGGCTGCCAGCTTATGTGGGCAGCTCACGGCTCTGCTCTGCCGTTCTAAAAATAACTTGCACCAACAATTAAAGGTAATGAACCTACTGCTAAAATTATAGGGATTATGGCAATGGGCCAATTTGCAAAAATCTTGCACTATCCCTTTAATAAGCCAGCAGAGACTAATGGAGTTATAATAAGAGAATGGGTTCTTGTCTCTCTCGTCTCTAACTCACCGGAGTGTCCACCATGTTGGGTTTGCTGTTCCTCAGGGTCTTCACGGCGTGGAAGACGTCGACCACGCTCTGTCTCTTGGCCATCTCGCACACGATGCTGCAGGCACAGAACACGCCACTACGCCCACCTCCGTTTCTGCACACACAAGTAAATACAGAGATATGTGACTAAATGCACAGTTTAACATTTCATTTGTCGCTCTTGTTGCGACCTCTCTCTCTCTTTCTCTTTCTGACACAAACACACAATGTTGTTGTCACTGACTCTGACTTTGCAGAAAACAAACCACCCAGCTTGACAATAAATGTTGAGCCTGATCAGAGACAAAGAGTTTCTGCTGAAGGAGAAGTGTTTCATGAGTCATTAGCACTTTTATTTTTACAATCAGAGCCAAGATGACTGGTACCATTCCTCCAGTGAATACAACTATTCATCACAGCGCTGCTTCAGTCTTGTTATACGACTCAGCAAATCTGGCAACATTTTGGGTGCTGTTACTCGACAACTTAATTGTTTTCTTCACAGAGTAAACAGACTGGAGCTCTCTTGTTCCAGACGTAGACGGTGACAGACTTTTTTTTTTACATAACTAGAGAATAAAGCGCATCAGAGTAAGTTCAGTGTGTGTTTTGTGTGTGGACTCACAGGCAGTGAACTATGGTTCTTCCTTCTCCCTCCTCTCCCTCGCGCTGCCACTGGTCCACCTGCAGGATGAGCTTCAGGAAGGAGCGCTTGGAGGCGGGGACTTCTCTGTGCCCCGCCCACCCCAGGTACTGGAACTGACGCACCATCAGGTAGCCCTCCTGAGGCTGAGACACGGAGCAATGAACAGCGATTAGACATGATGACCACAGCCTTATCTTGCCTATATCAGTATGTATGTCTCTATATTTTCTTTAAAGGGATAGTTCAACATTTTGGCAAATTGGCCCATTGCCATAATCCCTATGGTTGATGAAGAGAAACCAAGAAATCCCATGAGGCTCCGTAGCGTAGCTCTGAGCAGCTCACGGCTCTGCTCCGCCGTTCTAAAAACAGCTTGCACCAACAATTAAAGATAATGAATCTACAGTACTCCTAAAACTATAGGTATTATGGCAATAGGCCAATTTGCCAAAATGTTGAACTATCCCTTTAACATCCTATAATGTAATGCTATGGCAGCAGGAGAACAGAAACTCCCGCTGCAGCTGTGTAGCTGTACAGAAACCACAATATAACAACACGACGTGAGCCCACTGACCCTGGTGAGGTTGCAGACTCTGAAGAGTCGACTGATCACGTCGCAGTCCATCGAGCAGCTCATACACTCCACTTGGACCGGGCCGTAGCGCAGCATGCCCTCCTCCGGCCAGTACTGAGGACAACCCTGAGGAGAGACGGTTACAGCATGAGACAACCAGATATACACTGCAGCAGAGCATCTTTCGGGTTGATTTTTATGTTTTATAAAAATCCTTTCATTACATATTTCTGGATATAGTGACTAATCATCATATTCTCGAGTGTAATTCATTTCCTATCACATAAGAACGACTACACAAATCATTCCAGTAGCTTCATAATGGACAATTAATCATATGATCTGGTTATATTTAAAGATGATGAATAAATCTGAGGAGCTCTCCTCTCTGTTATCCTGAGTTATTACTGTTGGAGATATCCGGCCTTGGTTCTGCCATTCATTGTGAGTCTATAAATAAGGGTATATATACACTGTTGCCAATAAAGTTGAGACAGTGAGATTTATTCTTGATAGATAAATTGTATGTCTTCTCAAAACTGGTAACTGGGGCTCAAATGGGAAAGTTATCTCCACAACTTCAGCTCCTTTAGAATATAAGAATAATCATCGTAGACATTTAAAACTACGTGCTATCATCAGGACATTAGTCGAGTGAATTACCTGAGCCAGGTCGATCTCATTCAGCATCACCAGACTGGTACAGCCATAGTCGTAAACCAGACGCCAGAAGTCTTTGACGGTGTTGGGCAAAGGATGCTGGGTAACGATGAATGCAGCAGGCTGTCTGTAGCTCTGCAGAGAAACAGCAAAACCCATGTCAGGACTTTGGTTCACACAGAGAGACGTCATTCAATCCAAGTTAAACTTTTTATTAACATCCTTTACCTAAATCTTTATCACACCTCTCTCTCTCACACACTCACACAAACACACACACACACACGGCGATACACAAACGGCCGAGCAGAGTGAGACTGAGCTGGTGGACCACGACACATCGAGCACACGGTTCGGTCACATGATCATGCATTAGGGGTTATAAAATGTGAGGAGGGTGAGAGTGAGGAGCATGCATTACATTACATCGTCAAACACGCCACACACACACGCACATACACACACTCAGACACACACACACTACGTCTACATCTACATCTACATCTACATATAATAAAGTCAGTTTTCTTCATGTTCAGTCAATCCAGGTCAAATATCTGACAAGAAAAAAACTCTTTTCCTTTGACGTGATGAACTGACTGAAGTGAGAGTGAACTGAATGGAAATGTGCAGCCAGATATGTGACATGGGTGTGAATGACTGAGGCAGTGTTAACATGAGGGGGGGGTCTAATGTGAGGGTCACGGGGGGGTCGGGGGTCACGTTTAGGATTCAGGGTGTTACGATCAATGGTTTGGGCTAAACATGAACCTGGTGGCGGAACGACACTGAAGCCATGAAACAAATCCAGTATTGGAGATCCGACATAAAAAATCCCATTACCTGGAACTCTTCTGACAGCTTGGTTAGAGAGAGGCCAAAGATAAGTTTAACTTCACTAAACTTGAATAAAAGGTGATTTTTTTTGTTTGTTTTAAAAAAAATAAATTTATGGAATGAACTCCATAGTTTTTACAGCATTTACAATATTTTTGTGCTCCAACAGCTTTGTTGGAGAGAAGCCAGGTTTCTTTCCACACCATGCAAATAAATATTACACATCATTATGAACTGACAAACCTACAACCCACCCTTACTGCTCCTCCTTTTCTTTTCCTCCCTCTCCGACAGAAAGGCTAATCAACGTTAACCTCCCCCCTTGCCACCCTGCCATCTTACCGTAAATCTCTTCTACCTGCTCAATGAGTCTTTTTTTTTGTTTGTTTGTTTTTTCAGGTCATGGCACAAAGGCAACATGCTGGGACGGTGTTATTAACAAGTTGCCGTTGTAGTAAAAAGCAATGTTTGGGGTGGCGGCCAGAGAAGCTCATGGTCTTTTCAGAACCTGGATTTGTCTCTAGCCTTCTGCTGCTAAAAACCACAAACACAGCATCACACAAACAGGGAGGGGAGTCTGTGTGCGTGTGCATGTGTGTGCGCATGTGTGTGAGTGTAGGTAGGTATATATAAACATCTGTGCAAAGTCGTAACATGTGTTTCTCTTCATCCTCTTATAAAGAGTCTGTATCATTTTCAACAAATTTGTGACACTGCAGTTTGGGACAACGGACGTTAAGACGCTTTGATTTATTTACTTTTTCACTCTGGTCAAACTGTGTTCAAAGCAAAAACATCTGCTCGACTAAAAAACAAAACAAAACAAAAAAGTATTTCCACATGGATTCATCAAAAAAAAAAGAAAAAAAAAGAAACCGGGGTGAAATGTCCCAAACTACTCCTGCTTGATGTGTTGAAAATAACACAACCTTATTATATAGTATGTGCGTACGAGCGCAGTCATAGACTTACATCCATCAGAGCAGCGTTGATGTAGTTGCTGCTTTCTCCGTCTATCGTAATGAGGAAGGGAAGGCATCTGTCGGGAGGAAGGCCGTCCATAAAGCGGTTCTTGTCCTGGTTTCTAGGCAACAATGCGATGCTGCAGTCTTCAGGCTGGGGCTGAGGGGTCACCGAGTTTAATGTCTGAGCAAACGGAGAGACGATAAAATGAATTAATATGGAGGTTTTATGTTCTTAAAAATGCTATAACATTCACATTCTTGTTGGGATTATAAAGCGAATCCCAAGAAGATGAGAAAATATCCTCAAATCATTCCAAAGAAATCAAAAGAAGTCATTTCTGACTGGATTGAGAAGGTGATTCTTTCACAAAAACATGGCTAAATATACGTCATCATCCAAAAAACAACCAAATAACAGTCTTATATTGAAGAGACTGTTTGTATAGAACATGTGATGAAGAGCAGGGAGGTGGATTATGCTGCAGGAGTGAGTCAGAGAGTTTTATTTTTCTTCTTTGCTTCTGAATCTCAGTCTTTTACGAACATGTTTCAAGCCTACAGTACATGAGGTAAATTGTCTGATACCCACAATACAGATCTGTGTCGCTAGTTTTTACCTGGAACTCGTCCTTTATGTGTGACGAGTTGGTCTGGGAGTCGATGCGGATCAGCTCATAAAACGCAGCTTTGAACTCGCACACGGGTATGGCTGTTTCTCCACACAGACAAGCCTCTAGTATGGCGTCATGGATGAATATGTACTGCTCCTGAGGACATATAAATTCAAGGCATATTATCGTATCCACACAAATATTTCATAAAGATACTGGTAAATAATAATAATAATAATAAAACACACACAACCGGCCACATGGAGAACACAGATATCTGTGATACCAGATGAAAGTGAGAGCACAAACACATGGCTGATGGCAGATGGAGCTATGGATGACATGAGGTGATGACTGTGAAAGTTTGAGCTGCATCACTCACTAAGTTTGTCTGAACAAGAAAATATATTTTCAGCTTCGATTCAGAGAGTTAACTATGATTAAACTGTGTCTGAGCTGTTGCTGCAGCCTAATTTAACAATATAAATATAGATGATTGGCATTAAAAATTCATACAGTATGTGAAAATTATAATTATGATTTAAACATAGACAAAAAGGCTGTGAAGGGGTTTAAAGAGCTTGTGATCTAAATAGAAAGGCAACAAAAGTCTTTGAGTATTCAATCAAACTGCAACTATTATTACTTTAAAGAAGACAGGAATGTGTTTGTATCTGTATCTATGCCAGCTCTGTTTATTGAAATCACAATGTAATTCTCCATCCTACCACTAGATGGCGCCAAAGTGAGATATTTTCCAATCTTTGAAAAGTGTGGTTTGATGCATGAGGATGAATTTCTTACCAAGAAACCTCAACTATATTAAATTGTATGTTTGCTGTGTTTCTGCAGCGGGATGATGATGATGATGTGTTTATGAGCAGGTGGTGAATACACGGCTCAGT
Organism: Decapterus maruadsi; assembly: GCA_030347415.2. Lineage (NCBI taxonomy): Eukaryota > Metazoa > Chordata > Actinopteri > Carangiformes > Carangidae > Decapterus > Decapterus maruadsi. The sequence continues at coordinate 19,908,777 of CM064891.1, read as the reverse complement.
GCAGTGACTCCAGCCGGCGCTGACTGTGCTCGGTGCTGGCTGCAGTCTTACAGTGAGGGTTTATTCAGCAGTTTATTACAGTACGGTCTCTAAGACGAGGATGCGGATGGAGGATGGGTAATGCAGTCACCTCAGTCTGTACCATGTTGATCCTCCTGGAGCGAAGAGCCTTCACACAGTTGTAGATGTCAACCACTCCTTCTCTCTCGGCCATGTCCAACATGATGTCAATGACTATGAAGCAGCCTGTACGCCCTGCTCCGGCACTGCAGACACAGAGAAATGTATCACTATGTATGTATATTTCTAAAGAGGATATGAATCATATGTGGTTGTATGAGTACATATACAGGTGTGGCAGTGCTATGTTCATACCTGCAGTGGACCACAATCGGCCCGGCAGAGGGTGGATTGGAGATTTTAACTCTGCGGATGAAGGAAAGAAGTCCTGTGGCGTGATATGGGACTCCGTGATCAGGCCAGCCTGTGAAGTGGAACTGCTTGACCTCCCGCACCTCGTTGAAACCACGCTGAAGAAACATAAACACAACTTTAGCTTACTTTTCATAATTCCTTTTTAAAAATGAATATGTTATTTTATCCACTTGGTGAATATAACATCTGTACATCACAGAAATTATGCAAAAAAAAGTTTCAAAATAACTACCACTCACCCTCTCCAGTGTAAATGTGCGAACCACATATTCAGCAAGAGGTTCAACCTCCACAAACGTCACCTTGAAGTCGCCGTACACCTCTGCATCATCTGGCCAATACTTATAGCACTTCACCTGTTCAATACCAAAACTTAAGTTACTATTTAATTAAATGCAGTCTGACAGATGTGATAAAAAAACAACAACACGTCTTCAGTCCTGGGTCAAGTGGCATTTTGTCAATAAAAACGACAGCTGAGATGTGCATCTGGTTATGGATATTTATACGTATATCAATAAAATACTGAGAGGAATATCTTACAGCTGCTTCAGCCTGTTACATAAATCTACTTTTCTTAAAAAATCTTTTTTTATTTATTTATCTGGTTGTCCATCTGGAACAAAATGTCAAAAGGGGAAGAAAATAAAACAATGAATCCTGGGAAATAAAATAAAAAAACCCCCAAAAACAACAACTTACCCTTCCAACCTCCACCAGATTGGTTACCATGACGATGCAGGCCGACTGTTCCTGCCACACCATCCTCCAGAAGTCGTACACGGTCTCGTGAACGGGACCTGCACACGGACACACACAAAGGCACAGAGACTCAGTAAGAAAAATAGCTTTTATTACTGATGTGCTGTGTGTTTTGGTTCAGTGTTGTGTTGTTGGTGTTTTTACCTTGAGTGGCGATGTAGTGACTTGGTCTCTGGTAGCCCTGAGAACACAACAGCACAACACGACAGCTCAATATTTATGAAAAGTGGATGTTTCATGTTAAAAATAGAGACTCGTCCCACCCAACTTGGAAAAAACACATTTTAAGAACGAAATTGTCACAACTCATCCTGCTCAGACAGAATCAGGATCCCCGAGATGTTTACAGAGATTTTTCACATTACATTGAATGAATTTCTGGTGACGTGTTTGTTCTATTCATTACAGAGTTGTAGACTTTTATATAACTGTCAGATGTGCTGAGAGCTTGGACAACCTGAATGGGATTTCTTCAGAGAGTTAAGACTACACATCAGAGAAGTTACAGCTCACAGTGAGATGTGAGGAAGACTGGTGGGAGGAGGGCAATACAAGGTGAAGGAGTGAAATATCTCATGCAGCAGATACAGTAGGCCCCCCAGCAACCGTGACTGACGCGATGCATCGTGTGAGGAAGTGTATGAATCGATGTTCAGGCTGAACAGGTGTTAAAAAAAAAAAAAAAAAAAAAAGGTCAGATAGAGGAGCGTGAATGGATGAAAGAGTCCACAGTGATACTTACATCCCTGTACAGCCAAATCTACAGCCCCAAGCCACAGGCAGAAAGAACAAGTGGAAGAAGAAAGGAAAGAAAGAAAGCACAACAATGTCAGTGAGTGTCAATCAGAAAAAGAAAAAGTTGCATTGACATAATGGGAGTTTGAACAGAAAACAGACGTGCAGAAAATAAATGATCTAAAAAAGTAGAATTAGACTGAAAAGAAAGGACACTTCCTGTTGTGGCGCGACCATCATAAGTCACTTAAATCAACTATATTGTTTATTATATTCCAGGTTTTAATGTTAGGGGTCACTGCAGTTCATTAAACCATTTCACTGTGGTCATACCAACAGACATGTGCTGGACAGACCAGGGAGTGTCCTCTCTATTCGTCCTTATTCTATCTTACTGTGAGCAGTGGCATGCATGTAACAGTTAATGATCATATAGAAGAACATGTTATAAGCATATCAGCATAAAAAAAAAAAGCACAACCAGCATGCAGATGATTGTTGTACAGGTGACAGCAGAGTGCAGAGTGGAGATGGATGGATATTTCGACCGGCATGAACAGACAACCAATAAGAGATCGATGATGATGTAATGGATGAGAAGATGGATGCATTGACGGCTGCAGTAAAAGCAGCAACTTGAAGAGACTAGAAGACTCATAACGCTCTCTTTTGTCTTTTGTCTGTTCACAAAATGAAGCTACTTAAACTTCGCTTATCTCAAGACTGGAAGCAGCTTGTCTGTGTCTGTCCTGAGATAAGGAAATCCACCTAGCAGCACCTTTAGAGCCACTCTTAACATCATGTATCTTGTTTTTTTCATCTGCGCTGCTCACGCTGGAATTTTATTTTGCCCGCCTGGTCACGGTGACTGTCTGGAGTTACACTTGGCTTGTTCTCCAGATTAGACAAATAAGATATCATGTGTGAATCCTCCAGCTTCAGAGGTGTTTTTGTTAACTCTGGACAGATGCAGGCTGTTTCTGCTGCTGCTGCTGCTGCTGCTGCCTTCAGTATCCAGGAAGCTTCAAGTCGAACATGACACCTCATTTGTGTGCAGCTCTTAGTGGCACATGGTTGTCATTTGCATTTCTTTAAACATGAGCAATCCTAAAGATAACTTCAACTGATGCATGAATGGAGAGACTTGGTGGTGGTGGTGTGGGGGGAGGGGCAGCAGGACCGACAGCTGAGAGAGAGACAGATGTGCAGTATGTATACAGTATGTAATGATAATGTTTTTCGGTGGGTGGCTGGATGCGTAAAAAAATGGCACGATGGATGGATGGATGGATGACGAGTAGACGCAATAAAGGTATAGAGGCCTGACATACGAGCGAGGGAGTGTGGTTTCGTTGGTTTCGTTGGGAGCCAATAGTAGCATTCGATGCGTTTCCACTTACATCGATGTAGTTGGCGTTGATGTAGTCGGAGGAGGGGTCGTCTTCTATGGGCTGAAGAATAACCCTTGAGTGGTCATCTACAGAAATACACAGGGAGAGAGAGAGAAAGAGAGATGGGAACATAGAAAGAAGATTTGTTAGAGGGCAGCAAATGCTTTTTTCTCTCTTTGCACTTGGTTTAATGATGAAAATGGTGAATATTTCCACGGATCAATCAGGATTTAGCGATATTTGAACTTGCCTCCTTATCTACTTATTATAAACACCTATAATTTGCCTTTTCTGGGGTCTTAAGAGGACAGATGTGATGCCGCGTCGACTGTGCTCTGTCAACACGTACATAAAACTGGCCGACCACGTCGTCATGGCCTCATATTTTTCAGGCAAGGGAGCAACAAAACTAAGTCTGTGACATTGAACTAAGTGTGTCTGAGCGATAGCCCCAAAAGCCGAGTCTCTTCCGAGTGTCAGGGAACGGCGGCACACGGGGGAGCACTTCAGATCTCCGAAGCAGAGACTAATGACCGTCCCAAGGTAACGGCAGGAAACTAAAGGTGACTGAGCTTTTTGCAGTTATTGCCCATTGACTGTGGAGCAACCTCTCACAAAGTCTCACAGAGGCCAAATCACACTTTTGCATGCTTCTCTTTATTTTCTTTAACCCCCCTTCTTCCTGTGAATGTGTATAAATAAAACAGTCTTGCTTGCTTACATGCTATTATGTTCCCGTAGCGGTTCTTGGTGCGGTTCTGCTCCTTCTTGGCCACATCCCAGGAGGCCGACTGGCCCTCAAAGAAGCTCTGTATCACCAACAACACACGGCAAAATATGAAAGAAAATTACACGTCATGGATCCTCAGATCTCTTTCTGAGAGAAAATATGGGCTGGAGTTATTGGTTTTCTCTGGTGGGTGTTTGTTTCCCCCCCCCATGGGTAAATGAATGTTAGAAAAGGTTAGAAAACACTTACTAGATGCTTTGCAGGTTTTAGCACATCATTTTATCATCAAGGTAAGCATCACACATTTACACAATAACACTGTTTAAAATCAGATAATGTCACGATGGCACTGGGAATGAAAGTACTGTTAACAATAATCTTACTTCATATTCCTCCTTAAAGCCGTAGCTGTCGGATGTTTTCATCAGGTTGATGTGCTGCAGGAGGTCGGCCACTCGGATGGCGGGGTGGAGCTGTCCCGTCTGATAAGGAGACTCCGTTCCCTCGCAGTGATACCGAGGAACGTCCAGGAGCCTGCTGTTCTCCGCCGCGGAGGCGCTGTGGTTCTCGTCTAGAGGGGGCGGGAGGGAAGGAGCTCAGGTTAATGGCTGATTCACCGAAAAAATTCTGGGTTGTTTGCTCGTTTAACCATTAAAGCAGAATGGATCTTATCTGATCTGAGCGATTAATCATACAGTGAGAGGTTTTCAGTTACGGAAAGATAGGTAAATACTCTAGAGATGACAGATGTCCTTGTATTTTTTTGCAAAATCAGTAAAAGCTTTCTGTCTCTGATCTATTATCATGAGGAAATTCAGCTTTTTCCCCCCTCTGAAAATCAAACGAACCATTTGTCAGTTTGTTTTCTCGGTTCATACTCACCTGTGATAGGAACTACGTGTCAAAGCAGCGTAAAAAAAAAAAAGAAAAGAGCAAAAAACATTTAGTCAGACTGCAGGGAAAGAGGACTTGTTAGTCTGACTCACACTGCACAAAGGGTTTAGTTTTGTACACAAAGGATGAGTAAAAAAAAAAGTCACACAATGATCAATAATGTGTCGGTAATGACATAAAACACACAAAACTACAGCTCCTACCAACTTAAAATGAGCTCTAAAGTCCACAACACTGCCCTCTACTGGTAGCATCCACCAGGAGTTACAACCACATCAACTACAGCTTCAAATGTCCATTTCAGAGCTTTCTACACCTTCCACACTCATTTTGAGTCTAAAAATATTCAATAAATTTCAATATTTAAAGAAATTGACACATTAACAAGTCCTAACATCCAAGCAAACACCTGCCAGTCAATGTGAGAACGAGACAATTGATTTGTAAACCTCAGATAATAAAGAGCATCAGCGCAGAGAGGAACAGATTTAATTATGAAAATAATTAACTTTGCATCTCGGAAACGAGAATATAGGAAAAGTATTTAAGTTGCATGTAATTATAAAAGGTTCACGTTGTTGGAGGGTTTCCAGGTGAACGTGTCTGTGCTGCAGGAGTTAATGTGAGTTGGCAGTGTTAATGTCCAGACTGACAGGTTGTATAATGGAGTAGCTGGAGGTTGCAGCACAACCGACTGATTTCATCTTCACCGTTGTTTATTAACTGACACTGTTTATTTCATCCGACCGACGCCGCTCTCTGCTCCGAGGACACGTTCACTCATTAATGACTGTTAAAGGTTTGTTAAGCCCTCGTCAGGCCAATTAACGCCAAACTTGACCCGACACTGCCTCTTAATTCGTTACTTCTTGCGACTTCTCCCCCACTCTGTGATGTGATTGGCCGGGACAGATTGTAACTGCAGCCTTCACTCCAAATTAGAGGCAACGAAACAGTTCATTAACACGGTTTGGTTGCGTTGCGGATTGTCGAGGCCTCCAGGACACGCTCCAACTCCACACACATCATAGTCGCAGTGCCAACAACGCCAGACCTAACTTAAGATAAACACATTGCTGTTGCAGCCGGCTGGAGTCGGTGAAAACATCCCAACTTGGCAAAAAGAAAACTGCAGCTTTCACGACTCAGACTGGGGCATCAGCAGCAAAAAACAAGCCTTGGGAATAACACAGATGGTCGATACTGGAGCAGACTCCACTCCTAGATCCAGAGCACAGACAAAACTTCTGCCAAAGACACGGAGCTGTAGGCACTAAGTTGTTCACTGTCACTTGATGTCACTGATTTTTTATCGGCACTCGTTTTCATGCGGCGATGTGACAAACTGTCTTCCTCCCTTTAAAGCTCCGGTTTCTGTCGTTTTTCGGGACAGGAGATGGCATGCCTTAAAACAACTCAAAACTCTGGAAATAATGAGGTCTCTGAGGGAGAATGATGGTAATTACTGTGAATATCAATAACGCTCAGTAGGAAACAGCATCTATGGGCTGGGATTGGGAATGACTGAACCTAGGGAAAACACCGGATGACAGATGAAGTGCTTGGCTGTTGGAGTTGTTCGTACCGGGCCATGTTTTACACAGAAAGTTGGCAGTGGGAGGCGAAGAAAGATAAAAGATGAAGACTGGGTTTTAGCTCTCCTTATATATTCTAATTCTAATTACATACACACACACTGCCTTTGCACCAAATCTTGCTGTATTTCTTATAAATGCTGTTCTGTTTAATTCGCCAATTGTAGAGATGAATGATTCTCTTTTATCTAAATGTTTAGGACTTCTTATTGTAGCTAAACATGGTGGTACAGACGCGTTACACAAGCCAAACGATGCACCTGCACAAACACTGATGTCAGAGGGTCAAAGCAAGAGGACGCTACAGTGCAGGACGTAGCGGAGGCTTTGACCGTGTGATGATGCACAGGGACATAAAGGACAGGGCAACAAGCACAGGGTGGGGGGCGGAGCTTCATGACGATGACGGGTGGATGACTACAGATGCTGTACATCCAACCATGCTAGATGGAGGTCTCACCTAACACGGCGGTGGGGACCAGAGGATCGTTGGGCACTGCAGAAGGAAACATGGTCAGGAAATACTCTCAGTCTCCACATTTACTCAAACATACATGAGGATTGGTTTAAATGCTCCCACAGCAGAACAAAGGGAGCAGAGCGTAGCCTCAGAAGATGATGGTCGATCATCCATCTTCACATTCTTTTTTTTTTTTTTTCAGCCTCACTCATCGATTTCTTTTTCAAACAGAGATCATTCAAAGCCGTTTCAGATATCAAATACACTTCGTCTTCCACTGGTTTTTTGTTCTTGGATTTTCAAACTGAAAACCTAATCAGGGCTGAATCTGAATGAGTTCCTGTAACTAGAGCTGAGAATATTGGCTGATTAATTGATTTAGATGATCGACAGACTAATTAATCAGCAGCTGTTCTCCTCTGCAACTATTTTGATAAATTATTCATTGTTTTTGTAATTTTCCTGGCAAAAACACCAAACGGAACACACTTCCCAGCTTCTTCAGCGTGAGGATTGGATTTGCTGCTGCTTTTCTCGCGTTTCATATCAGATCACATGAGGCCTGTAATCAAAGCTTTTGTGTAAAAAAAACAAAACAAAAACACACTTTGGAGCCTGATCTGATTCTGTGTAAACAGCTGTTGTAGTGATATGCAGATCCTAAACTGCTTTGCACAGACAGAATCAGGAGATTTAAGAGGTTTCAAACAATGATTTGTCAGTGTTGTGTGGAGGAAGACTGAGTCTGGTGCAGACCAAAACAAATTTACATAAAAAAAGGTTAAAAATGTATAAAATGAGCCGCCTTCCTTAAAAACCTACATCTGTTGTTGTAGTTGTGAGAGTCCATGAAGGTCACAGCCATGGGGTCTTCTCCGTGCAGAGTGCTCTGGTCGGCGTAGCTGCGATCCATGGCGTTCACCATGTGCGTCATCTCCTGCCGCGTCGTTCCGATGGCGTCTTTACGTTTTTTAGCCAGTTTCCTGTCGGGAAGGAGGGGGCAGAGACAGACTGAGTCAGGGATCTTACCCACAAACGCACGGACATCAGCGAGCCTGCAGCCCACAGCTCCACTTTACTTTGTCTTGTGTGGAATTCAAATTCAAATTCTTAAGTGTAGCTTGACTTTAGGTATCTTTTTTTTTATTACGGTAAAACTGGGGGCTGCAGGCCTCTGATTCAAGATGCAGAGTTTAAAAACCAACAAGAAAGAAAAGAAGAAACCTTGGGAGAAGAGAAGAAGAGAGGAAGGACAGAGGAGAGATCAAGCAAGGAAGGTAGAGGAGAGGCTGTGTTTGTAAATGGCAGCATTAAACAGGTTTGGCTATAGGAACAAAGGGAAGAATTGCATCTAATTCAGACCAGGGGAAATGACCTATGACCTACAGACCAGTAGCAAAGGGGAAAACGTGTTATCATACTTGGTACCATAGATGAGCTGTCAGATGAAAAGCCACCAAGTTTTAGTGTTTTTTTGTAATTTCACAAGCTTTCAGGATAAAAGCTTTTAATAGAGTAAATAAAAGACATAATGGCAAATAAACAAAAACAGGAAAGAAAATCACCAAAATATGAAATATTTAGTTTTCATCCGACAGCAAAGATAGGAAAAAAAACCCATTAAAACAGCAGCAGGGGAATGACTTGTGCTCTACAGCAGCCCAGGGGAAACCATTTACTACGAGTACAGCACGGTTATCATTATATGAATTGTGGGACTCGAGGTCCCGTCGTAAAGTCTACACATCCAGGTATTTCTTTTCAGGTTTCACTCTCTCAGTGTGTGCAATGCAATGCATGAAAATCCCAGGAGAAATATCTGTAGAGGACTTGATACTTCGAGCATGACAGAGCATGCAGGAACATTATGTACCCAGAGCCATAGATATACATCAGTTAAGACAACATCACGGCCGCTGGACAAACAATCTCTGTGTTTTTATTCTCAGGGAAAAGTGAGTTCCTCTCTTGTGTGGATAAAATTTGAGTCCCAACATAAATTTACTATTCTCTGCAGGTGGGACACAACATGGCAGGATTGATATAGAAATCCATTTCCGACCGTTGCCTAACTGATATAATGTATGGCTCTGACTTCTTCCCAGACAGAATGCATGCTGGATTTTTGTTGTTTTGTTTTTAGGTTGTATATTTTTTACCTCTTGACCCCAAAATACACCACACTCACACACTCAGTAGGAACACAGGTTTAACCGCTGACCAAGTGTAGCTGTTTCAGTGTGTGGGTGTTTGTGTGCGTAATCGTTGTCGAACAGAAAACAGAGAGAAGACGTTTGGATTATAAACCACCATATGCTCTGCACTGTCCACACAGCACAAAAACAGGGAGACAGAGAAACAGAGATGGGTGTGACCAGAACTAGAATGGATCTCTATTTGAGTTTATTATGTTTTATTTTGAATATTAGATGTGATTTTTCAATTATCCTCATGATTAAACCAAAATTATCATATAATATTCACAGTTTATCCAAAGATCTGAGACTAATTGAAAGAAGTTCAACTCCATATTATGTTGTTTTTGAATTGAAAATGCACTAAATAGCTCCCACCTCTTTTAAAGGCAGTTATAAGTTCAAGGATCTACTTTGATCACCACCCGCTGAGAGAGACGACAGGAGGAGGCAGAGCAGAGAAGGAAGTAAACCCAGATTAACAAGAAAAAAAAACCATCACGAGAACTCGACCCGACACACAAAATCCAGATTCAGGAGGACACGTGTCCCCAAAGAGGAAGTGGACCGGTTCGGACCCATTGTCAAGAGGAGACACACTGAGCACGTGTATATAGCAGCAGTAGCAGCAGCAGTAGAGGAACCATGATACCTGTGACTTGATGGGCGGATGGATGGATCACATGACTACATGCACACAAAGAGCTACAAGTCACAAGTGCAGCATTCTTTTTTCAAATAACACGCTTTAGGCCTGGTGTCGTCCCACTCTGGCCCGCTTTGGTCTGGTTTAGGGGCCAACTTTGGCCTTCGTTGAGTCTGCTTCAGAGCAACTTTGGAGCATGTAGAGGACACCGGGGCTGAGGTCAATTCACTGTCAGTTCAGTCCCTTTAAAAGGTGCCGACACCTCTTTTTTTTTGCAAATGATTCTGCATTTGTAATTTTTTAGACGACAAACCATCAACTTTCTATTGATAGAAACAAACATTTATATTATTTGGAATTGTAAATGAATAAAAAAAAAAGTGGGAAATAAAGACAATCCTGAACTGACTGACATGAAAGTGAATTGACCCCCACCCTGGCAAGGCATCAATGAGGGATGGCTTTGGCTGGTTGGTCAGAGCTGAAAATGTGTTTTGACTTGAAAAAAGTATACTGCATCTTTAAAAATAACAACAACTAGCCACTAAAGAATTCGCCCAATAAGATAACAGCAGCTGGGTGAGCTGATTGTTGATTGGTTGTTTACTTACAGGTAATAAGAGTATGAATAGTAGGTCCTCCTGGGGGGGTTGTGAGCCAATCAGAAAGCAAAAAATGAGACACAAGGGTCATGAATATGCAAATTAGGACAATACTGTCCTGTTCCCAACCAGCAACAACAGAAACAGAAGAAAACACCTTTTGATTGCTACAACTTGAGGGTCATGCAAGGGGTTGCTGTAATTACTATGGGCCCTATGTCTTTAGACAACTCAACTCTAATGATGCTGAATAACTTCTACTAAAATAAAAACAAACTATCAGTACTGACCTATCAACATGCACTCTCTCCTTTTACCTCTGGGGGTGCTATTATTTTAAAATATCCATGCAATATTTTCAAGCTGCATTAACCCTAATTAAGAGATTTAGCCGTCTTCACTTTCACTGACACCTAACGTCTGATCTGTAACACCACGCCGCTCGCTTCCTGCAAAGCAAGCATGATGTCATTGCGATGTCATCATGTCCCACTATTTTAAAGATGCAGTATTGTTCTGAGTTGTAAAGGTTCAATGACGATGAAGATTGATCTCCCCAGAAACCTTTTGTGGAAGATTAAAAAAAAAAAAAACTACCAGGTAAAAACGTAACTTCATGCTCATGAGAGTGATATAAAATCACAGAACTTTTCATAATACTCTGATCATGTCATGCCTAATAATGTCTGAGTGAGCTTTTTTTTTATTTTTATTTTTTAACACAAATCTTGTCATATATCAAAACAAACTCAAATTGTAACTTCAGAGCTCTCTTCAAGTCACTCATAGATAACTTTCTTGCCCCGTGCAGAGATATGCAGATAGATTATTTCATCTGGAAACATCTGTCTTGACTGCTATATGATACAGTAATACTACAATAAAAAATCCTTTTCAGCTGTTCATGTAGGTAATGTACAGTCTCTTGAGTGTTAGTGATCGGATCAGAGATTAAAAAGCCGCCTCTGGTCCTGACGCATGAATGCAACATGAGCTGGTGACAGTTTGGTTCCCAAACAACAACAACAACAACAGCAACAACAACAAAAGACACTGGCTTCAGTTCCTCCGGGCTTTGGAGTCCAATTACAACAGTCACCTCCCCAAAAATGCATTATCTTTCAATTTGAAACCAATCTCCTGTTATCCAAAGGCTTTAAAAGATCCTCAAGGGACAGATAATGTTCGGTAAAACACGTTACAGTAATCAGGCCACTGGTTATCATTAACAATTACACTTTGACACTAAAGTGGTTGCACGGAGGCTGGATCACATGAATTCATTAAGAGCATTAGAATAAAAATATGCAGGTCATGGGCTGCGAGAGCAAAGATCTTCAGAGAGTTCATTACTGATTGTAATTTAATGCCTCTAATTGTTTTTGATTTGCTGAGTGAGATCATGATTGGTTGGAACTGAGAGACTGTTTGCTCTCTGCAGCCTCTGGCAAGTTGCAATACCTCAGCGTTGAGAGGAAATGCTGTTTGGTTTTTTTTTTTTCCTCCTTGCAGAGACATCTTCTCAAAGTTGGTACGATGATTCATTTTGAAAAGTCTTGTAACGTGTCCAAGTTACATGGTGGTCAATTAGCACAGCAACTCATTGAAGTCAATGCTTCTTTTTAAAAGTGTGATATAAAACAGCCGAAATGAATGTATCTGTCAAATTTAATTCCTAATTATTCTCTTTTTAATGAAGCACTTAGGTTTCCAGAACACCAGTTTTTCACTGAAAGGTCAGAACAAGAGCGGCGCGTGTAGTAATAGTTAATTACCACCCACGGGTTCAATCATGTAGTGGTTGGAAAATCTGCAAATGTAGAAGGATATGCTCATCAAATCTGATGTGGCTTCAGACCAACAACGATAGACACTGATCGATAAAGCAGGAGCGTTATGGAGCTTGAAGCTGTGAGATCCCTCGTGGTGCGTCTAATGATGTTTGATATACGGCAGCAACTCATGAATAATGTTGCTTTCACCTTAAACAACACATTTCTTTGGAGGTGAATGTAAAACACAGGAAATAAAATAGTTTTTCGTGACAACCACCAACTTCTGAAGTTTGCAGAAACAGGACGATACACCTGTAAAATACCATCTGAAGAAAAGCATCCTCATGATATGGAGAAATAATTCATAAGGATAAGTCTGCCACATTCATAAAGGTGAGATATTCTTTTTCACACTTGTTATCTGCAAACAGCTTGGTTTGATACGAAGACGACGACCTGACGGTGACTGGAGCTGCTGCAGCTGCGTGCAGCCACCACATGGTGGCGCCCTGTACTAAAGCAACACCACAGGGGCCGTAAATGTAAAACAGCGACACCAGGACCGACTCTGACACCTCTAAATGCTCAGAGTGAGAAATGAGAGGCAGTGATTTTGAAATAGTCATTCAGTCTTAATGTTTTGCTTTTCTTTTTGTGTCTTTTCTATAAAATGGCTGAAATATACCTCGGTCTCGTTCAAGACTTTACACTACAAAGGGAAACCACTGCTGCTGAATTCTCCAAAGTGTGAAGCTGAAGTAATGAAATGTCAGGGGGAATGCGTGTGCACCAGTGGCTTAAAATAATTAATTCTAGGTTTTTATTATTAGATATTTCTATAGCCTTTGATGTGTTTGTATGAGCCATTAATCTTGGAAAGTTACTTGATCGTGTGCTCAAGGATCTCTTTCACTACGTCTCTTCCACACTCACAATGGAGTCAGCTGTTCTGTGAGGTTGTTTTGTCTGGATTGATTCAACAGCTGTAGCGTACAAGACAAGAAAACAAAACAAAACATGACCTCAGATCTTTCTTGCGCCACAGCGAGACAATCAGGTTTCTGGTTTTTAGGAAAACAAGCCCTCAGCTATTTAGTGTCTTAAAAAAAAACAAGAGCAACCTTCAGGAGGCGATCAAACTGGTTCTGAGGGGAGATCAACGTTAATGGCGGATGGATGGAAGATGGTGTTACTACGGCAAATACTGGACCAACACACAACAAGAGAATGGGGTTCAGGTGCACACTTTTTGTGTCTGTGTGTTCTTGCATCTGCATGCGTGTTTGGTGTGCACATGAGGTACATCGTTCATGTTCGTGTTTGCTCTCTCCGTCGAGCTTTGCGTTAACGCTGCTGTAGCGGTCACGGTTAGGTTTTGTCACTCACCTCTTCTTGACCAATAGGATGGCAACCAACACCAGCAGAATAAAGACAAGAACACCAGCACTGATCCCGGCGATCTTTACCACCCGATCCGTCTGTTTCGCCGGGTCAGGAATGACTTCTGGCTCCTCTGTAGCACCTACAACATAAATATGACGGAGGAAAAACATTTTTAGAACAGCGGCTCTAACTCATATGAGCTCATGCGGCCAGAATTTTGGATTATTTTGTGCTACTAAGTGGACAAAGATGCAAAAATGACAGCTAAATATACCAAATCAATGGATATATCCAGGCGATATAGCTGCTAAATGACACTGAAAGAACATCTGAACATAAACAAATGAAAAATAGCATCAATAGAAATGTAAAATTAGAACATTAAAGATGTGAAATGTTGATTTTTGTGCTTCACACTTTCTTCCATCTCGTGCTAACCTTTCAGATAACACTCACAAACGCACTAAAAGCTTAGCCAGCTTAGCTCTCTTGTTCTGTTTGTTCTTTTCCTGTGTCCGTTGCTATTAGAAATCTGTCAGCCAATTTCTTTCAAAGCTGCCAGCCATCTGGGGAATACATGTGTGTTCAATAATATTCAGTTTCCAGTAAATTTCTTTTTTCCTTGACAGGCTAGATTTTTTTAGCTGTCAATAATCAGGAGAAACCCAACGACTGACAATCAAACATTTAGAGTTGAAAGATCTTCAAAAAGCTCTATCATCTGGGTTTTCCTATAGCTGACTCAGTTTTTCAGTCAAGAACTGCTGAAAAAAAATAAAGAGCGATAATGTTTTTTTTATTCTCACAGACCTGCTGTTTCTGTTAAAGATAAAACCACTGAAGTAAACTTTCTGGGAAACTTAACGTTTAATCTGAGTGTACCTCCTCCACAAATCTGAAATATTTCCTCCCATGCACCGTCTGTAAACTTGCAAAACAAATAATATTGTGAGTCTCGGTAGCGTACAACTTAAGCTGGCATGTTTAACCTGTGGCGATTAAAGAATGCTGCCCAACAGCTTCAGGAATTAACATCTGTCGTCCTCTGAACAAACGGCCTCATGTCGGGAAAGTGGTGAGTGAGCGTGGTGAGGAACAGATCCTGATGACGAGCCATTCAAATAGCAAGGTTTACTCAGCCCCATGCTTGATATCAGGTAAATATCAAGACTCTAATTATTCCTTGTAAAGCTACGTCAGACATCTTGCCAACAGAAATGCCATGGTAACGATCAGTCATGATGCAGATGGAGACAAAAGTTTTGTTTGAGCAGCTAATTTGGATCATTGTAATATTGAGATTGACAGTAAACAAGCATACTTCAGAGACAAAGTGCTTCTTCCAACATGAGTCATCTCACACTGGAATAGTTAAAGGGATAGTTCAACATTTTTGGCAAATTGTTGGATTGTGTATTTGATGAGTTTGATGAGGGAAACCAAGAAATCCCATTAGCCTCCTTAGCGTAGCTCTGAGCAGCTCATGGCTCTGCTCCGCCATTCTAAAAATAGCTTGCACCGACAATTAAAGATAACGAACCTACTGCTATGACTATAGGGGTTATGGCAATGCGCCAATTTGTGTGTGTGTTCATGATGTGTTTTATTGTAGACATCAGGTAGGTATTGCAAGAAACATGTAGCTATGCTAGCAGCTATTTGGGGCTGCACTTAAAACAACCACCAACAACTTTCATTTTGTAGTGTCTTACCATCGATGGCCTCATTTGTTGTTGCAGGTCATACAGAGACATCAGCAGAAACGAGACACTTTTGCATATTAAAAGTTCTTTGAAGGGGCTTTAAGCTGAGCTAAATGCTAACAAATAACTAGCATACTGCTTGTTAACCATATTCACAATCATAGATTACCATATTAGTATGCTAATACTGTACTGGTTAATCAGTGCTGCAGCAGAGCTAATGGGAATGCTATTTAACTTACAGGTACTTTGATTCATATTTTCTTGTGTAAAATACAGTGAGAAGGCAGTAACAGACAATCAGTGGGAGCTGCTGTGTTTATTCCTGGGCCTGTCTCGTGGAACAGGGGTCAACTGAATCAAAAGCACTCAGCAGCATCCACCGACTCCTGCTTCTCATTCATTTCGTTGTATCACCTGATAGTAAATATTCTGAACCAGTGAACTCTCTGCAGAGCTGCAGACACACCAAAGGAAACGTCTTAAAAATAAAAACAGACACCATCGTCTTCATACTGTATACCCAACGAGGGAAATGTTCAACTGGCTCTGTGTGTTTCATTGTGTATTTTTTTCCAGCGTATTTCAGGTTAACCTTGGCATCGCGCTCTCGTCGGGAAAATGTTTTTTGAAATGTGATTTGACTGTCGATGCCCAGCGTCTCTGCACCAGTGTCTCTGTGTTTAACTTGTACTCAAACTCATTTTCTGTTCCTGATGACTTCGGAGAATTGACTGAACTCCCCGAATCCGTCTGTTTGGGATATAACTCACAAATGGTGTTTTCACTTCAGACAGACTTTAAAGCCTGTTGATCATGGACAGAAAGTCAACAGAAAAGAACGAGGGAGGGAGAGAGAGAGAGAGAGCGAGGTAGCGACAGCATCTGTTTTCATTCTCCTAAGCTCTACTTAGCGATCTGATCTCATAACGCCAGAACAGTTCATACTGCACCGTAAGAACATTATCATGCATTATGATAATCCAAATAATCCAACACAAAGACATTTGCACAAAACTCCACATAATGCAATACATCTATCAAATAATAATCCACTTCTAAAGCTAAATATCAACAAGATAAACATAATCTGCCCCTCTCTCTTTTCATCTCCCTCAATATTTGTGACCCGGACATATTATTTTGTTATAAAATGTTCCTGCCACCGAAGTCGTTTGAAATGTCCCCGTCTCGCCCCGTGTCATTATGTAACAACATTACACTGGAGCATAATGTAGGCGTCTTACATATATAGATTTCTCAATTCCACAAAAAGACCACGTCGTCCCTATGAGCTCTGAGCACCATTCGTTCTCACTAAAGAGATAAAAGCAGCTCGTGGATGCATAGTTTCATTTGCAAAACACCAGCAAAATTAGTCGGGGAGTATATTTAACTGCACATGGATACACATTTGGAGAATTTGCAACAGCAGGGCAGTGTGTGCATGTGTTCATCCTAATGAAGCCTCATGTCACCTGGCTTCATGAATACAGAAAACACCACATGAATCAAAGATTATTACAACAAGTTTCTATGTGACCTTTATGACTTTTGCCTTAATGAGGACAAATAAATTACATTTTCATGTTGTCTGAGTACTTGAGTTTGTACTAATTGAATCCCTGCTCAGCATTATATTAGAGTCTCAATTCTGATGGGATTTTTTATCCACTTAAATATACAAGTTTATGAAAGAAACTACAGGCTGATATGTACATTATTAATGGATCTGTTTGAACTGAAGAAATATCAATATCAGTAGCAGCTTCAAACATCCACTATCAGTCAATTATGGTCACTTATGCTGTTTTAAAAAGTCTTGGTCAGTTTCTTTTGAATATCTAGTCACCACTAAATCACTGATTCATGTTGAAAAAGGATCGAAATTGTACTTCTGCCCTTCTTTTTGCCTTAATGGCACGGAAATCTGCAAATTTGCTGGTTTCAGTTCATTGCTTGTTCATTTGTTTTTTTTTGTCCTGTGACTGACCGGCCAAGAAACTATTAAGAAAGAGGCACCGAACGAGCGAGTCTGACCTCATAACGTCGGCAGTGGCTCTTAATGTCTGTAAAAATTATCCAGGTCACTACGCTAACAATCTCAACTTACCCACACAGCCACAAACACACACACACATGCACACACCCCAAGGCCACAATGACAATACACAATAGCCTAGATCAGGCATGTCAAACATACGGCCCGCGGGCCGGATCCGGCCCGCCGGATGATTTCATCCGGCCCGGTATAAATTTCTGAGTATGTATAAGTCTCTAGCTCATTTCTATCAAAAGTTAGGATTTTTTAAAAAGAAATACGCCAAAGCCCGAATACTCCCTCCAGCTGCTAGAGGGCAGCCCAGTGGACGAACTTAAATCCAAACTTGCGGTCTGATTTGAGCACATTAGCGCGATTTAGCGCATATGTCATTATGCGACCTGTCCGTGTGTGTGTGTGTGAGAGAGAGAGAGAGAGAGAGAGAGAGAGAGGGAGAGAGAGTCGCGGCCGGTACAGATGATAAACGCTGGATGCGCTGGTTGATAAGTTTAGTTTTTACTGAGGAGGAACTATGAAGAACTGTGCAGTAACATCATTATGAAGGTGTGTGGGGACTGTTATTTTGCCGTGGCGGTGCGGAAACCCTGATGTTGTCTTGTGAATGAACTGTAAACACGGAGCAGACGACGGGGTGAAAGTGCGCTACGTCACACTTCATTCGCATACAGCTGTTTCCATCCCATTCCAATCAACCAAAACCCGGCCATAGCGAGCGTATTTCAGATTGTGCTAATCAATGTATTTTAATTTGAATCACGGCGTTTCCATCATCATTTTACGATGCGAGATGCGCATCTAAACAGCTGATGGAAACGCACCTATTGTTAAATGTGCTGCTACTCAGGATATTGATGCACTCGTGAAGGAAAAAAGATGCCAGGTTTCAGGAGCCAGCAGCAGCACTGCAGGAGTGCAGTGAGGGAGGGAGAAGGGGGAAAAGGGTGGATTTTGTTTGCACACATGAATAGACCACAAATTGAAAAATAAGATGAATATGGTTTCATATTAAAATACAATGTTGAAGTTGTATATAATTCTCAGCCACTGTAGGTCCAGCCTACAAAGTTGTTTGTTTGCACTGCTGTAACTTTTGCCTCAATAGGTCCAGCCTTATTGGTCTGTTTTGTTTTTTGATAAATGTGCATTTTCAAAGTATGTCAATTAAGGCAAAAATAATTTCTTCATAGCTCCCACTTTGTTTAGTGTGGTGAGTTGATTCAGTGGTTTACTCAGCTGTATTTAATAAACCAATCATTTTATTTTGATCAATTCCATTGTTTGTGAATAAATGTGTTGTTAGAATAGATCCCTTGTGATCCGTAATCATAACATGTAGGTTACAAATGTAGGCTTGATGATAAAGCATAGTAGCCTACTGAAAAACAAAGCTAAAGATTTGGAGTCGACATTTTGCCATTATTTTACTGGTCCGGCCCACATGAGATCTGAAGGTCTTGATCCGGCCCCAGACCCAAACTCAGTTTGACATGCCTGGCCTAGATGACCTAATAGGACCACCATCACTTAATCCTCCCTCCCGGACGCACGGTTGAGTGCACACACACACACACACATGCAGAGGGACAGACAGCAAGAGGAAGGGACAGTCGTCTGACCTCTCTGTCCATTAGCGTGCCTTCGTCCCCCCTCCCTCGCCTCCCCTCCCTTATTAAAAAAATCTAAAATCCTCTCTAAAGTCTCTCGGCCTCACTCAGATGTCCTCGGGCGAGAAGGACACAGCGTCATCTTTTTATAGCAGCTTTCGGGTTGAAGCAACCACCTGCTCTCGTCCGTTCGACCAGCAGCAAATCTTGAAACATGATGACTCCGGAAACACAGCCACTTCCCACATTTTTTCCTCTCCTTATTTTAAAATGGAAACACGACACCCTGTAGGCACAGTGGGGGGTCGAGGGGGGGCTGAACCACACCTTTGATCTGTCCCGTGGGATCAGTTCCCAATGAGCCGCCTTTGCTCACATCAACAGTCACACTGAACTGCACAACCTTAAGAAAACACATGAACAGAAAGGCCTCCTTTTATGGGCATGTAAATTTTTATGTTAACTCCAATTATCTGAATTTATAGAGCAACTCCAGCTATTTTTAACCTCGCCCCCGATTTTATTCATTTGTGTAATGTTTATTTTTATAGGTGCATGAATGTAACATGGACCAATGCCATATACAGTACTGTAGCACTCCGAGCTTGTTTGCTGTGCACTCTCGTTGATGGACCTTTATACAAATTAATCACCACAATGATCGATTTATCTAATTATAAGAGCGACTGAGCTAAAAAATGGGATTTTTATTGTTTTTTTATGAATCTCCAGCACTAGAGGTTAAAGCAGGGACCATCAGTCTCTAAGGCTGTAGAGATGAAATGCTTCGAAAATGAATCAATCAGTTGACTGACAAAACATTAAATTGGCCATTTTCATAATCGATAACTCATTCCAATCATTTTAAAGCCAAACATTTCCATCTCCTTATATGTGATGATTTTGCTGCTTTTTAGGCCGCTGGTCAAAATATGCAATCTGAATATGTCACGGTGGGAATAACCCCGTTTTTTTTTTTTTCTCCTGACGTTTCTCAGACAAAAGCAATTGATCGATCATAAAAATAATCAATATTTGGAGCCTTAGTCAAACAAATAGACGGACGGGCGCCTCTTGCATGTATTACACACGAAGCATTGTTTGCTTTCTAGTTGTGTGTCACTAGTTGAACAAACATTAAAGCGTCCTCGCTGCTCTTTGAAGCTTTGTGCGACCACGACGCACACGACTCTTCAGGATTGTCGATTTCATTGAAAACATGGTAATGTATTTTTCTGTTTATCCTCGTTCTTGACCCACACAGCTCAACGCTGATCCTACAGCTGCATTTCTGAAAAATCTTTCCTGAAAACAGTGTGTGCACAGCTGTGTGTGTGTGTTTATATATGTGTGTGTGCTTGTGCGATGTTGCTCGGGGATTAACTCCACACCATTTAAAACCAGTCTGATAATCTATCAACATATGGCTGCTGGGAGAAAAAAAAAAAACTTGACATTTGCAATAAATGTGCACACAAATACACAACATGCATGTTGTATGTTGTGTGTATTCTCTGCACAAACATCATAATAACATCTGTAAAACCCTTAATAGAGAATCAGACATAAACCCTATAAACAAAAACAAAACGCAACACTGAATATGAGATTAATGACAATCATTAACTGAGCAATTTAACAACAGACGATAAACACAGTCGACCAGATAACTGATAATAAATATGGTAAATTATGGAAATATTTTTATATCATCTGAGCTGCATCTGGAAAGTATCATGGAGCAGTGAGCTCTTACCTTTAGTCGCCAGCCTCAGGCACTGGGTCTTAGTTTCCTGAGGACAGAGAAACGACACCAATGAGTCTCATAACCTGTGTTCAGATTCTGATTGAAACAAGTGTCTCTTTTAATGTGTGAGTGCGTAATATTTGACTCATCTAGCAGGTGAGAGCTGTAAACTCCCTGTGTTTAGTTTGTCCTCAGGTGAATAAATATTTATTTACCCGCTCTGTGCTGCTCACAGCTTGAAGGTAGATGTTGTAGTTCTTCCTCGGAGCCAGAGGTGGATTCCAGAAACCCTGAGGATTAAAGGAAAGTGATGATCAGCTTGATTTAAAAAAAGAAAGAAAGAAAGAAATACAGGCACGGATTTTCAAATCCCTAGGACTGGAGTTCAGTATTTGGGGGATATACATGTTTATCCTTACTTGCCCAAACTTTGCCCAGCGATGGGCTAACGTATCTTAGCATAAATACTGCAAACACAGTCCAGAGTTAGCAAAATCCACCTTCTTTGATATCTGAAGCTAACAAAATAAGATTTTAAATATTTATAACATGCAAAATTCATATTGTAAGAAAAACAATTTGCTATTTCTTATCAAACTTCTTCAATCTTCTTTCAAAATGTTGAACTGTTTATTGAAGAGACCTCATTTAAATCTAAGTTAAAATACGAGGGGATGACTATGGATGTTGTTGCAAAGGCATAAATACAGTACACATGTATTATGTGTTGAGCTCTATTTTAAGCCTGTGAAGACTTTAAGTCATCTAGGTCATGTACCGTATCTAAAAGCTAAACAAAGGACACTGGATTTCAAACTGACGGGTGAAGAGCCTCAGGTATTTGAACTTGTGAGGTCGTTGACAGTAGTTGTAGTAACTTCTGAGTTGTTTGAGTCACATGAGAGGAAAGGTGTTGAGGTGCGATCTCTAGACTACATTGTGCTGTTAGTGGCCTCTGTTTAGTGATGGTTGTGCATTTTGATGCAGACGGCTTCTCTGTAGGTGGACAGCTGAGTCCTGAGGAACCAGCTCAGGTCCTGTGTTGTTTCATGCTCCTGTGAAGGTCTGAGTTGCCTTTACTGCACTGAACTGCGTACATTACACTACACTACACTGCTCTGCTTAGGTCTGGACGTTTTGTCCTCAGGGTGGACAAACTTCAACCTCACAGTGTTTTGGTTTATTACAACTTTTCTCTCAGTCTGTCTCTCAATAAATGGAGCAACATTGCCGGTCCTGATGTTCCTGGAGTATCTGAAAGAACTCAGGAGGATCTTTAACAAACAAAAACATCGCTGTGCACTTCAAGCACGGAACAAAAAACCCAACATGCAGGCAGTGTGGAGTAGTTTCTCAGTTTAAATTTTCACTTTCTATGCAGCTGAGGTAAAAAAAAAAAAAAGAAAAAAGAAAAGACTTGCCTGGTAGGTCTTGTTGTCTCCCACTGTGAAGGGGAGAGGCTCAGGCAGGTTGCTGGGGGACAGTTGGGCCGCATAATAATATGGAGATCCACCGCTGGACGCGCTGTGGTAGGAAACGGGAACCTGAGGAAGAGGATTTATTTCCATTAAACTTAATACGTCAATACATCTGAGTGAAAAAACGAAACAAAGCAATATAAATTAAGCTAAAGCAAATTGATGCAAATAAAACGCTCCGAAGATCCACAGAGCAGGAAAGTGAGATATCTACTGTAAAAATCAATCTATTTTTGGTAATGAAAACATATCTATGCAAATAAATACATTCATATTAGATAGGTTGTAAAGCCTTGGCTTCTTAAATATACATAGAAGAGATTAATAATCACCTCGTAACAGTCAGAGGAAGCTTGGCGTCGTGTCCGCTGAGGATTCACTTCCTCCACCACAATCTGGTACGCGCTGTAGACCAGAGAGAAATACAGGAATCACTTTAGTCTTCACAAATAAACTCATAAATAAGGCAACAGAACGATAAATGAAACACATCTAACGTCTCTATTTGAAAAATGGCTTGTTGTCGTTGCGTGTCGTGTTTATATGGCTTTTTTTCCCTGTTAATTACTGACTCCTGATTTGTTACACCCAGAAAATAACATGTTCGATGTGATTAAAATAATAACCACTTGTTCAAGCTCAACCACTACATCGGTCAAAGATACACTTACAGGAACGCTTCATGCTCTTTGTTTATTTTTGTGGCTTGGTGGTTGCCTTAAAGGGATAGTTCAACATTTTTGGCAAATTGACCCATTGCTATAATCCCTTTAGTCACAGGAGTAGGTTCGTTGCCTGGTTGCAAGCTATGTTTAGAACAGCGGAGCAGAGCCGTGAGCTGCTCAGAGCTACGCTACGGAGGCTCATGGGTTTCCCTCATCAAACTCATCAAATACACAATCAAACAACTCCAAAACGCTCTGGTGGACAAGTTGTGACCTGCACATTCACCACACTTTGAGATAATAACACAACGTTGCCAGACAGAGTTGTTTTAGAGGTAAATACATGCAAAACCGCTGATGCACGTTCCCGTTGGAGTCGTTTTTTGGCAAACAGTCTCTTGAAAGTGAGAAAATGTTGAACTATCCCTTTAAGTGTAGGACTAAGCTAACAACTGGACGAGAGCATGTGAATACCAAAGTTAAGAAATGCCTGCAGTACCTGATAGGAGCTCCTTTGGCCTGGGCAGGTTTGAGCAGGACGGTGATGGTCGTTGCAGTTTCATTCAGAAAAGCCTCCGACCCGTCGTACTCATCTATTGTCGGAGCTGCAGAACAAACATCGTAGTGTGAGTAAGTCTTGAACATCTGATTATGAAAAATGACCGTCTAATAAACAAGATAAAATGAAATTAAATCAGATTTTCTACCTGAAATGTTGGTGGTCACGTTGAGCGTGGTCGCAGGACCAAAGCCTTTGGAGGTGGACGCTCGTATAGAGAGCTGGTATGTGACACCCGGGTGGAGCTGGGAGAACAGGTGATAGGTGGCGTTTGACGGCAGAGACGCTGTGAGGCCCGGTCTCTGGAGAGGCACCGAGGGGTCGAATGAACGCAAGCCGCTGTAGCTGATCTGTGGAGGTGCAGAGACACAGAAACTTGTTTTAAACCTGTTTTCCCCACATCACTACTGTAAGCATGGTGCCTCGTAGTGGGAGTGCTGCTCGTACCTCATACTGGATGATGATCCCATTGGGCTCGGCTGGTTCCTTCCAGTAGAGAAGAATCCTGTCCTCGAACGGAGTGGCTCTTAGTGACTGACTGGGAACTGGACCTGGGACTGTCATCACACACACACACACAGCAGTGACTTGTTAAAATGTTTTGTGAACTCCAACATTTCCATTTTCCATTCCTGAACCCTTGTAGCAGAAAAACTAGATAAATAAAAAGTGTTTGTCTCACCATCTTCATCGGTTTGTATGATGGTTTCGTCGCTCTCTTTCCGTCCCTCTGGATTGGTCAGAATCATCTTCAGGCTGACGTTGGTGTAGGGGGGCAGGTTTCCCACCAGGTGGCGAGGAGCTGAGAAGAAGATAATGAAAAATAAATAAAGGAGCGTCTGATATAGTTGACAGACAGTTCTCAGTCTGCTTTGTTTGCATTGGTATTTGGTTTTGCCTTTATACAATAAGGCCTGTTACCTTTGGGGTCCATGTCCAAGCAGTCGGCCTTGCTGCGGTTGTTGGCCGTCATGTAGTGGTAACAGATGGTGACGTTGAAGGTGTGACAGCGAGTGATGTTGTAACCCAACGACTCCCAGTCCACCGCGATCAGACGAGACCTGGTCTCAGCGATCTTCAGCCTCTTAGGAGTCCGCATGGGCTCTGCAGAAACAGAGAGAAGAACATGGAGAACGAGGTCATCTACGAGGGCAAAGAAGAGCAGTCGGTAGCGAATCTACACAGTCGGGAAAAGACGAGTTTCTGCACTGCAAAAACTCAAAATCTTTCCAAGAATATTTGTCTTATTTCTTGTCAAAATGTCTAATTTCTAGTCAAAATTAATCTCTTTCCACTTAAAACAAGACTTAAATTTTACTTCTTTTTATAAGTAGAAAAATCTGCCAGTAAAAGGAAGTTTTTTGTGCTTGTAATAACAAAGAAAAACTTGCTCCACTATCAGGTTTTTCTACTTATTTCAAGTGAAAATAGGCTTGAAATAAGTAAAAAAAAGTCTAAAAACAAGCTACTTTTATAACGAGATTTGTTTTGACTAGAAAATACATTTTGACAAGAAATAAAACAAATATTCTTGGTAAGATTTTGAGTTTTTGCAGTGTGTTTATCATCGCCGTGCACTTTAAGTATGGAACAAATGTATTTGTGTTGCCAAAAAGAAAATCCAGGAGTGCTGCTGAGTCAGCAGTTTGGGTTTTGTGAACATCTGTTTCTGCTCCTCGCCATCGCCATTCAACTTATTTCTCAAATGCGGTAACTTCCACGAGGCACGTATTTGATTTCCACCTTTGATGTGTAATCACAACTGTTATTGTCAATATAATCTACCTGCTCTCCAGCCTGCCTGCAGCTTTAATTACTGTAACTGGCTCATTTAACTGGATCAATAGCCCCCTCCCCCCCCAGACCTCACCCAACTGTACACACACTCTCACAGGATAGATTGCAGGCGTAAAAACCCAACCTTTTGCTTTCTGTCTGAGGCCAGGACAGTGTTTACCTACAACAGCGAGGGGGGGGCACCGCACACGGAAGAGCTTCACTTTTCCTTCAGCTGATCTCTGTAGGAAAGCTGTTATCTTCACCAAAACAACCAATCTCAGCAGAAGAGCCATTCCTCCTCCAGCTCAGAGAACTACTTCTCTAACTAGAGGTGATATCGCTCAATCAAGAAAGCTGTTATTACTCCACACAACAACGTACAGTCGGTGCAACTCCATCAGCGACTCGCACTCACCGCAGTTACCGCTTGATCTACAAAAAGGTTAAAGCCGGTGGTGTGCGGTGACTTTTCACAGATAGATAGGCGAGCAGACATCTTCTCAAAAATTGGGAGGCACACTTTGAGGCTACAGAAGTGTAGTTTTCTCTCCTCTCAGAGATACTGACCGGAGATTAGCGAGGCTGAGCCGTTTGTGTTTTCTGTATTTTTTTTTTTTTTCCTGGGGGGGAGCTGAGATGGAAGAAGGATTTGGAGGTTACTCGAGTTAAAGGACATCTGTTTTATCGGTAAAATGTACTTAAGGTGTCAAAAGTAATTTGGATGTTATGGCTCGGAGGGAGATGGGATATCATGACGGAGAGGAATCTGTTTGCTCGCGGCCTTGATTACCTCCGACACTGATCGCTCGGATCGACTCTGGACCGCCAGACCGAAGTGGAATCTATGTACGTCTGAGCAAAACCGGCGCGGATTTAATTGAAAGTCGTGTTTGTCATAAACTGACACGTTCTCATTCACAGTCATAATCGTTTCATCACCTGTTGATGTTCCTTCACCACTTCCTGTCTCTGCCGCTGCCTCGCCGTAACCCTCCTGCTTCCTCGTCGTGTCCTTCCAGGACTTTTAATAAAAAGCCTCACCTTAAATACAGATGCAAGTCTCTCTCCCTCCCAACCCCCCCTCCTTGTCTCGCTCTCTGTTTTTCTCTGGGTCTTCCGCTCTCAGAGGAGACAACACAAGGACACAAACTTGTCGCTTCTTCTGACAGCCCATTATCTGCCTGTCACTCACACACGAACCAACACTCGCAGGCACGGCCACTCACACTCTGTGGTTATTACCCAAACACACACACAAGGCATTTCAGGTTGTGACCAAATCAAGATTAAATCTAAGCAGAGCATGTATAGAGATGTGTGCGTGTGGATGCTGCTCTTACTTCTCAAAATAAAAATACATCGTCAAGGGCAAACGCACACTCGCACACAATGAGCTGCAAGGAACACAAAGTCATTCAGATGTAAATTGCTCGCTAATGAAGAGACGTATGGCCGGACGAGACGAAACACAAAAGACAGAAAACGAGAGGAAGGAAATGTTGTGAAGACACACGAGCAGGTGATCGTCTGTCGAGCTGCGGTGCAAATATTATTGCTCAACTGTGTGTGTGTGTGTCTGTGTGCGTGTTAATAGCGGAGAGGTCAGAGCATTTCATTTCTGCCTCAACCTGTTATTAGACGGCTGACATTTAAATAGAGCACAGGAGAGAGACACGCCACTTTCTCCACCTGTCTCTCGTCTATCTGTCTCTTCCTCACTTGTCTTGGTCTCTTCCTCTCTGCTCAAATCAATACTTGTGATCCTCACCATAAACCTAGCTATTAGGACGGATACACACACACACATACACACACATACACACACATACACAGAGTTAGAGCAGTGTAATAAATTGCATTGATTTCAGGGTCTCTTGATGCCAACTCTGTTTCGCACTGATGCGCTTTCAACATAGAATTAAAACAAGATATATGACTGAATGCCTGTCATATACACAAACAAGTGTGCACACAACACACAAAAACACACACAGACACACACACGCACACACGGGTTATAAAACGCCCACACCCAACCTTTCTGACCCATAATGTAATGTTGCTTATCTCTTGTTTTCTGGAGGGTAGTGCAAGCAGGTAGAGCAAGGTGAGGTGAAACAGTGAAAGGATATGGACAAGAAAGAAAGAAAGAAAGAAAGAAAGAAAGAAAGAAAGAAAGAAAGAAAGAAAGAAAGAAAGAATGACAGTGGCATAGAAAATGCAGTAAAGAAGAGCGTAAAAACAAAGCGATGCATGGAAAAATGAAGCTGGGGCTGGAGGGAGTGAGAGACAGATAAAGGGAGCAGAGAGAGGAATGGGAGAGAGTGAGAGATGAGAGAGGAGAAGAGAAGAGAGAGAGACCGAGAGGAGGGACGGAGGGGGGAAAGACGATAACTAGTTTGGAGCGCGGCCAGAGTCGAGCGGGACCTGGTCCAACGGTAAGCCACAGAGGCTGCCTTGTCCTTTTCTCCTCCTCCGGTAGACAGACAAACGGCTGGATTCATGTTGGAACTAAAAGGCTTTGTTCTCCACAGATGGAGCTTTGAAAAACAATAACAATACCAATAAACACCAACAATAACACCAAGGACGGCAAGCTTCATATCAGCAGCATCCAGAGGTTGGAATTAAAGAACAGGAAAACAAAAGGGAAAAGGAAATAAAACTCAATGAAATTAAACTATACTAAGGTTGAAAAAAAAGAAAATAAAATAAAACTCTCCTGCAACATGAAGCAGCAGGAAAAGCCAAATATGGTTAAAAAAGAAAAGAGCGTATAGAGCAGGAAATAGGGAAGCTTAAAGAAAGGCAGAGAAGAAAAGAGCAATGAAAAGGGGAGGGGAGGAAACAGAAAGGGGGTGACAGGAGATGCAGCTAAATCCCAGTTAATCTGTCCAATTAGTTCCTGGTAATCCTTCCACTGTCATGAAGAAGACAAATGAAACTCCCTTCATTCATTCTGTATCCCTGCCTTACTCCTCTGCGTGTCTCCGTCTCTCTCTCTGGACCAGATTTTAAGTACATGAAAGGTGCAAAAAAAAAAAAAAAAAAATTATGCTGCACCCCATTTTTTTTTCATTTGCACTAGAGTTTGGCTATGATTTGCCTATGCAGAGGCTAATTATGAAATCAATGACTTTTGGCTGCCTCTGCTCAAGCTTAAAAATGGTATCACTGCAATTTTGCATGGGGGGGTGTTTGAAATGATGAAACTAAGAAAAAGAAAACAAATTACACCTTGTGAGTGATGAATAAAACATTTCAAACAACTACATTTACAAGGAGAGGTTGGTAAAGGCAATGAGGAATAATTAAAAACACTTCTGAGGACATGATGAGGAGGAAGGGTCTACAGCTCGTGCATGGCCAGAGCTGGTCGTATACTGTACTGTAGGACATTTGCATTCTGCCTGGTGTCAGTTGGTTACAGCCCTTTATCTGTTTGCTTTCCCTGCTCTCTGCGCTCACATATACAGCGTTTTTAACTCATTGACTGCCAGCCATTTTCAGAAAAGAGAGCTCCATACTGCCAGCCATTTTTGAGGATTTTGACTGAACTGTCAAGACTCACAGAGTATTGGGTTTTATGAGTACATGAACAATAAACATCTCTGAAAAAAGTGTAGACTTTCTTCTTTCACCAGAAAAAAAAAGTTTGTTTCTAGCCTGTTCGGTTGTTTAGAAATCAGCAGTAGAACATAGGGTTGTTTTAGCAAAAACACCATATTTTGACCAAAAAACGGCTTTTTCTGCAGAGAAGCAGAATGGAGACTAATAACTTATTACTCCATGTTCTTTTTGTTCCAGTGACACCTCAAACATCTGAATAGTTGTTCACTTCTATAGAACAACAAAAACAACACTGAAAAAAGGCTTGTGATGGCAAAATAACTATTTATTTGCACATATCCAGCTTTTATAGCCGAGTTTAGGATGAAACTTTGAACATACAGGGAGATGTAGCCGGGTTAAAACAGAGCCTCTTGTAGAACAGGAGAGACCCAGACCTCGCTGACCCACTGAACCGCCTTCACAGCAGCTGGAGCTCCGTCTCCTCCTCTCTCTCTCTCTCCTCTCTTTCTCTATCTCTCTCTCTCCGCGGTCTGCGCCGGTGGATCACCAACCACGACCGGAGCGAGTCACAGTGCGCCCCGCCCCCGCGGGCATTGCATGGAACAAGCCGCGCATCAACGGCATCTTGCTGGCCGACCCCGGCAAACCCACTCCTGCTGCTGTCGAGTTGAGCCGAGTTGAACACACCGACGCCGCGGAGCAGAACTACCGTAGGCATTAGATTCAAGATTCCAGCCGGCGTCAGACAACTTCAGCGGCGGCCGCTTCAAAGTTTATAACGCAGAACAAAACCTGATCATCCCTCGTCTTTGCGACAGTGCTCTCCAACTGGAACTTTCCTCCATCACCTCCTCCTCCTCCATCATCCTGCCTCGCAAGCTTTCCACTGCCAGACAAGCTCTGTGCCGGTGTTCGCTGCTTGTAGTACTTTTTTCCCATCTTACCAGGCCGCCGCCACTACTCTCCACAACTGTAAACAAACTCCGTCTTCTTCATAGCAGCCGATCAGATTGCAGATATACAACTGCTGCCCCCTACTGTGACATAAATACACTGCGGCCAAGTCTGAAATTCACACACAAGATGTATAAGACTTTAATCTGCCGAACCAGCACATAAAAGCCTAAAACGGCGATCGCCGTCTTTGGCGGTCAACGTAACTTTTTTAAAAGACGGCGATCGCCGTCTTTGGCAGTCAATGAGTTAACAAAGCCAGATTCCCAATAAAGCATTTACATTTACACATTATTTACATATTTATCTGTTTCTGCTGTCAGACAATGGAACACGTTTGAAACAGTGACTCAGACATGACCCATTGAGAATAGCTACATGATTCGAGCAGCAGTTGCTGCTTAGTCATTGACAGGCTGCCGCTAAAATTGTCAAAAAATCACCAACCGCCGAGTGAGCCGTGATTTCAGCTAGTTAGAGGCTCGTTCATGTCAGCTGCCAGCGGAGGGAAGGCCTGACCTTGTGCTTGCAAGTAGCTTAAAGGGGAACTATGCAAATCACTTTTTTTCCACTACAGCTCCCCCTACAGTTTCAAAGTGCATATTTCAACTGTCGTAAAAACTCATCACAACTTTGGAGTTGTTGGATTGTGTATTTTATGGGTTTGACGAGGGAAACCAAGAAATCCCATGAGCCTCCGTAGCGTAGCTCTCAGCAGCTCATGGCTCTGCTCCGCCGTTCTAAAAATAGCTTGCACCGACTATTAAAGGTAACGAACCTAATTTGCCAAAAATGTTGAACTATCCCTTTAATCATCCCAATTACTCTGAAGCTGTTTAGTTATGGTAAAAAAAATCTTGCATAGTTCCTATTTAAAACATTGTTAGGTGCTGTTCTTCCTGTGTTGGCACAAACATTTGCTTGAAAAAGGTCTAGCACAAATTCTGCAAGTTGGCCATGTGTGCAGGAACTCTTCTTTTCTAAGGTGCGTCTTTGTAAAAGTTGTTAAAAGCATCTGAGAAATTGTCAACAAAGGTTCTTAATTATTATTATTTCGACAGAGCTGCCACCGGCCAATAGTTTAACTTGGTCACTCATTCAGTCAGTGACATTCACATTTCTACAACAAATGATCTTGTTGTTGCAGTCCAGCCAAAAAGATGCAATTTCAAACTTTTTAAGAATTTAGTGTATGCCACTGAAAAGCAGAAGTTGAAGGAAAATGATAATTATACCATGGAAACATCAAATCTCTTGCTACATTCAGACCTTTGTCGGTCGTCAGCGGCTCTCGACAGACACCAAAACCCACTGGCTTCAGATACACTGCAATTTCTAAATAGTACTCTGGACACGGTGGGTTTTTAACAAATGTTAGCCAGGTGCATTTGTGGGGGACTATTTTCTGTGGTGAATTAAGACAAATTTGGTTTGTTGACAGCAGCATAATGGTGTGGGACCGATTCAAAACAAACTACGGTGCCCCTGTTGGTGCAAACAAAGCAACAAGTCATCTAGTGCAGCGCCGGGCCTCGCTGATGTGTTTTTAATAGTTTTTTTGGCCGACAACAGAGCTCTGAGGCACAGACCAATGAGCCATATCAGGGAACAGGTAATACTTGTTAGGATCAATTCACTGCTGGTTTTGATCTTTTCATGGGATTTGGTGAAGGGCAGAAAAATACAGAATATCATCAGACTTATCGATTCACAGCACAATCGCTCAGACCTGAGAGTATTACTGTATGGCAACAGAGTCCACTTCGTCGTATTTGTCCTTTACGTACAGTATTTCAACATTGCATTTCATATGTGAAATGAATAAATCAATGGCATTTCTTTGCTTTGAGTTTTCGCAGCCACATCTTCATCCTCTTGTTGTTTATAACATTTTAAAGTCATTTTTCAGTAATCAATGGGCTCTTCTACAGTAAGTAGCTGTCATTATTAGTCTTTGAAGTCTATCTTTCTTCCCAGCTACTCCTGAAGCATTTCTTTTAGATTTATACACAACAGAGTTTAGGTTGTTGTTTTTTTTTACCCTAACTTGTGCCTGTGTTAAAGGCGGCGGAGAATTATCCCTGCAAAACAGACCCTCGCCAATTATGTGAACCATAGAAAGAAAACCATCAACATTTATAGAACATAAACTCCTACAGGCGCACACAAACACACACAAACGCACAAACACATCATCGCTGTAAAACGGACGCTCTCGCACTCCGGCCATTACGGAGGCTCTTAAGTCGAACCGGGTGCTATTTCGAGGGTTTTGACCCTTAAAGCGTCGCCGTGCTGACTGCGTGTGTGTGTGTTTTCACATATATAAAGAAGTACATGCAATATATTGTGTGTGATTCCCACAATATCCGGGTTTGTGTGTCTGGAAATGTGTGTTTTGTGATTCCATTCTTCCATTAATCCAAGCGATGCTGAGTTCGTGCAACACTAGGAGAAATACTGTGACTCTTCTGAACCGTGTGTGTGTTTGTGTGAGTGTGTACATTTCTCAATAGTGTGTCGCTCTTCAGTGTGTAACTATATGGTCTGTGAGTGTATATGTGTGTGTGTGTGTGTGTGTGTCTAACCTGCCATGACCAAGAGGTTTTCAGCAGAAAATTCAGGATTTGGATTAAAAGCTACTTCATCACCTTCTTCTGTCACACACACGCAGACACACACGCAGACACACAGACACACACACTGGCTCTCTCTTCACTTCAAGTTGATTATTTTTCACCTTTCAGACAAGAGCAATAAATCACCACGGAGGAAAAATCAAGAAGAGTGGGAGAGAAAAGGGAGAGACAGAGGAAGAAGTGGAGATAGAGGAGAGATAAAACAGTGCAGAGATGAAACGAGAAGCGATGGAAGAGGAAGAGATGAAATCCTGCCGGGCAACACATCAGTGGCTCTGCAGCGTGTGTGATGTCTGCTCTGTATTTTATCAACTTTATTGGTTTTTAATTAAACTGTGTTTTTTTTTTTTGCATGGTGATAGATTGGGTTTATGCCTGGTGTTTGTGCACACATCTCACTGTGTGTGTGTGTCTGTGTGTGTGCACATGTCTTCATTATATTGTGTTGAACTAATTACTCAGTAAACTACAGGTGGTGGGATCAGACAAACCTAACCAAACAGAGAAGGCAAAGGAATCATTACCATTTAAATAACATTTCTACCCCTTGTGTGTGAGTCTCACTCTCTCAACAAACACACACAACACCCCAAGTGTGTGTGTGTGTTTGAATGTGAATGACCCAGTCCGACAACAACAGAAAGAGACAGGTAAGATGATATCGCTGCTGTAATAACAGACAATAACTAGCTACATTCATTACTTTGTGGGATATTTGATATTATGTTTATTTATAGAATGACATGATGTGAATGATTATGTCTCATTCATGTATTGTTGACATTTTGATGGAAACCAGTCTCATGTCTGTGTGCGAAGCTACAGCTAAGCTAACACCTGTTAGCGCCAGTTAGCACCTGTTAGCTTAGCATAAAGACTTGAAACATAACGTCCAAAGGAAACAAAAAAACCCCAACTTTTCACATTACATCTTTGTTTGTTCCATAATCACACAAGAACCAAAGTATACAAACTTCAAGTGACAGTTTTATAGAGGTTGAGGGGGTTTATGTCTGTATGCAAAGCTACAGCTAAAACCTGTTAGCTTAGCATAAAGACTTGAAACATAACGTCCAAAGGAAACAAAAAGATCCCTACTTTTCACATTACATCTTTGTTTGTTCCATAATCACACAAGAACCAAAGTATACAAACTTCAAGTGGTTTATGTGCTTTTTCTTGGGTGGCTGTTGTCACTGCATTTACTTGAAACCACATAGATTTTGTGAAAGTGGACCGACCTTAGACTTCTTCAAAATATCCAATTTCCTTCCTGTATCATCAGGCACAGTTAGTGAAAAATCATTTTCCATGTAAACATTACAACTACTCCAAAATGAAAAAGCATATTTCTCAAAATGTTGAACAGTGTTGTTACGGCCGATATTACTCTGTTTGTTTCCAATGTAAGTTTAGTCTTTACAGAACTTTTCCTTGTAAATCTGTGCAGGTCTATCTTTTTTTGGTTTTGTTTTATAAAGAAATGTGTTGAAACTGCGGTTGGCTAATGTCACGGAGCGGTAGCGCTTTAAAACCTCTACAACTAGACTTGAAACTATGTAATTATCAGCTGTGACGGTGGGACAGGGATTGTTTTAAAGCGAGGCGCCGGGAACTTCCACAGAGGAAGTTTTTGGAAGCACTTTGGCAGGTGTTAATTTATCTGTCGACAAGATACGAGCAGGAAACTTAACAGGTGTGTAGTTGTCATCAAAATGAAGAGCTGAGGTCAAAGAGGGGTGGGCTCTGACCCATGAGTGGTAATAATGTAGTAATAACACTGAGTAATCAAGGGTCAGCACATCAGCATTAAAGGGATAGTTCACCCAAAAATGAAATTTCACCCATTATCTACTCACCCTCATGTCGACTAAGAGCTGGGAGAGTCCTCTGTGCCTTCTCGGAGTTACAGGGGGGTCCGCGCAGCAGTATTTGTCCATATAATGGTTGTGAATGGGGCTCACTTTACACCAAAAAACATCCAAATACCTCCATGCTGCTCGTCTGTAATGTCCCTCTTGTATTGAAGCCCTGACATGAGAAATTGTTCCGCCGGTCAGTGCAAATCTCACAGGAAGAGCAGTGAACTGAGACACTGGGAGCTTCCGCTACAAACGAGCTTAAAATATAGACTTATTTCATTTTATTTTGGGAACAATTCCTCATGTCGGGGCTTCAATACAAGAGGGACAGCCTTTAGTCGACATGAGGGTGAGTAGAAGTTTGAATTTGGGGTGAATTATCCCTTTAAGATGCGTGTGGAGTTGTGTAAACTTGTGTGAGGACGTCTGCTGCCGTATCAGCCCCTGAGCTGTGGCAGTGGAAGTAGAAAACGCTCCGAGGGCCTTAAAAGATTTAGATTCTTTCCCAGATTCATTGAAACATGATGGTTTTCTAGTGGGTTTTTACAAAAGCTGATTCAGATACAGAGTGATTTGCTGTTATTCTCTAAATTCATGAGCCTATATGTCCCTTCTGTGGTCGGATACATCAACACATTAGAATGTGTTCCTCCTCCTGTGTGAGTGAGGAGGAGAAGATTAATTTCCTTTTCCTGTCAAACAGGAAACTGTTCAATACATGAGTCGCCTGAACAAGTCTATGACTTCCTCTCTGTCAATAAACACACACACACACGCATACAGATTCATTCAAACACACACACACATGCACACACAGGTTGGCAGGCATCATTCAAGCCCCATGGTTATGAGTTTTCATCTCTCTTTCATTTCCATTCTCCACTTTCATCATTCTCTCGTACTCTCCTCCTATTCTCTCCTCTCTTTCTTTTCCAACCTTATTGTTTTTCATCATCTCTCCATCGC
Source organism: Decapterus maruadsi (assembly GCA_030347415.2). Classification (NCBI taxonomy): domain Eukaryota; kingdom Metazoa; phylum Chordata; class Actinopteri; order Carangiformes; family Carangidae; genus Decapterus; species Decapterus maruadsi. Next base: position 19,873,583 of record CM064891.1, on the reverse strand, counting down.
TCCCTTGTTCGGTTTCTCATTCAAGCTCATTGCTTTTCTTTCTGTCTCTTTCTCTCTTGTATCAACCCCTCTCTCTCTCTCTCTCTCGTGCGCGCGCTCCGTCTCTCTCCCCGAGGCTAGCTGTGTTTATATTTCAGTCGTTTATTTCTACAAATGTCAGACAGTGTTACTGCCCTCCGTCTATTGATCCACAGAGAGAGAAAGAGATGGAGAGGGAGAGCGAGAGGGGAAAGTGGGGAAAGGCAGTGACAGGGAACAAAGTAGAAAGAGAGGTACGGGGGGGGAGGAATGGGAGATATGAGAGAAAGCAGGAATGAGGTGAGAGAAGAAGAAGAAGAAGAAAAAAAAAGCAGGATAAAAAATGAGAAAGGTGGAGGGAGCCTCCAGTATTTTAATCACTCTTTCTCTCAGATCACTGAGCAACCACTGACTGACTCAGGCTCTCCCCTCCTTTCTTCTCCAATTCTATCCCTCGCTACATCTCTCCTCTCCTCTCCGCTCGCTGTCTGCTCCGAGTACAAATATCACTCCACCAGCTGAAATATAGATACCGAGATAAAAAAGAACAACAGTAGATGGATGGACAGATCGATAGACAATCACACAGGCTGAAAAAAAAAAAAAAAGCTGTGTGCACAAGTCGACTCAACTAAGTTTCCGGCGTTTTTTTTTATGTTGTAGAATCCAGTTCATCATCAAAGCATTAAACAACAATGGTGTGTTGTGTTTTGAACATTGCATCTCTCTGGCCTACCTGCACATTTGGTTCTGGTGATGAGTGGTGGTCCAGGTTTGCCCGTCCCGCCCTCTCCGGGTCTGGTCAGTAAGACTCTGATCTCGTACTCCGTGTCCGGGTCGAGGTGCCACAGCTTGTAGTTGGGAGAGTTCACGGCGTGAGTCTCGGTCCAGCTGCCTGACGTCATGCGGTACTCCACCTGAGGGAGGGAAAATAATGTAGAGTTCAATTCTTTCCCACAATCTGATTCTCTTCATCTAGTATAGGATTGGCTTGATGAAAAGACTGATGCCACTCTTCTTAGCTTTGATTAGCATGAGCGAGAAACAGCTTGCCCGACTTATGTTAAAAGTTTTAGAAAGATCTGCCAGGACTGGCTCTATAATTATAATTTCAGAATAAAACTTTGGACAAACTGACTGTCTGTCTCCTGGCTGCAGCTTCAGGCTAACTCCCACCGAGAGAACAAAAAAAAAAAAAAAAGTTGTGTTTCCCAAAATGCGTCATCCGTTTTGTGTTGCTACATGCACAGAACGCATTACTGTCATTACCCCTAAACTGCTCATTATACAGAACGCACGTACCTCTTTGAGTATAATTGGTCCGTCGCCAAATATGGAGTTGGCGTTGAGCTGAATCAGTAGGTACGTAGGGCCCACGCCGAGCAGCTGGGGCGGGGCGATGGGGTGCGGAGGCTCTGAGGAGAGAGAAAAAACAAGGGACAAGGTCGTAAAAGACGGTTTCAAAAGTGGCTCAAGAGATGAATGAGACGCACTGAAACAAGGCCACAATGTAACAAAGGAGGGTAGCGGCGCAGGGAACAACGTACTGTAGTCTCTGTCACACAAAGCCTCGACAGTGCCGCAGCTCAAAGTCCAACATGCACAAACTGCCACTGAATAAATCCAACTATTTCTACTATACAACCATTTCTACTGCAGTTATACTATGACCCAAATCATTAAGGATACATTATGTTTTGTTATCCTATGAGCAACAGAGAAAGACGAGCGAGTGTCCCATTTTGCTTGCCTGTATTCCTATTTCTATTTCTATTTCCAAAAAGATGACAAATACACTTAATGGCTGTGTCGAAACTTCATTGTCCTCACACTAAATGTGTCTCTCTGCCTGACTCAGACACTGAACTGAATGATGTCATCTGTTTGTCAATCTCAGCTCTGGTTTGAACTGCAGCGCAGCACCTCAACCCAACTTCATCATTACATTACAATCACCTGATCAGAGCGAGTCAGTGCACATTGTAATTGCAAACATGTGGTTATACGTATTGATTTTAATATCTATTTAATACCGCAAGTAATAAGTGAGTACACTTAATGGGGAATCAACACAGATATTGTATTGACATTTGCAAAGGCAAGAGCAACTGGCGATCGCTCTGATGATCATCGATCGCCAATAACATCAAACCGGCTGCAGCAGATTGCAATGTTATGACATCAGAGCTGTGTGGCCGTGTCACGGTGGAGTAGTTGGCTCTGCGTGCTCATGCAGGAGCCGCTGTTTCAATCCTGTATTCGCTTCTTTGCAAAAAAGTAATTTAATGATCCATTCTGTTTATACGGGACTTTTCCAGGCACTTCACATAATAAGCTTCTTTATATACAGCTTTCATCTGGTATCATCATGCCTTGAAGCTACGATGTTTCACGCACTGATTCGCTCTCCTTTGCTGTGTTGTTGAAGTTATAATGAACTTAATATTAATGTGAACATGCCTTTTTACGGCTGCCTCACATCAAAAGCCTTCCACCTTCAAATAAAGACGCTCACCCGATGGCTTTTTATTGGGAAAGTTTTGATTACAGTGACAAGAGGTTTATGTGTGCACTGTGCAGGTGTGATGTTTTGCATCAGGAAGAGGTGCTGCCCACGAGGAACTGGGGTGAATTTCAAAAGCAATGATATGAAACAAAAAAAAAGGGAGTGAGCACAGATTTATGAGTGATTTTTAAACCTATTTCTGTTAAAACCATAATTGATGACCATCTTGAGCGTGAGGTGCACTCGCCCCTGCTTGTCCTTCTGTGAAACCTCTAATAAATTTCCTCATAAGATTCATAATATATTGTTATTAGATGAGGGGATTGCAGATAATGAGGTCCATCGGTGCGTGAGCTGAGAGCGACAACCAGTGAGCTAACCTTACGAACTTGAAATTGGCTTCTTTAAAACAGTATTTTGTGGTTTATTGAATTGCTTTTCATTTCTTTCTTTACCTGCTGCAACCTCAACTTTTATCTGATGCCATTCGATTCAGATGTGTCAGATCCGTCTCTTCTGGTCTGATTGCAGTCGTGGCATTTATGTAAAAGTGACTACAGTACCGACCACCTCTGCTGCCGAGGAGGCTTTCACCCGCCTCTGTTTGTTGGTTTTTGTTGGTCTGTGCTCAGGAGGACTGCACAGTACAGCTCTGATTTGCACCAAACCTTTTGAAGGGATGGGGCAGGTGGCCACAAAAGACCCCATTACACTTTACTGCAGATCCAGGAATTTCTTTTCATACACTTCTCAACGTTGCAACATGGAGCATTTTTCAAACTTTTTTGCCTATTTCTCAGTCAATAATGGATGGACTGGATGTATTTGACATATTTATAGTGCTGAGATCTCTGGGTTTGTACACCTTGGTGCAGATCCAGATAATAACTCAAATGTGGTGGAGGAACATTTCTGGCCTATGCGGGGGTATGCGCTCCGATGAGTGCCATTTTGGGGATTTACTGTGTAATTGCTTATTAACTACATTATAAATAGGTTTGAGTCTCGATTCGGACATTTTTTCCATTAGCTGCTCATGGTGCCATTTGAATCAACCTGATCTGCTACCTTCACCAGCTTATAGAAGACTGTATATCTTAAAGCGAGATGTTAAATTATTAAGTCGATTTGATTGCATCTGATTGGCGGAGTAATGATATTCATAATTTATTCTTATTTTTTTGTCCGGAAAAGGCATTTTCCATCAGAATCAACAGCACCCACAGTGGTTTTCCTAATGCAACCATTTATGCATACAGGTGAGCAACAAGAGTCAACAAAGGACACAGTTTAAGCTTTTCCATTTTGAATATTTCCAGAATTATTCCGTGCCAATCCTCAATTGTAGGTGGTGTTGGATTTAACCACTTGATATTCATAATTTTTAACATTAAACACTGCATACTGATGCATTACACGTGTCTGTATACAGGCTACTAACTGTGATGGATGCGTGAAGGTTCAGGACCAGCCAGTCAGATCAGAGCTAACTGTCAACCATCTGTGATTGACAAAACCTTAAAAACACCCTGCATCAAAGGTTCATCTATGTGACACATACATACACAGATCAACACATGAATTAATCACATATAATCTCCGTACACACACACACACAGAGACACAAATACACTGCGATCTATCTCACAGACAGTAAATCGCGCCGACTGTATCTCTCTCCGACACGTTCTCAAAGAAACGCTGCTATCTGAGAAGAGATAGAGGGAAAAATGTGATTTTTTTGGGGGGCGATCCAGCTTCAATCATATCATATCAAAGCGAGTATTATCTAAATTATGTGTGTGCGTGCGTGCATGTGTGTTAGCGTGCATGTTGTTCCATTAATAGTTATATTTTGCATTGCTGTCACCTCGTTTCCTCTTTGTGCGGATGTGAATCTGTGAATCTGACTGTTTGTGTTTACATTTCTGTGTGTGTGTGTGTGTGTGTTTTGAATGTGGCTGTCAGAGAGGTGCAGGCTGGGAAGTGTCTTTTTTACCAAGAGATGAAACACTAGTTTGACAGCACATGCGTGTGTGCAAATGCAACCACACACACACGCACGGAGTTGAATTCAGATAATGAATGTTGAAGTGGCTTCAGAAAACCAACGACGTCAACAACATGTCAGCTCGCAATGCCATCAAATAAACAAAGTAAACAACTCCGTGATTAACAAACAAATAAAATAAAAGAAATAAAAGCAAAAAAACTCTCAGATTTATTCAAGCATGAAACAGAAACAGTGGGCTCTCCTGCTCGGGGCTTGTGTGCTCACTTGACTAGATGTTTGCGTGTTATTTAAAAAAAACCTATTGAAAATCCAAAAGATAAATAATAGACATAAAAACGAAGCAGTAAAGAATGTAAGTGGGTCATTATTTGACTCCAGAGGAAAAACAAGAGCTGGAACGGATTCACGCTTTTGATTTTTCAGATTTTTTTCCTGTTTGTTTGCTTGTTTTTTTCATCACTTGTCATTTATACAGTTGACCTAAAAAAAAAAAATTGAACAAATCATCAATGGTGATGCTTTTGCGATGGGTTTCCTGTCACAAGCTTCTTTATTATTAATCACACGTGAACTCCTCTCATCATTTGTCATTTTTTGGGTCAAATCTAAATGATAAAAAAAAAACAAAAAAAAACAAATCAACATTTGTGTCGTTTATTATGAGCTGACCCATCTTGATTAATCTGTTGTCACTGTCACTGAGATACGAGCGTTAAAACAAACTCTCGGGGCATCGATAGATGATTAAAGATTTAAGATGGAGTAGAAAAAAAAAAGAAAAGACAGAGAGCGACCAACAGAGAGGAAGTGGTTGGAGAGCGGCGCCCACTAGGCATGTTCTCCTCTGTTGTCCATCGTCAGCAACCTTGTCAATAAAGTTTAGCATTCACAGGCCGCTGCTGACATCACTATGGTGCTCACTGGAGGACATGTGACCTCCCGGACTGGAGAGGAGTGGATGAGTGTGTGTGTGTTTCAGTCATATCAACAGTGGTCGTAGGTTTTCTCTTCTCTACTCTGCAGCGCCTCCAGCTCCACCTGTCACTGCAGCTTAGAGTGTGTGAGAGTGTGTGTGTGTGTGTGAATGGCAAAACGGAGGAAAAGGACAGTTTAGAAGTGAACCATTACAGGTTTAAGACAGTTGTATTAACTCAAGTCAGCTCTGTGTATGTGTGTGTGTGCATGCAGGTGTGTGACAGTAATATTGCAGGAGCTTTTTAGGCCATGGCTTGTGTGTAATGCAAGCTGGCATGATGATGTACTGGTGTGTGTGTGGGTGTGTGTGTGTGTGAGATACAAGCTGGCGTGATGATGCGCTCTATCACCGTAGGAACCAGAGGGCAAGGCGTTATTAGAGCTCTGACCAAACCACTCCTGACACACACATAGTTAAAGTCCAACTCTTTGTCTCTCTGTCACAAACAACAACAACTGATAATATATAAAGAAGAGTCTAGTTCTTATATTTGATGATTTGCTGAAGTTAGTGAGTTATTTGTTTAAAGGGATAGTTCAACATTTTAGCAAATTGGCCCATTGCCATAATCCCTATAGTCATAGCAGCAGTAGGTTTGTTACCTTTAATTGTTGGTGCAAGCTATTTTTAGAACGGCGGAGAAGATCCGTGAGCTGCTCAGAGCTACGCTACGGAGGTTCATGGGATCTCAACTTGTCCACCAGAGCATTTTGGAGTTGTTGGATTGTGAATTTGATGAGTTTGATGAGGAAAACCAAGAAATCCCATGAGCCTCCGTAGCGTAGCTCACGGCTCTGCTCTGCCGTTCTAAAAATAGCTTGCACCGACAACTAAGACTATAGGGATTATGGCAATGGGCCAATTTGCCAAAATGTATCCCTTTAAATGAATCAATAATAGTGAAGTTGTAGCTCTATTGACTGTATTTGGGTTTTAAACTGTTCTTGTGTGGGTGAGACGAAGCCGTCTGAAGACATCACCTTGCGAGAAAGTAAACAAATGATGAATAATCGTGACAAAAGAATTTCATATTTTTGCTTGCGGTAGAGAGAGAGAGAAAAAAAATGTCTTCCAGGATGATCTAGGAATCCCATGTCACACCTCTCGTGTTCCCATGATGCACCTCTGTCGACAAAATGTGCTTGTATTCTATGATCCTGACAGCTCCAGGACACAGGGGGAGAAGATAATCGCACATCTCTGTCATCTACATGTTATAAATATCAATAGAGCGGGCGTGTGCGTACCTGCAGCAAGGCAATCTCACATCGCCCAGCGGACCACTTTCCAGCCTTTGAAGATGAAACCTGAGTTCCTGTCCTACTGCCAAACATTTATGTATACATACAAGTCATATTTTAGCACCTGCCTACGATCCCGTCTTCCACAGAATCCGACCGGATCCCGGATTCCTCCACAAATGTCCCGTCCCTCATCTCTCTCCCTCTCTCTTCAATATATCTATAAATAAATATTAAAATATTCAGAGTAAAAACATCAGCGATGCAGCTTATCTCCGTCCATATTCATGGCCGTCAATGTCCTGCAGGAACCTCAAATTTCCAACACGCTCACTTTTCAAGAAGTGAAATAAACATATTCCCTGTTTCTTTGATTTCTCTCCGGCTCTCATCTCCCATCTGATATTTCTAATAAATAAACATGAGGCTCCAAACTCCTCGCACATTCATACATGCAGTCCTCATTCTTTTATTGTGATATCTTTCTAACAACCACACTCTGGATCAATATTCATAATCACCAATATCCCTCAGAGCCTCCAAAACCATCTTTTCATAGATTGTGAAAGTGGCTCCCCCCTCCCCTTCCTGATGCTTCGCCATGAAACATACAATGCTCAATGCGTCTTATTGAACCTGCATCTATTTTCATAAATGTAGATTGGTCCTATTCATGTTTAGACACATGTCTCCTGCTCTGTAGATTCCTCATCTCTCTCCTCTTTGCCTTCTCACACTCAAAAAAAAAAAAAAAGGATCTTCATAATAAATAAACATTAGCCATTTAATGTATTCATACTAGCAAGGCAAGGTCCTGAAGAGAAACTGTGTCTCCAAAACGGCCGTGTTTTCTTGACCAAAGAGGAACCAGAGCTCTTCGTTCCCAGCGTGGGAAGCGACACCGGCCCTGCTGGCTGTGGTGGAGGTGGCGGTGGCGTTTAGCTCCACTTGAACCCCTAAACCGGACGGCGCACGCGAGCTCCATTATCTGAGCCACGTCGGCAAAATATTCATATTCATGATGCTCGCTTCTGCTTTGATTTCTCATTTCTTTCTCCTCTGCCATCTCTTATGCAGAATAATAAACATGGCTCCGCTCATCTGTTTACATATTCAGACACATCCCTGATTCTGATATGGATATTCTTGGGATAATGAGCTGACTATTTACATTTAACTTTTTTTTTTTCCTTCAGCATCTCCTCTCCTCTCTCTGCTCACCCTCCTCTGTCTCCCATCCCTCCTCCTCCTCCTCCTCCTCCTCCTCCTCTCTGTCACTCCCGTATCATTCTTTCTGAATCTCTTCCGCCTCTACCCTCTCTCTCTTTGCCCTCCTCCTCCTCCTCTTCCTCCTCCTCCTCTGTCTCTCACTGGGAGATGAATCGAATATGTAAGCTATTGGATGTGAATGAATAAAGCATCCCGTCTCAAACACACATTGGTGACACCTTATTAACCACATGTCAGCTGCATATGACAGCTGGAGCGCACACACTGACACACACAGCTTACACATGTGCACATAGACACTAGTGCAGCTGGGTCACAGCCACACAAGATGGGTGTATAGTGTAGACACGCACACAAACTCTCCTCATTAGTGTATTTTGTGTTAGTGACTCACATTTTGCCAGTCAGAGACAGTGGATGTGCATCTGATTGGAAAGATGTTTCATATTCTAAAAGTTACATATGATGCAAAGTTATGCATAACACAAAATATAGAACTGGGTCAAAAAAAACAACAACAGGGTCATAGGAAGAAAAAAATGTCTCTCACTGTCCAATATGAACTTAATGCCATGTCTAGCTTCATATTGACATGTTATGTAAGAATAAGAAGAGGCTAATTCTTAAAGAAGCTGATTTAACACTGTGTTTATGTGCTAGCATGTCTGGCTAACTAGCATGTCTGGCTAACTAGTTTAGAGTAGCTATGTGGTGTTTATCTCCAAAGTAATGAGCATAGCATTAACCAACCACATTAATAAGTAATGGCTAATGTGGTTGATGTTATATAAAACTAACCTTTGCTTATTTAGCTGACTAGCTAGAGCTGATAAAAGAGAAACTGACTAGAAATAAGAAGCCTTGTTTTGCTAATGGCTGCCACAGCGACTGTAAATATGTGCTGTGTGAAGACAGAAAGTCTTGACAGGCCGAGTGAACAGTCGGCTGGCTTCCAAAAATACTGAGCCACCTTCTTCTTTTTTTTTTTCCACGAGGACAGCAGATAAAATAATCTCTGGAAAATATTAAATATAAACACTGACGAGAGAAAACAGGAAAGAACACAAAGTACAAGAGTTGACAGCAAATCAATTAGATAACCTGGGGAATATATATATATTTTTTTATAAATCCTCACCTCTGACGATAAGACCGGCGAAGTTAGACACCCCGGAGCCGCGTTCTGATTGGGTGACGCAGCGGTACAGATCTTGATCCTGATTAGTGACTTCGTTGAGGTGGAAGGAGGCGGCGAATCGTCGGTGGTTGATGTTTTTGGTCAGAGCCACGGGAATGTCTTCTCCGTTCCTCCTCTGGATCACAGGCCGGACACGAGCACAGAGAAGAGAAGAGAAGAGAAGAGAAGATCAGGCTGCTGCAGGGGCCTCTGTGCACGGCTACAGTAACTGCCTTGCTCAAGGTCACAAGGCAGCACTGGACCACACACATGCACACATGCACGCACACACGCACCCTCCTCCTCCTCCTCCTCCTCCTCCACCTCACTGACAGCAGGTTTGAAGGTCATGACTACAATAGAGCCATAATGAAATCAGGAGCTATTAAACTCTTAATCATGTTAGCTGCAAGGATGTATGGCCTGGAGACACTGTGTGTGTGTGTCAGTGTTGGTGTGTGCATGTGTGTGTCAGTGTTGGTGTGCGTGTGTGTGTCAGTGCTGGTGGGTGTGTGGATGACACTTTATTATTGGATGTACCAGTCCTGAGGGTGGCACATCTAGTAGTATACTGTTTCATCTCCACATCATTACACTTGAGGCTTACAAATATGTATTATTTGTATTTTTCTAGTTATTTATTTATCTGTTTATCTATTCGTTTGTTTTGTATAAAGCACATTAACCACCAACACAATGCAAATCTTCAGTTTCTAGTCATATTCAAGAGAGATCTGAGATATCCTGTAAAATTGAGGTGAATTTAACTTTAACTGCTCAAAGCATCGAAAGCAACTTCTTTAAAAAAATACTTTTTAGTTGGTGGAAAGTAGATCAAACAACCTGCAACACTACTGTATGCAATTAAATTTTGTAAATATAACTTCTTTTCCTTCTTTTTTCTTTTTAAATAACGATCGATTTTAATTTCCCTCCACCTATTTTGTAGCAGCAGGGAGAAATGTTGAAAAACAAATAAAACCAGAATAGCTTGTTATTACAAAAGGCTTAATGTGGAAAATATACTAATGTACAGCCTACACACCTAAACTACACATATCCATAGTCATTGTGTGTGTGTGTGTGTGTGTGTGTGTAGCCATACCTGCAGCCAGAGTTTGTTGCTGGACGTGTCTCGTCCAGTGGCGATGCACTGAAATGTTGCATTCTGTCCGGCGTTCACCTCCACGTCCCCGAGACGCAGGAAATGGGGAGATTTATCTACAGGGAATAGGGACAAAAGAAGAAAACGAAGGAGAATTAGCATTTACAGCCAAGGTTACGTTGCCTCTGTGGCTTCAAATGTTTTCATCTTCTTTTCTATTTGTCCGTTTTGTTCGGAGTGGAAACGAGGTGACGGCGGCCGGAGGGAGTTAAGGATACAAAACAGGGGGGGGTCCGGCTATCACAAACACACCGTATACATTTAAGGACATTTTACAACCCTCGGGGATATGTTCATTATTACAGCGATTAGATTTTAGCCGGAGTCGGATGACACCAACCCGGAGTGCTGCAGCGCCACTGGAAGGTAACGTCGCTGTCGCATCCTGTTCATGTGACTCCCAGCTCTTAACCACTAATATGAAATAAGGCTTTTTTAGACCCTGAAGAATCAGCTCGGCCATGACATTTTTATTCTGGGGAGGTGATTGCAATCATAGATAGGAGTTCCTATGGTGAATGAAAACACACATACCAGAGACACACTTGCACACACACACACCCACACTGATGCAAGCGTGTGCACACACACAAACCTGTGTGTCCTGAAATGCAGCTGTGAGAATGAATGCTTCCACTGTGGAGACTAAGTACTAATTCCTATTAGGAGTGCTGCTCCTCTGCCTTTAAAAGACTGGGGCTCTTCCCCTTTTTTAAAGTTTCCTCAGACTCCTGGTGGCTTTCAGTCACACAAAAATTCATGTCCAGAAATTTCTTTCAGAGTCACATGGGCAACTTTCTGTCTGAGGCGAGAACAACAAGGGATGTAGGGACCTCACAAACTCCACCAGGAGGAGACGGTTTATTTCTATGACTTATAATCAATAGAATCTATTAAGAAACAAAATTGTCCTCAAAGATTTCGGTGCTGCTGCGAGACAGATGGGCAGAAGGAGTCGTAATTGGTTCCTTTCAGACATGGGGGGGGGGGGCGCCCTCCAGGAAACCGGCCTTATGGCTTTAGATTAACAGACACTTGTGTTAACAGTAACAGTTTGTCGTCACGACGACCCCTCGTTTTTGGGGAGGTGGAGGGTCGGGAGCGGCGAGGAAACACTCAAGCAAAAGGAGAAGAAGAAGAAGGCTGGAGACGTAGAGAGAATTTAAAATGGATCGCAGGCCTCATCTCTTTCCTGTCACTATGAGACAAGACAGCTACTGTTCACTGTGTGTGTGTGTGTGTGTGTCTGTGTAACTGTGTGTGTGTGTGTGTGTGTGTGTGTGTGTGTATGTGTGGGTTAAAGAGAGAGAAAGAAAGTGCTGAGTGGTCAAAATCTTCTCTCTCCATGATTGCCCTAATACTGTCTCATTTCCCGCTTCACTCTCTCCTCTTCCCCTCTTTCTCCCTGTTTCTCCTCTCCACAGCCTCTCCCCCTCTTTCTTTCCCTCCCTTTTTTATTCCTCTAATTTTTCTCTAGGACTCGTCTTTCTCCCCCTCGCTGCATCCCTCCTCTCCTGTGTCACCTTCCCACTTATCTACCCATTCGACTGCAACAGAAACCATCCCAGGTACAGTCTAATTAGTGGCCAAAGCTATCAGCGTCTACTCAGCGAACTAGGACTAATTGCTGGCATGCTAATGACTCACCGCATGGGTAGCTGAGCACCTGAATGTCGTCTATGGCGATGAAGCCGGCTTTGCTGTCCGATACCTCTGCTTCAAATATGACCTGGGAAAAAATAGAGAGAGAGAGCAGTTTGAATTTTGTTTGTTTACGTTTGTCTGTCTTCACAAATAACACATGAATATACACAGAAAGTCAGTTTTAGACTCTGAAAAATGAACAGTCAAATACAAAATACAACAGCAGCAAAAAAAAAAAACATTGGAAAGGCCAGAGGAAACCGAAATTACATAACCTGCAAATCCTCAAACTCTCCGTGGCACTGTTACCACGTCATAGCCTGCACCGCTGAACTCAGTTTCAGAAGTATTTTAGAAGTAGGCAAAACAGTTGCCAATTAAATTCGCTGTCAAAGTGATAGATCCGATCTGAGCTGTCAGACGACTGACAGCAGCCGGTGATGTGCATAACACCAGTTAAATACAAAGCTGCCGTCCTCACCGCTGCTGGATTTATACATTCTGGCCAACAAGTCAGGAAGGATAAAAAGAAATGCTTCCTGTTGGATCATAGTAATCTCCTTTGGCACACATACAATGTCCACCAATGAAATGATAATAAGTAATGAAACCCAATGCGGTAAGGTAGAAAATGAAGGGTTAGAGCTTATCTATTTGTTTTTCATTCTCTTTCTCCATCCCCGCACCTCCTTATTTTGCTACAAGCGCTTCTTTTCTTGATTGAACCACATTGTGCCTCAATGAGAACTGCACTTTCGTCCATATCATGGTTGCAGGAAATTTCATTTACATTGCAAAAACAACTTGTGAACACTGTGAGGCTGTTGTTGAATCTGTATCTGGATGGATTACCATTGAATTCTGTGCACGTTCATATTCCCCAGAGGATGCATCAGGATTATGATGATCATGTGGATTTTTCTCTAACATGGCATGTTTGACTTTTACCAATCACTTCAAAGACTAATTACCATTAGCATTAGCACCAGTGGACCATTGGGGGTCACGTTTGCATGTTGAGATGCAAAGCTAGGATGGTGAACATGGTAAACAACATGAACATGGTAAGCATGTGTATATGTATGTAGCCTATATGTGTATCCAGATTGAGTATATGAACCTTACAACTAATTTACAGGCTGCTAATTATGTGATAATGTCATGGCCAAGAAATAACAATTAACTGCATTAATGTCAAGAAATAGCCTAGAAATAATGATCAATTTCATGTCATTGCAATTGACAGTTATTTCTGGTCTATTTCTACTCAATCAATCATTATTTCTTTGCATTACTATAAAATTGACGATTATTTCTTGGCTGTTTCTAGACATTCTGACGCAATTAATTGTTATTTCTTGGCTATTTCTGACATAATTAAAAGCCTGTAAATTAAAAGGTTACCAAAATGTTTAATATTGTAACTGTGGACCCCAGAAAGAAATGGAGGATCTAAATATCACCTCCTAAACACCGGCATGCTAACATTGTAATTGTGAACATGTTAGCATGCTAACATCAAATCAAATCAAATCAAACTTTATTTATATAGCACTTTTCATACACAAACAGTGTAACACAAAGTGCTTTACACACAAAAGAAAGGGGAGAAGAAAAAAAGAAAACAAAGAAAACAAAGAAAATGGCTAGCTAGCACGGCTGCGGATTGATAAACAAATGAAACGATTTGTCTGTATTTCAATAGACAAAAAAAACAAAAAAGAGGGAATAATGAGTTGTTTCTTGATCTAATAAACAGACAGCATAGCTAATGTGGGAAGGGATGCTCAGCTCGTGGCCCTTAGCTGTGATTTAATACTTCATTGTGGTTGTTTTTTTGTTGCTCACCTTCTTCTCTGTATTTTGAGCTGAGAGTTAATTCTGCATTCAACAGGTGCCTCCATTTACCACCACCTCAGTTCATCGACTCATTTTCTGAATAGAGACGGTTCTCTCCGCTACCCTCATCTATCTCATCCATCTCATCTTCCCTCTCTCCTCCTCGTCCACATGTCGGCCCTCCTACTCCCTCCACTTGTCATCATCCCTCTTTCTAAACATTTCTTTCCCCTAATTTCTCTCTTCCTGCATCTCTCGCTCGCTCTCTCGCTTGCTGCCTCTGTTTTCCAACAGTGTTTACTCAGAGAGGAGCACAGTAATGAACAGGAGACGGGGGAGGAGAGGAGAGGAGAGGAGAGGAGGGTGCTATCAAAAAGAGAGACAGAGGGAGAAAGAGAGAGCGAGCGGGTGAGCAGTTGTTGTCATTCATCACCTGTAAAAGGAAATCTGCCGTGAACTGTTTACCCATAGCTTATCATCCCCTGCTTGTCACACTCTGCCCCTCTCTGTCTCCCTCCCCTACCAATCTATCTCGTCTCTCTTTCCTATCATCTTTCACTCATGGCTCACTGTGGAGCACAGCAGAGAGACATCAGTTGACTTTTAATACCTTCATTTCTGTCTGTCTGAAGACCGGCCTGCCTGCCTGCCTGCCTGCCTGCACGTCTCCCCGCCTCTCCAAGTCTGATGATCGCCACTTGTTATTACACCCACGTTTGTTTCGCTTGGCCGTAACATGACCTAATAATCTCCTCTCCTTTATCTGCACAATTTGGCTACATGAGCAAATGCATGAATTTACTTTTTAAAAAATCTACTTCTTGCATTTAATTCAGGAGAAATAACCAGAGGAGTTTTAAAGTCAAGTCTAAAGTCAGATGAAACAAGTCCAAGCCAAGTCTCAAGTTGTGTCAAATCAAGTCTCAAGTGCTTGAGGGCATTTCCACAGTAGCTTCTCAGTAGTCAAATAAAAAACAAGACTCATTTTGACTTTTTAACCCAGGCGGGCAGCTCTGTCAATGCTAATGCATTTCTGAAAGCACATGATTACCCACAAAAATCTGCGATCATAGAAGCTGGACCGGCGCCACGTGGATCTGAAGGTGGTCAACTCAAGAGAAGATACCGTGTCGCTCATGCAGGTGTCGAACGCTCGCTGACTCACCGGCGTCGTCAGCGTGGGGCAGGATTACTGATAGCTTGTGTTTACAAGTTCGCACATGGGCAGAGCGGCTCCGAAACGCTGAAGGCTGACGAATAAGGCTGACATATCATCACTCCGGAGTAGGGGCTTGGGTTGTAGCAAACATCCTCTTATCAGCCAATCACATATATCACTTTGATGTATGCACGTATGGGCACTGAATCAAAAATGCTCAAGCCTGCCGAGGTGGTGGTGGGGGGGGAGAAGGGCGTTTTTCATTTTATGTTATAGTCTGAATCCTAAGATGTGTCAGCTGGGCCCAGGCACCTGTCATCTCCAAACACGTACGTTCATGACCCATAACTTTAAGTACCAATAAAAAATTTTTTTTTTAAAAACAGCTGGGGCGGGTTAATAGATCAAAAACAATCTTTCCAGGTGAAACTCATGCCATCCCACAGTAATACATTTAGATTAATATTGTATGGTGCAAATTTTAATGCACATTTTAATCAACAATCATCACAGAGTTGCCAATAGATTCTAGCTGCTATATGCGCGTTAATTTTTCGGCAAGCAGTCTCTGTATTTACCTCAAAAACAACTCTGTCTCATAACGTTCTATTATTATCTCATAGCGTGGTGAATGTGCAGGTCACAACTTGTCCACGAGAGCATTTTGGAGTTGTTGGATTGTGTATTTGATGACCAAGAAATCCCATTAGCCTCTGTAGCATAGCTCTGGGCAGCTCACGGCTCTGTTCCGCCGTTCTAAAAATAGCTTGCACCGATAATTAAAGGTAATGAACCTACTGCTGCTTTAATCAGTAAAAATTTAAATCTGAGGTGGGTTAAGTGAACTGATACCTCATGTTATGTCATGTACTCTCATCATGCAATGTTTTCATTCAGAACAAAGCGGAGATCAAGGCAAAACCCTAATTATAAGGTCTGCCTTAATACTGCTGCATGGGTGTGTGTGCACCTTTATGTGATCATCTATTCTTGTGCGAGGGTGTGTGTGTGTATAGTGTGTGTGGACATGTGTCTTGCCTTCCCCCGGTGGAACCAGTCTCATTACAACTCAAGCTAAAGTGCTAACACAGAAACATGTTCCAACACGAAAAAGAATTGCTTCATAACCCTCAAATCCAATAACCTGTTTCATAGCCTGAAAAACCTACATAAGCCTCGGCAAACCAGGATGATTATGTTCAATTAAAACATGTTGACACACGAGTTTCACGCCGGCGATCTCCTCCCGTAGTCACTGAGGGGGACTGGGCTCCAGATGGGCCATTTGGAGGATGCTTTCACACTTCGCCTTACAGTAATATTATATGATCCCTGGGCTGTGTTTTAACATGATCAGTGAGTGCGTATGCCTGTGAGGACATCCAGAGACAAGCTCACATTTGTCAGCACCAGCCAACACACACAAACACACACACACACAAACATATACATCGCATTGCGTTGACTGACATGAATCAAGAAAGAAGAAGATGAGACATACTATCAGCCTCTCCCTCTGTGAACCATCATGTTCATTTGAAACAGGTGTTTAGTAAAAACACATAAAAGGCATAAAAATATCGACAACCATATGTGTGTCTGCTGACTGGTGAGCAAACACACAAACATGTAAACACCCCCCCCACCTACTCTCCCCCCCCAGTGTCTTTCTAGCCTATTCGTCACCTCCTGAGCCTCAGTCAACACAAATAAATCAGCCGCCTGCCTCACAGCATGCGCACGTGTTTGTATTCGTGTGCGCATTGTGTTGTGTGTGGTCACATGAACACAACTGGGTGTAAAAAAAAATAAAAAAAATGCAAATGATTAAAACTAATCATGTACAAACACACGGTTGTTAGGTCGTTAGGTCAGGCGTTACCTGGTATTCATTAGGCCAAAAGGTGGAGACGGCCAATTCAGCCTTCAGCCAGTCTTTACCTGAAACACAAAACAACAACATTCAAAGTCAACACAATGGAATAAAATCACAACAGTGTCAGAATAAGTTACGAGTGAGTGCAGGTCTGCGGCTTTACCAGTGTAGGTGGTCACGTTCCATATGGGGTTGGCCAGAGGACCCTTGTTAACCTTGAAAAAAAAACACAAACACAACATCTTTGCACAATGCTTACACAGAGCCCGCTGTATTTAGTGGTCTATTGACAGAGGTTACCTTGAGAGTATTCTATTACACTATAATAATAATAATAATGTATATAATTGGATGTTGTGAGCCGGTGTTTCTTCCTCTGTGGGAGGTAAAGGTCCACTACAGTGTAGATCTCTCAGCTATACGACGTGTTTTCTCCCTCAAGGACCCTTCAGCAGCGAAGACGCTTGCAGAAATGTTTGTGTGACCTTAAGTGATCACGTTTATGAGCAGTCAGAAGCGGTAAATGGTAAAAACCAGTAAAAAAGTGCAATCTTCTCCTAACCTTTACAAGCAAAGTGTTTTCTAACAACTCCCACAAATTGCAAGAAAACGTGGAGCCGAGGGGAAAAAAGATGAGAAGACACGAGTTTCTTCTGAGAGGGAAACAACATGTGTCAGTCTGTCAGATATGTCCACAGCACGTTTTCCAATAAGAACAATATATTCCTAATCAATCATAAGGATATAAGCATTAAAACATGGTGTAGGTTTCAATATTTCAGTGCAAAACTGACTTTCAATGCTAAAGTTGAAGCAGTCAGGAACATCTGTCGCATTAACTTGTGGTTGTTGTTCCATGAAATCCAGACCACATTTCCCATAAACCCTCATTTGTTTTGTCCCAACTAGAGAGTCTCTCCACTGTGACCCAGACAAACAGAAAACTTTAACTTCACTTCAGTTCCTCTGGAGATGTTTTTTGTTGAGTAAAACAATCTTTTGCTTTGTAAAAAAGACAAAAGACTGAACCATGACATCAAACCCTGCCTTCTATGATGTTAACTGTGTTGGACAGAGGCTGGTAAATGGGTTTACATTTGGTCTTGTTTCATGCTAATGTGTTCATGTTTCACATTTAACAAGATACGGACAGTTTTTTTTTCTCTTCTGGAAGCGATAAAAAACTGCAGCAGTGAGATGAGGCTGAGATGAATAAATCACTGTGTTTCTATTGTGTTTCTGCTGTGTTTGTGCTTCGTACCTTCACCAGGACGTTGAGGGTGCCGGGGCTGGAGCCGTCGGGGCTGGTGAGGAGATAGTTGAAGTCGATACAGTGGGTATCGTTCTCCTTCATGACTGGCAGCTGAAATCTGGCCTTTTCCCCAATGTCGTACTGAGAGACGTCCACATACATGTAGGAACCTTGACACGGAGACAAAGACAAAAGAGAAGGTCAGCAAAGATTAAAGAAAAGAATAAAAAAATAAACATCAACACCATCACATATAATTTGAGGGTCGACCGGGTTCAGGTTGTTTTTTGGGGGGGAATCTGACCTGAATCACGACCCGTTAATTCCCTCCTTCTTTTTTTTGTTTTGTTGGCAACCTTTTGTTGCTTGTGCGCCACATACCAGCCGAAGTTTGCGGCTTGAACAGACTAGCAATGGTGCCCTCTGAGGAGGTTGTTAGTGTAAAGGCGCAGTCAGTATTGTGACTGGACTTGTCAAAGACTAGGCTGTGTGCCCACGGCTTGCGACAGATAGCTGCAACAGCTCTCGTCTGTGAAGGAAGGCCAAGTGAACTGTGGGAATAAAAGTATACAAAAGGCAACACTGTATGTTGTACAGTTCTGAAACTACTCTTAATGATTTCTTCCTGCAGCTCATATTTATTATTAACTCCTCCTGTTAAAGGGTTAAGACTACTTGTCAGGTCTGTGAGACTTTAAACCCTCGTCTGTTTTGTCTTTAGTGGTGGGAAACAACACATATCCTGTTGACTGCATGCTCTGTTTCTGCAGATGGTTTTGGTGTCTTTTTGCATGGTGCCTGTCACTTCACTCTATTTCACTGTAGATCCTGTGGTGCATGTGACAAATAAAACATCCTCGAATCTAAGTCGACACTTTTCTCTCACTGTATCTCTCAGACAGTTGGCTCCATCGAGTATTACATGCAAGTCCATGCATGTTGTTTCCAGTATGTGCCAGGGCCAATTACAGTCACCACACTGGGAAACCAGGACATTCTCCAGAGAAAACACTGTGGCTTTGGCTCCGATCACCTTTAGGAATAGGAATCGAACCTATAACCAACTCTGATTTAGTGCAGGACCCAAAATAAACAGGAATCCCTGCTCTCAGCTGCCCCTTCCCACCTGCTTAGGTGTTTCCTCTCCAACAAACTCTCTTCTAAGCGGTGAATTTCTTGTCATGGAAACAAAGCCTTTATTCATTCCTTTTATGTTTGCATGTTTCTTTTTTTTCTCCGGTCTATTTCTCTCTCATTCCTTTTGGGCTTACCATACAAGCATCAGTCCCCCCACAGACACATAAAACAAACCCATGTTCCTATGACTTTGTCATTTGTTTCTCCTTTGTGATTGTTAGGCTGTTTCTTAGCTTGCCAACCACAAATAAACATGGGGAGTGGGAGAAGAGAAGAGAAGAGAAGAGAAGAGAAGAGAAGAGAAGAGAAGAGAAGAGAAGAGAAGTTCTTTTTATAGTCTTCATAAAAGCCACCCAATTTTGTTTTTTCCTCCTCTCCTTTTTCCCTTCTACCCCTTCTTTCTTCCTCTCTCTCCCCTGTAAATTGTGCAGTTTCCAGGTGATAATGGTTCGAGCCGACGTGTGAATGCGAAAGCGGAGATACCCATCAACAAAATCAAAATTAGTGAAGCCCGATTGAATCCATGTAAAGCCGTCAACTCAGCTCGCTGCCAAAGTGGCGCGGGGCGTATGGATACCAGGCAGTCCCTGCAGTTTGTACATGGTCCCTTTCACCGCATTCAAATTCACATCCGTATTTTCCACACCATGCAATATATCATTACCTGCAGGTTTCCAGCAGTGTGACATGATTAGTTGCATTTTTCACAGCTATCCTCGGGGCCAATGTTGTTATGCTTTACTTATTTTCTTTGCATTATGTTATTCCTGTCTCTGCTGAATTCAAATATAATATCCATTTCGGGGTTGTTGTTTTTTTTTTCACTCATATGGAGGTGAAATTCTTCATCCTCCACATCGCAGCGACTATACTGTACCTTATATACCTACAGTGAGTTGAGTGCAGGAAATGGAGCTCAGCATAATACATAATCTGGCTGCGTCGACAGGACAGTCAGTCGGCCCATCCAGATGTTCCCGTAATCAGCTCAGACCTCAACCAGATGTTGTTCCAATGAAATATGATGAAATGTGATATTTTCCTGCCTGATGTTTAATCTCACATTAGCTCATCATAAACGGAGAGGAGGAGGTAGCCATGATTACGTGATTTGTAGAAGTGAGTGGAACAAGGGTTGAACCAATAGATTGATTAACTGATTGGTCAATTTTAGTCTAATGATTAATTACATAAGCTTAGAGCTTCCCAGATGTGTAAACTGAGCATCTTTGGGTTTCAGATTGTTGTTCTGACAAAACATGCAAACATATAGATGTTATGAAACTCAGAAGAGCCTTTTTTTTATTATCTATGGGCTTCACAATTAGCTGAATCACTGAAATTATACTGATGGATTAATCATTCATGCTGCTGTTAGTTACAGCTTTAGATAGAATAAAAAATCCAACAGAAGATAATAAAACATTATCAAATACAAAAGGACTTAATCAAACTAAACAGAGCAGAAGGGAATACGATGGGATCATATATAATTAAACTGAATGAAAGTGAATCAAATGAGAAGAAAAAAATCTATACAATGGAATATAACGCAACACAATAGCCGTGCTCCAGAAGCACAAACACAGCACTTCATCCTGGCTGGTTAATTCTATTTACAAATTATACCATACACAATATACACTATACAATGGGCCGGAGGACAATGGTGATTATCAGTTATTGTTTAGCTAATCTACTGTGAGAAAAGACTTTTCTCTGCAGAATAAAGCCAAACATAACAGGCTTTCAACTGGTGCATACAGACATACAGCCACACACACATACACACATACACCAGCCTTTCACTATAGCAGACACTGTATCCTAGTTATTGGTTTGGCACCTCTCCTCTCCACCCGTCACAAACACACAGCCATTGCCTGCCACCTACTTCCTGGTTCTGAAAGACATCAGAAATGACTTAGGTCCAAACAGGAGCAAAGCCAAACAAGACGAGTCCCCCCACACTTAACACACAAGATGGATGTCACACCGATGCGAAGATGGTGACACTAGAAAAGTGTCTTTAAGATGGCTGCCACACACATAGACAAACAAACACAAACACAAACACACAGCCATTGCCTGCCATTGAAGTATTATAATAATCCTACTTCCTGGTTCTGAAAGACATCAGAAATGACTTAGGTCCAAACAGGAGCAAAGCCAAACAAGACCAACATTTAAGGAAAATCCACATTTTTTCTAATACCCTCCATTCAAAACGTCAACATGGTGAAGAGTTGTTGGTAGGCCAAAACTATGTGTGTGATGATTGTTTATGTAATAAAAAGTCATAGCTAACGATTTTATTGTAACCAAATTAACTATCCCAGTCCTCGCTCTCCGTCTCTGTAATAGAATTCATTTCCTGTCTCTCCTCAATCTGATTAACTCAGTCAGACACTGTAATTTAAATCCATCCAAAATGAACACAAGATGGATGTCACTCCTGTTTCTTCTTTCTTTTTTAGTTAACGGTTGGCACATTTGATAACGATGCTAAAGTTAGTCTTACCTGTTATAAAATGTTCTCCACACACATAGTGATGTGGGGAAGATGGTGACACTAGAAAAGTGTCTTTAAGATGGCTGCCAAGATGGTGTGCCAGCTAAAAATACTCCTCTAACACTCAGAGCCCCAGATATGTCACAAAAGCACAACAACATGGAAAAACATCACCTTTAGCACTTGGGCTAATCGCAAAAAACTGCACGCTGCGAAATTACACCAACAAATCAATTAGGTATAGGTAAAAAAAATATATAATAAGTGAATAATATTTATCTCCTAGGCTGCAATCTCTGCTTAGAAGACAGCTAATCTGAGACATAAATAGCGATTGGAAAATAGGAGTAATGAAAGACTGACAGTGATGGAGGACGCGTGGCGTGGCGTGCTGGAGACTTTGCGATGGATGCCAAGAACATCTGACACCTGAAGTCTGCCAGGTTCTAAAATGGTTGTCGTCTTTTGAAGAGACCAAAAGTCTAAAATGGCCGCTAATAGAATGACGACACAATGTTAACCACGAGGCTAAAAATACCCCCTGTGACAGCCTTAAGACCCAGATATGTCACGTAACAACAACAACAACAGCGGTGGCGGCGGCGGTGTGGTAGACGGGGGGGACAGTCGTCTTCAGCTAAACAATAACAGCCTGCTAATGGGAGGTTACACTTCCAGCACCGTGCCAAATAAATTAACAGTAGAATACCTAACAGGAGGAAACTGCAGAAACATGGCTCCTCATTGGCTGTTTTTTGCTTGAAAAAACATTCAAATGTTTAATTAAAATGTTTTTTTTCTTCTTTTATCTACTCATTGCTGTTATTGTTCCAGCTGTGGTGCTCTACAAACTATTTTACCTTTTTTATTACACTGCTCATCAGCTAAATCTATAATTAATAAAACACAGGGTGGAGACATTTAAAATATAATGTAATCCAATATCAGGCAGAGATTTTTAATGATCATTTTTAGGTCACTGTTTGTGTTGCTGTTGCTGATCCATCATTATTCGATCATTATTAAAACATCCAGTGGACTGGGAGGAGGGGAGAGGAGGGGGGAGGGGGGGGCTGCTCTGCTGCACTTCTAATGCTTTATTAGACGGTACACAGTGGAAAACAAGAGGAAAAAGGAGGGGAGGCATGGAGAGAATGGCATGCCAAATAGGTTTAGAGTGGTAACTGGCTGACAACATTATGAGTCAAGAGTATCTGCTGCTTTAGCCCACAGAGCCACCGAGCCCCAGCCCATGAATGTTCAACTGGCACCGCGTACAATGCCAGCGTAGCATCATCCAGAGCCCGGCCACGGTGAGCGGCGCCAGCATCAACCCTCAGAGAGATTACACACAGACCAGTTTTTTTTTATCTCTATTACAAAAAAAAAACTGCCAAACCGGTCCCTGCAGTGCTACAGTCGATGTTGCCTTGAGCACAAATGGTGATGAGCAACTGGGTCGAATCGATGTGAGGAACAAAAGAACAACTGTTAGCCGACCCGTCCCGTGGCTCTAAAGTGATTGGCTCCTTCACTTGTTGCCGATATCTTCGACGATGTATATGTGACCCATTGAACTGGTGATTAGCTAAATCAACTCAGCCTCCTTAAGGTCTTTCAGAGGCCAGACACTCCTGACAATCCCCCTCCCCCCCCACACACACACAAAGGGAGTAGGTATTCCTTTGTTTACAGGGGTCAAAAGCCAAAAAGGTTTAGTGCCATTGCTCTAAATCCTGCCATGCCCTGAGGGAGAAAAGAGAAGAGGGGTGGGGAGGAGGGGGGGGGAGCCAGACCAAAGTACCTCCAAATTACTGGTGGCTAGGATTTCCTGAGAAAACAACCACTCTAATAATAGATATTACCCATGTGTCCTTGGGCAAAGCATTTCAGCTACCAACTTGCCCCCCCACCCCCAACCCCCAACCCCCTCCCCCACTTCACCCAATTCCTCCAACTCCGTCCAAATACAAAAAACCTTGCCAAGTGATGTATCTGTAATCCCCCTCCGGCTACCTCTACTTCCACCCCCTGCACCACTGTCCTGCACCCTGCTGGCATTATTAACACATCAAATGTCAGATCCTTTAGGCGAGGGCTCTGAACCAACCCCCCCCCTGCCCCCCTTTGCCCCCCTTTGCCCCCCCTCACCCTTCAGCAACCAACTTCCCCAAACCATTAACCTGCTGGTGGCCCTGCCCGTTCCAGCAGCCTCTACAGGTGTTAATGCTATGCTAATGCAGCCATTATACCTCTGTGCTCTTGGGCAAAGTATTTAACCTCTTCAAACTGCCAACGCCGCCCTCGCTGCACGGCGGCACCTCTTGGTATTAGAATAACACTAAATGCTACTGTTTGGCTTCGTACCACTGGGCAAAGGCACCCGGCTCTGGTGTCGCTGCTTACAGTAAATATATGCAAGGCCGCGTGCGTGAGACCGCAACACACAGTTTTGGGAGGAAGTGTGTGTGTGTGTGTGTGTGGGTGTGTGCGTGTGTGTGTGTGTGTGCGTGCATGTGTGTGTGTTTGATTGTGTGAAAATCGCAAAGAGCTGGTGTTGAACCGAACCTTTCTCTAAATGTCAGTGACGCCGGGTTGTCATGATGATAAGCATGAGAGATAAATAAAAGCATTACATTGTCATGGTAACAAAGTCATAATCTTTCACAACAGAAAGATAGGGGAGGAGAGGAGAGGAGAGGAGAGGAGAGGAGAGGAGAGGAGAGGAGAAGAAAGGAGAAGAGAGGGAAGGAAAGGAAAGGAGAAGAGAGGAAAGGAAAGGAGAAGAGAGGGAAGGAAAGGAAAGGAGAGGAGAAGAGAGGAAAAGAAAAGAAAGGAAAGGAAAGGAGAGGAGAGGAGAAGAGAGGAAAGGAAAGGAGAAGAGAGGAAAAGAAAGGAAAGGATAGGAGAAGAGAGGAAAAGAAAGGAAAGGAGAAGAGAGGGAAGGAAAGGAAAGGAGAGGAAAGGAAAGGAGAAGAGAGGAGAGGAGAGGAGAGGAGAGGAGAGGAGAGGAGAGGAGAGGAGAGGAAAGGAAAGGGAAGGAGAGGAGAGAAGAGAGGAAAGGAAAGGAAAGGAGAAGAGATGGAAGAAAAGGAAAGGAAAGGAGAAGAGAGGGAAGGAAAGGAAAGGAGAGAAGAGAAGAGAGGAAAGGAAAGGAAAGGAAAGGAAAGGAAAGGAGAGGAGAAGAGAAGAGAGGAAAGGAAAGGAGAAGGGAGGGAAGAAAAGGAAAGGAAAGGAGAGGAGAGAAGAGAGGAAAGGAAAGGAAAGGAGAAGAGAGGAAAGGAAAGGAAAGGAAAGGAAAGGAGAGGAGAAGAGAGGAAAGGAAAGGAAAGGAAAGGAAAGGAAAGGAGAAGAGAGGAAAGGAAAGGAAAGGAAAGGAGAAGAGAGGGAAGGAAAGGAAAGGAAAGAGGAGGAGAGAAAAAGGAAGGGAAAGAAAGGAGAGGAAAGGAAAGGAAAGGAAAGGAAAGGAAAGGAAAGGAGAGGAAAGGAAAGGAAAGGAGAAGAGAGGAAAGGAAAGGAAAGGAAAGGAAAGGAGAGGAGAAGAGAGGAAAGGAAAGGAGAAGGGAGGGAAGAAAAGGAAAGGAAAGGAGAAGAGAGGAAAGGAAAGGAGAAGAGAGGGAAGGAAGGGAAGGGAGAGGAGAAGAAAGGAAAGAGGAGAGGAAAGGGAAGCGAAGGGAAAGAAAGGAGAGTAAAGGAAAGGAGAGGAGAAGAGAGGGAAATAAATGAAAGGAAAGGAAAGGAAAGAGGAGAGAAGAAGAGGAAAGGGAAGGAAAAAAGGAGAGGAAAGGAAAGGAAAGAGGAGAGGAAAGGAAAGGAGCAGTGAGGCGATAAGAGGAAAGTAAAGATGAGAGAAACAAAGATGACGAGGCGAGGAGAGACAGGAGGAGAGGAGAGGAGGAAGCAGAAAGTAGAAGAGAGGAGGAGATGAAAGGACGAGAGAGGAGATGACAGAAAAGGACAAAAAAGGGAAACTGGACATAAAAGAAACGAACAAACTCCAAAGTGTTTGTGTCTCTTTATATTTTCCACTCGGCCTCCTCTTAGTTAACGCCACCGCTCAGACAGGAGACATTTTTACTTTGTGGATTTAATTTGGTAAAGTCAGTTCCTATCTCAACGCTGCATAGCTGCTTATTGTTATAACATTTTGCTTTTAACATTGTAAAGTAGGCAACCTTCCCTGTTCCCTGCCATTGATTAATGACCTCATATTCTGTTAATTAGACCCTCAGCCCTGAGGCAGAAAGATTTAATTTCCCCTTCATCATCATCATGGAGGGAAAAAAAAACAACTGATTAAAGAGGAGAGGAGAGGAGAGGAGAGGAGAGGAGGAGAAAGGAGGAGAGCTTGGAGAAAGAGGTGCAAAGTGAAAGATGTGGATGGAGATATGAAAGAGGACAAGATGTATTTGCTGGTGCCAACACATCAGTGGAACAACACTCAAACAAACACTCAAAGCACTGCTGATGTTAAAGTACTGGAAAATCTCCAACAACATGCACAAAAAGTACTTGTTCTGCAGAAAACTTGGCCCTTGTAACTGATATGTTATATATTACACATAGAGCCATCAATTTGTATGAACCATTTTTTTGACTGGAGTTGTAACCACACCGTCTAGACATGAACTGGTGCATTTCTGCGATCTTTCATTTCTTGATATTTTTTTTTTGGATTACACTGGTTTAATCTAAAATATTATATTTTATAACCTAATAATATGTTTTTGTCTTATTTTGAAAGGTAACTACTAACTATAGCTGTGAAATAAATGCAGGTAGGAGGTTATTTCTCTTACTCATGTGAGTAAATTCATAAAGAAGAGAAGGGAGAAGGTTTGGTGGGTTGGTGGGTGAGAGTGGAGGCAGAGAGGAAAGCAGCCGTTACCTTGTGGCAGGTCTGGGGAGACGTAGGGCACGTCCTGGGTGTTGATGTGCGTCCAGTCAAAGTCATCGTAGGGATCCTGCTGGTAATCACACTGGGAGAAGCCCTCGTCAAACGTACAGCTTCCTGCAAAGAGAGAAACACACTCAGATTTAGTTTTCCTCCTCGGATCAATGAATACGGACTAGATTAAAGACTTTTTTAAAATTATTATTATTCATGCGACACGTATTCCTCCCCGGTCTCATGGTGTAAAAGTTCAGCTTCTTCCCTGTTGTTTGCCAGTGCGTGTGTTTGTCTCAGCTCATTAACAAAGCACCAGGAGTCTGAGCTCCGACAGTCATCACTCAAGGCCAGTCAGGATCACCTCTGACTCAACCATCAGGGCCTTCAGCTGATCATCTGAGCCCCAGCGCCGCGGCCTCGGGACGGCCATGTGTGAGCTGGCCCGCCCGTGGCTCCGCCTCAAACAGGAAGTCGCGCTAATACAGAGAGACGCCGCTTGTCCCTGACGGCCAGCCGCACCAATCAACTTGCAATGATATGCGGCTTGTGCTGGCAATATCGCTATTAGGAATACAGCGTTTTAGCTATCTGATTCACCGACCCGGCAGCCAGGCGAGCGCTCGTGTTAATAAAATGGCTGCGAGAGATGTGGCTAAGAAAAGCCACAGTGCCATCTGATTCAAGTCACTGGTGGTTAGTGGTCAGTCGCCCACATGTGTCCTCTATGCCCTTCTTGACAGTGGATAAAGTGGGAGTGCATGATATGGAGAATATATTCTATATAATAAACTGTTGAAAACATACAATATATTAATGGATATAACTACTTGGTTATATTGACTCAAATATTGTGCTATAATAACACATATAGTTAATATTTGATGTTTGGATTATTATTGATGCTTAAGTAAACACATAATTTGTAATGTAAACATGATGACAAAAAAAAAAATCCCTTTCCGCCAGTTGAGCACAAGCCTGGACGGACGAACAGTTATTTCAATATTGCAACTAACGATGATCATCACTTCAATTCCTTTCTGGATTAGCGTGATATTTGGTTTATAAATTGCTCATCACAATTTCCTGAAGCCCAAAAAACCTGCTCCACGAGTCTTGTTTGATTCAATCAGCAATCAAAATCCAAAGCTTCCAAATCTATTTACGATTCAAGCTTTAATTAAAAAGAATGGAAATGAATGGCTCCATCACAATATCGCGATCAAATTGGGCTAAAACTCAATTCATTCTTAACACGGTGGGGAAAAAAGCCCACATGTGAACCTGCAGAATTGAAAGTCCATTCTTTAATGGCTGACCTTCACATTTAAACCAGCTGAAAAACCTGCTGAAACACAAACAAAATAAGGAGATATTGTGGAACTTTCCTGCAGCTTTTTTTTTTTTTTGGAGAGCTGCTAAGAAAAAACAGAGAAAACCGCTAAAATAGAAAGCATACAAGAGCAAGCCACCATGAAACACTATCAGCAACCAGCACGATGCAGCAACATAAATCTCC
The DNA here is from genome assembly GCA_030347415.2 of Decapterus maruadsi. Taxonomy (NCBI): domain Eukaryota; kingdom Metazoa; phylum Chordata; class Actinopteri; order Carangiformes; family Carangidae; genus Decapterus; species Decapterus maruadsi. The sequence continues at coordinate 19,845,427 of CM064891.1, read as the reverse complement.
CCGCATTCAGTTTGGCTGTACAGCTTTGCTACGTTTGTCCTAGAGCGAGCTGCGGTGGCGGCAACGGCGGCGGCTGTGATGGAGAACAGAGCGACAGGCCCTCAGATACCCCACTGATCTGAGCTCCCGCTACAGAGGGATACCAAGAGGTGACAGCCGCCGCCAGAGGAGAAACAAGTTAACATCAAACTAAGTGACTGTCTTCTGCTGCCGGCTGTACTGGCTGTGACTCACAGCCTCGGAGATGCATTGGATCACATTCCTCTTGGCGTCATTCTTGAAACCAGCCCTCTCCTTGTGCAATTCACTTCACTCCCATTCAATTCAATTAAGTCTCTGTCACAGCAAGTTTTCCTCCAGTTATAATGCGAAAAACGCCGGGACATGTAGAGGGCATCGCGCGCCACCAAATCCTCCGCTTGGAAATGTTATATTATGGATTAAACTTGGATGTACGCAATCTAATTTACTGATGTCTAACAAATGCACCAGTGTGTGTGTGTGTGTGTGTGTGTGTATGTGTAAAAACTCCATGACTTCCTGTCTCCCACAGTGTGTGTGTCAGTTTACATCTTGCCGTCAGGTCACACTCTGCATGGGTTCAAAGAGCAAACTCCAGTGTATGTTTGCATGTGCTGCATCTACAAACCAGTATACTACATACATACTACATCTACACTGTAAATATATCACTAATACTACACTGTAGGTGTGTCTGCTGCTTGTTTAAAAGGGAGACTATGTCAGAGGTATAGGGAAAAGGTGTGTTAGCATGCAAATATTCTACAAATTTCCTTTCTTTTCTTTTCCATTTGATCCAAACCACATTTACAGATGTGAAAGCTTCCCTGAAAATTTGGTCCAACCAAAGACCAGAGGTGGTCTCGGTCCAGACTTTCACACCTTTAACAGGAAGTTAGGGTGGTTAGCTGACCATAAAGTCTCCGCATGACGAGGATGTTTATCAGAATCTGGACTAGGCTTGCAAATTGGGTACGGCATTGATGCTTATAGCAACGCCATAAGAGTATAATTATCGTCGCCACAATGCAAACTTGTTCATTCATTATCCTAGATCACTACTTTACTATAATAACTTTTAGGGATGCACCGATACCCCATCTTTTCAAACTGATACGATACCGATTCTTGGATCTGAGTACCTCTGATCTAAAAAAAAAAATACAACAAAGATGCAAAGCCACCCTCTGATCGCGGTCTTCATGCAGAGCAATTGCATGCATTGGTATCGGTTCTTGTACTCGCTAAAGTTCACAGATACATAGTACAAGTATATTACAACAGCATCGGACCGATACCCGATACCAGTATTGGTATCGGGGAATCCCTAATAATTCTCCTAGATTGCTACTTTACTTACAAAAATTTGAGGAGAGCTTTGGTGACGTGACTACACCATACACGCTGCTGTTTACAAACCAATCAATGTCAATGTGTAGGCAGGTCCATATGTCATAAAAAGCCCTTTGGTGCTCTGACCAAAACAACCTTGGTTCAAACTTTGAGGTGTGAAAACGCCCTAAATCACTATCTGAACAGTGGTAGCTTTCACTACCTGGTCTATACAACCACTCAACATACAGGCAGCAGACTGTACCTCCAGTGGGTTGAGCACAGTCACAGCAGCACCAGAGATTCTTTGTAGGAGTTGCCGTGTGTTGTCGTCGAGGAATATTTAATGACGTTAGCTTGACTGTTTAATTAATATGGTTTACATTACTGTGATGAGACAAAACTAATGTTTGCCAGGCGCCATTAGCCGATATAAAGTTTGCTAATCTGTACAACGACAGGGCCGATATCTTTGTGGAAAGTTTTGACGAAGGCCAGAGTGAAGCCTGTCTCTGTGGGTTTAATCTATTGAGGAGCTGCAGTCTGACATTGCAGAGCCACTTCACCTCACTTTACCTGCACAAGCATTCAGTTTGGCCTTGTTTAACCTTGCTGAAGCTCCGGTGTCAAAGCCTTTTTTTTATGCCATTTCATTTATGCCTCTGAAAGCAGTATACAGTGTGCAGCAAAATTGGATTTAAACCCACCGTGTTTAAAATATGTGCTGTGGGCTTTTAACTGTGTACACAGCGAGTTCCACTCAGCTCTGATACACTAGCGCCGCAGCAGAGGAGGAATTTTGCCTTGGTTTAGCGGCGGTGAAGAAAGAGAGAAAAAAAAAACATGTCCTTGTTTTAAATTCTGCTTTTTGACTGGTTTAAAAGAACATTTCTCACTCGTGTAGCATTCCTCTCTTTTCATCCGCACACCTCTGATAGACGTTTGCTTTCAGCGGCGAACGCACCAAACACACAAAAAGGCTGTGTGTTCCCGTGTTTGTGCGCGTGCTGCTGAGCAGTGGGGTGAAGCTGTCTGCACGTACGCACCAATACATGCACGCGGCTCACTCAAGTTCTCAGTTAACAGTTTTCCCCTTTCCCCGATGTCCTGCCAACTTAAACCAACACACACACGCACGCACACATCAACAGACACATGGATCTTACAGTAAATCCTTGCTGCCAATAATGAGAAGAGCAGACCTTGAACACTTAACTTTTTACCTCTGTTGCAAAAAAGACTATGTCAGGAGTCGTTGTCTTGTCCAAATGGTGCAATGAGTTCAAATCCATCTGTCTATAAATATATTTCACTGTTTTTAAGTAGCTACAGTGACTAAAAATACAACGATTACTGAACTCTTCTCTGATTTGGGGCTGGTAACTTGTTAATTGCCTATATGCAAGATTAGCGTTCATTTGGAGTTGTATTTCTGTCCGGTTTCTCCAACTTTTCCTCTGTTAAAGGGTTTTCTTCAGTGGATGTGAGGGTCTAAAGTAGAGGATGTTGTCATGATGCTGTGTGAAGCCATTTGAGACAAACTGGCTATACAAATATCTCCTTGCCTTGCTTCTTAGCTCTAATTATGGCGACCACTAAATCCTGAGGAAAATATTTTGGCTTTTCATTCTGCTAAATGCTTCACTGTGTTCACCAGGTAGTCACAAAACTTTGTTTGTCTGCTGTTAGAGGCAACGTACCGTGAGCTTTTAGAGTCTTTTTGCAGGACAATGAGCTTGAAGACGCTCCTGAGAGGAAGGGATCATCTGTCGTCCTCCTTTTGATAACGCACGCCTATTTAAATCCAATGAATGCTATCATGAAGATATTGATAAGAGGAGCATCAAATATTCCAAATTTACTGTATTATGTATCTGTTCAGCGCCTTTTCTTCACGTCTTAACTGTATAATGTGATGTGAATTTGTTAAATCTACAACAGTTTTCAAAGTATGTGCAGGCTCGTGTGTCCAGATGGGTCATTATTGCCTCCCTCCCCTCCATTCACAAGGACACAGAGAGACAGAGAGAGGCCGACGACTGCATGCTAATCACTTCCTAATCAGCTTCTGTGATTGGCTGCCTCGCTAATGAAATAATGGCGACTCATTTGCATAATAAAATAATTAGAAGGACTTGATAAAGGCTCAAGGGCAGAGAGAGGAAAACCACACACACAAACGCGGCGACTGCTACTCGCTCGCACACTCACACATGCACTCAGAGTGACACGGCGCCGGGACCAGCCGCAGTCTCTTTTTCTGGAAAAAGATTGTTGAACGGCATCGGACGCAACATCTGCCACCGTCACTCAGAACCCGACCTCCGCCTCAGGGAGGTGAAGTTGAACAAAAAAGTGGCTTTTGAACCTAAAACTGCTCAGAAACACGGGTGAAGACGGGCCTCAGGGTTCCTCAGCAAGAAATAAATGAATAAATAAATAATAAAAAAAAACCAGAGGAGCACGTCCACTGTTCGGTTATTAGCTTTGATCTAGATTAGTAGTTGACAGCGCAGCAAGAATGTGTAACAATAGCTGGTTTGATTAGCTTTCCCCTTCTCCAGTGAGATCTAACCGATCTGCAGAATAGGCAGTATTAAATCAGATCTAACAGCTAAGGTCTGCTCACATAGAGGCACAATGAAATCAAATGAAGGCCTCTTTTTTTCCCCAGCAAATCTATATTGATGTAAAAAAAAAAAAAAAAAAATGCATGAAAACTAGGAAATGGTTGATTATGAAATCTAAGTCAGAGCTTGTGCCCTTGTCTGTGAGTATTTTATTCAGAACAACAACAGCAGTGCACGATGTTGTTAGTTCACTTCTAAATGAATAGCTATACGTTGCCTCATCTGTCACAACCGGCTCTGCTTCACAAGCTAATGCGCTGTTTGTACAGCTCCGCCGCCGCCTCGTGTGCAGCACCCACTGAATATCACTTTTCATTAGAACATTGCTTAACAATTTTTTGGTTTGATTCAAGCCTGCTATTTAATCACATCGACGTTTGAAGTTATTATTACCAGGAGGGATTTAACGGTGGCTTCCTCCAAGGACCTCGCCTCGTCCTGGATGCTCATAACTTGCATTTTATTAAAAGAGATGATGAGATTAATGTAAGGAAAATGGCTCAAGGTGACAGTCCCGTGAACTGTGAAATTATAATACAGCGGTGTAGTTTGAGAGCAAATACTGTACGTTAACAGCAGAGCCCTGCGTGTGAGATACGGCGCCGCAAAAAAATGTGAGATATGAAAGATAAAGCAGGTTCAGCCGACTCTTCAGATAACATCGGCTGAACTTTCATGACACCCTTGTCTGCTCAAGGAAAACTTTCTTCTCCTCCGCAACTTTCCTCTCTGTCCACGTGCCAATCAGATGACTGATCCTCATCACAGCTTTGCCCTGATCGCAATCCAAGTAATCTGAAAGACTGATTAGAACAAATAGCACTTCCAACGACCCCTTGTTTTTTTTTTTTCTCTAATGTGCATACAGCACAACATAAACTCCTATTTGTACTCTTGTCTTCCTCACCACCGTGTCTGTCTAGAGTTTCTCAGCAGAGCTCTGTTTCCGTCTGCAGGCAGAGATGCTATCACCACAGAGCAGATAAGACAGGATGAGTGAGAGAGGCTGGAATAGATGGAAAGAGTACAAAGCAATGGAGAAGGGGGAAGAAAACACTTTCAGAAAAAGAAATGGGGAAATTAATTTTTTTTTCGAGGGGGGGGGGGGATCATAATACGGTTGTTGATTATATGATATGAAGTGAATGCAGAGCGTTTTTTGTCTTCTCTTTCTTCTGTTGCCTTTTGTCTAAGACTCGATTCCTGTCGCTTCATCATTTGCTGTATTAATAGCAAGAAGAGAAGAGAAGAGAAGAGAAGAGAAGAGAAGAGAAGAGAAGAGAAGAGAAGAGAAGAGCTCCCATTTTGCAAACGGAAATCATTTTCAAGGACAATAATTACATTTACATCATTAAAATCCAATTCCAACCACCAGTAATCCTGTTTCCCTTTAAATCATTCCAATTTTGGCCAAGTCCAGTTAATAATTACGATTGCTGACCCGGATTTGCAATCACATGAGGCTTTGTGGGACATTTTATACCCGTGAAACACTGCTAAGTTTCTGGCTCAAACAATTGAAGACGACTTAAAAGAGGAGGAGAAGGAAGGGACGATGGAGAACTCTATTTGTACTCATACTACACTGTACTATCGTCTAAAACACTGTCCTCTGACTTTGACTCTTCCACTCTGTCCTGTAGAATACTTTGTCCTCCTGTTGCTGTGTTTGTTGTTTTTAATCTATGCGCATGTGTATCACTGAGGAGGCCTGACGCTGTCCGCCTCAAGGACACTAATAAAGTTGTACCTTATCATTTACTTTCTCTGTGTCGCCTCCACTTTGCTGTTTTTTCTTTTTTTTTTGTTCTCTCTCACTCTGCCTCTGGTTCTCTCTCTCCCTCACTGAGAATAGGTGAAATTAGCCTGAAATGATACAAGGTGACATCAGAGAGGCTTGACACACACACACACACACTCGCACACACATACACAAACTCTCTCGTCACGCTTCAGTGGCCCTTGCAGCGCAGCGCGACGCCATCAAAGCCAAGACCCATATACGCACACACACCTCGCCTGTTAAACATACACACTGGCATGCGCAATCACACAACCAAATACACACGACTTCCACAGCAACACACAAACACACACACAGACAGACGCACACATGCACACTCGGAGCGGTAGTTTAATTGGAAGTGCTGAAGGCTGAAGAATTTCTCCTTCATCTCACGATGCTGTAATTGAATCTGAGACGTGTGTGTGTGTGTGTGTGTGCGTACTGTGTGTGTGTGTGTTCAGCTGATTCAGGAGTTTCCATTGACAGTATCAGTAAAACAGAAATGTGTGTTTTTCCTTCTGTAAGGAGCCTTTCTGTCCTTCCATCCCTGACTATCTCCTCCCCTCACCCTCTGCTCCACTCTCGGGGTTAATGCTGCTTTTTTTTTTTTTCAATTCAAATTCAAACTCAAGCAGTTTTTTCAAGCACCACATTATTTTCCACAAACTGATGATTTTTTTGTGTTGTTGTTGTAACTGCCTCTTCAGTGAAAGGCTGCCATGACCTCCATCTGCGCACACTGGTATTTCATTGACCAACACGTCTGTAAGGAGTCTGTTCTCGGACTAAGTGCGGTTGAAAAAAAAACAAAAAAAACGCTGTGTTGCCATTAAATAAATCACTCGCTGCTATTTCTGTGTTTGTGAAAAACTGTGTATTGCCTCTGACCTTACATGGAAATCTGCTGTTGAACGAGGCTTTAAAAAGGAACTTAAATGCACGACTCTTGTTTGGACAAAAGTGCAGAACAAAAAAGTACCAACACAATGCAGACTTCACCATCGACGACCGGCCGTCACAGTGTGAACAGGAAAAAAAGGGGGGAACTGAGCTGTGAGGAAGTGTCTTTTGATGCTACACTGGACTCTTTTCACATGGCAACCTTATCATTAAAAGCTTCAATCTGAAAATGGAAAATAAGTCTCTCAATTTTTCCAGGGATGTTGCATCACCTGTGGTCTGGAAAAGCTCAAGATATCGCCCGGAGCAGGACTGGTGCACACTTCATGTGGATAAAAAAGACACGTCAGCTGTACAAAAAAAGTGTGTGCTGGTACGAGGCGGAACCCAATCATTGCGGTCATGGCTGATTAATCTATCAACCTTATCAAGAAAAAGGGCGGTGGAGATGCTAATAACAAACACAGCTCCAGAGTGAATGTGTTGCCAAAACTAACACTAATTCCAATGATGTGAAATTGATGCAGGCAGCTAATAGTCATTTTTAAACGCTGGAACAAATTAACGTTTTTCATTGATTAACAATTTAGAAAGCGTTCTGGATTGATTTTCTGATTACTGCCAGCCAGGTCAGTTAGTCATCGTTAAAGCATTGGCTAGGTGATGTACAGTACTGTATTAGAACCAGACCCATACTGATGAATGAATATGTATGAATATAATTATGTTAATATAAAAAATGCTGCCAAAGGATGCGGATTCCAAACAAACAGCATCAATATTAGTATCAGTGAGTGTGTTGTTTATTTTTAATATTTGATTAAACACAGGAGGATCAGGAAACAGAGGAGTTATGAATATATCTAGCTGAGTGTTTTTATGTATCTGCTTGAAATTTAAAGGGACAACGAGGAGTTTGTATTTGGTTATGAAAAAAAAAGTCTCATATTAATGTGGATGAATCTATGTGACCCGCACTTGTTAATGGCTCCATTTTCGATAAATATATAATTTTGTCTTTATCATTATTTATTATTTAGTGCCCAGCATTTCCGACTTTAGGTTTCGTGGACGCTGCCCAGCGGGTCATGGGAATAACGCCACCGAATCTCCGTTTATGGTTGGACCTACGTCTTCAAACCACCTTTCGTTCTACTCAATGAAAACATTCTTGGCAAATGTTTTCGCTTTCCTCTGTCCAATAATTTCACGGTGCGTGCAGAGGCTCATGGGAAATGTAGTGTTGCTTTCCAGAACTCCTCGTTGTCTCTTTAAGACGACAAATCTAAATTCTCTCTAACTCCTCGTGGTAGAGACGTGACTGAACAACCGACAGGACCTGTTGACAAACACTAAATACATCACAGCTCTGAGGGAACAGCTGCTTTCTCTGTATTTCTTTCTTTGTCTGACCACAATGGTCGGTACACGGGAGTGTGCGTGTGTTATGCGCGTGTGCCGAGATAGCAGTTAGCACTGTTAGCAGGGGTCGAAACCTTTCATAGACGTTATCTTTATGACATTCACCTCTCTCCTGTGTTTTCCCTCTCCATCTTCTTATGCTCTCTGTCTATCGCTCCATCGTTAATCTCTATTACTATTCAAATGCTGACATTTAAAGCAACTTCACATGCCGACTGACTCTGACTGGCCGCCAGATAAGGCAGGAGAAAAGAGGACGACGACGACGACGGCGGCGGCAGAGGAGGAGGAGGAGGAGGAGGAGGTGGGGACGATGGAGAGCTTGTCGTTCACAGGGAAAATTGGGAAATCCTCCTCACCTCTCCTTTACCCCCCCACCCTCCCTCCTCTTCACGCCTCCCAGTGTGTGAATGAGTTCACCCATAAGCCCCGGGGGGAGTCGGATTTCACTCGTTCTCAGGGAAGCTGAACCATCCCCTCCTTCTTTTTTGTGTGTTTGTTCACCCATTTACCTCTCGCCCCCCCGCACCCACGTCTCTGTTTACTGTCCACCCCCTTTTTTCTTTTCAGTCACCGTCGGTGTGGGATTTCTGCGCTGTAGGTGTCCATTTAACAATTCACTATAAAACATAGTCTTTTTCTAGGAAGTACTGACACACTTCAACTTTTTGTCAAATGTGCAAAGTCAACTTTTCTTTCCTATTTTTTCAGCCGAGCCGAAGCAGACAGAAAAGTTTTATGGTTGGCAATTAAGTCCTAAGGTGACTCTGGACATTGGTATCCCGTAACGTCACCGAAAAGTTACCCATAAACCATCTCTCCCCCCCTCCATCAGATCCCATGTCAGTGTGTGTCATTTTGAATGAGGCAGGGGGGAGTAATTACCGAAACCCTCAGACGGCACTCAGCCCCGGCTCAGAACTGAGAGCACAGCTGGTATTTTCTTGTAAGTTAAAATCCCCAAACAACAAGTTTCGACTGGCTGCTTCCCTTCCACCCTCCGCCGCACACTTGACCTCAGAAATGCTGACTGGCTGACTCACTCCAGACTCTCAGCCTGTGTAAACTTTAACCATCGTATGACTCAAAGAGGGGGAAAATCCTGGAGGCAATTAATATTTTATCGATAAGTCTTCTCGCCAAGCATCGAAACACAATGTGAGTGATGTGTGATTCATTAGACCTAGAATCCATCTGAGGTTTTTCAGTACAATTAATCACATGATTCAAATTCTTATAATTAAAAATGAACATTATCAAAGTGACAATTGAAGTGTGTGCTCTGCTTATAGAAAACGCTGTTGCGTATCGAACCAGCCACTAGGGGGCGATCATCTGCGAACCGTAAGAGTGATTCATGCAGCAGCGTTTCAGGATAAAAGAGGAAGAACAGAGAGTGGATGGTATGCAAAACAACAATGAAATGTGTAAAGCAGAGGGAGGCGAGTTAGTCACTCGAAATGACTAATCAGCATCTGTTGTCTAGTATTTTAGATTTAGGGCAAGTTAATGATAATCAAGAGCAAATGATATGCAAAAGAATGCACATGAACGTTTTGGCACAGATGGACTTGTATTTTGTTTTGAATAAGTAAGTGAATAAGTACCAGTCTTATTTTCAGCAATTTAGCCACAAAATCACTTTATTTAGAATTTAAAGTATAATAAAAAATATTTTGCCCCCAAATCCAATGATATTTATGATCTTAATATTGATCATTTTTGCCATGGCTGTGCTGCCCTGCCCTACTGTACTCAGCTCAGTGTCACTTTTCAATGAGAACATGGGGCTACCTTTACACAAAAGGAGCCTGGACTGTTCAGGGATCGATACGGGGACAGAATGGGGTCACGGTGATTGTTGCAGGTTGATGTGGCTGCAGCGCGCGGGTGGAGCCGCGAGTCCCACACCTGTGTGTACCCACATGTTCCCGGTGCCAGCGAAAGCTTCTTTACACTGTTACTCTAAAACCATTCATCATGTTCCCTGATAGCTGAGTGATAAATAACCAGGAGAATACAATCAAATAATGCTCTATCCATTGTGGAGGATTTGAATGGGCCAATCACAGGGCAGACAGGAGGCAGTTTGTTTCTGAGCCAATCGGGGCACAGCTGAGGTTTTGGACTCAAAAGCAGGTCTGGTGTGGACGAGATAAGAGCAGAACAAACACACATTAAACACCAACCCCCACAGACATGCACACACACACACTAACAGACACACTAGGTAAGTAAGGCCAGATGGAGAAGGAAAGAGGAAAAAAAAATGGGGGGAAAACAAAAGGCAAAAGAGAGTGAAGATGTAGGAAAAGAGGAAGGAAAGTAAAAGAGGAGGAAGAGGAGGAAACCCTACTGTGAGTTAAGAAAAAAATCCCACCCGAGAGCTATAAGCAGGTTAAATCTGAAGCAGCTAGCTTAGCAAGTCAGCACAGGGGCCGGTGACACACTGAACTGCCTGGCTGACTCCTCCAATTGTCCAGCAAGCCGGTTCGCAGGCTTGCCGACTGATTTACTGACTGACTGGCGGGTCGGATTTAGTCTATCCCGTGTTTGTGCAGCAGAAGCACTTCAGTTGTTCAGCCTGTCGGACAAAAAAGCAGTTCTCCGCACTGACACACAAAGAACAACCTGAAACAGCACTAATACTGGAGAGACCGACAGAGACGGGGAGAGAAAAGACAGAGACAAACAAATAAACACACATAAAAATGAAAAAAAAAAGCGCCTCTAAAACATCGAACTTCAAAAGAAGAATAAAGGGCCTAAAATAACAATTGGAAAATGTTTCTGGGACTTCTGAAACCAATAGAAATCAAATATGAAAAAAGAAAAGAAAAATCTGAAATAGAAAAAAAAATAATGTGTCAACGAAGCTCTTTTATCTGCGGTTGTGACACAGTTCTGTCGAACAACAAAAGATACCTAACGATAGCATTTACTGTCCTGGAGGAAATTTACTCTTCACAGCAGCGGCGCAGAAAAAGGGCCGTACTACACACAGCGAGTGGAAAATCATAGAGACCCAAACAAAGGGAATAACATACAAGTGGGAATAACATGCTAGCGGGCCAGACAGCTCCTTGCTCTGAGACTGTCTGCACAGCTAAACATACATTACACATTTCTGTTAGCCTGTCAGAGATAGTGGCAGCGCTGAGGGGGCAAAGACTGCTATGTCTGCTATGGTAACAGGTATAAATAAAGACCACGGCGGCGTGTCAACAAGCCACGGTCCACCGAGCCTGATGTGGAGATGTAAAAAAAAAATGCATGCAACAATATTTACAGTTACTATGTTGACACTGGAGTACAGCTGTTTACTTCCAAAGACTGTATGTGTTTATTCAAAAGGAATTCTGTTTAATGCAACCTGCATGCTATATTTTTGTTGTTGCGAGTTGCAAGTTTATAGCTAACATCTGGGCAGATGAGTCAGAGCAGAGGTAGAGCAAGCTATGAATGCATGCATGCAAGTGTGGCCTTCATATGCTAAACATATTGTTGTCGTGACCTTGTTTGGTTGCAGGATTGATCCCAGCCAACCTGAGACAGAGCCTGGTCTTGAGCCTCTGGTTTAAAGTTTAAAGGAACTATGCAGGAATTTTTTTAGGTTAATTATGCTGCACTTTTACCTGAATTGAACAGCTCTGGAGTGATTGTGATGGTTTAATGAATGACATGTAACTTTTTACAAGGGAGAATGGAGGTTTTCTGCCTTTCATGTAGTGTCTGTTAGCTGAAAACCAACTTTGTAAGATCAGCACCGCCAGCTCTCATCCCATCATGTATGATATATAAGGTTATCTACGGCTCTATTGATTGATTTCTTGCCGGTTTCGTTGTAAACAAATGCACATTGCCGGGAGGAGGGTTAGCAAAACAATAGAAAAGCGAGCAGACTTGCATAGTTCCCCTTTAACTATGATGAAGCATGTTTTGTGGCGAGGGGGCTGCGCCGGCCTGCAGGTCTGACGGGGGCCGACCTCGGACGGTCTCCTCCCAAAAACTCAAGCCCTGTCTTGTCTTAAACTTCAACCTTTTGGTTCAACTTTGACCTACTGCATTTCCTGCAGTTGTGCTTCAGGCCTCACGTGCCTCCGTAGGTGTGTCGCTGCTGTGTCTGGAGATTACGAAAGATCTCGGCGAGATGGGTTAGTCACACAAATCAGACATGAAATGCCATCTAAAATGACTGGCGGTGGCAGGTAGGAGTTTTTAAGTGCCCGAGAGGAACTGGCTGTAATTACTGCAGTTTGTTTTGCAGTTCATGCATGTAGTGAGTCAAGTCTGGCCCTGTTTATTATATAGAAATGATCAGCACGACTACAGACGTCAACCCACAGATGTAATAAATCAGACTTTTTCCCCCTCCAGCGCAAATTGCATGTGTGTTGCATCTCATGTTGTAATAACCACGGCTCGTCTTCAAAGCCGCTACAGGAATGTGAACGCGCGACGGCTACTTTCGCTTCTGTCTCTGCGTCCACAAACAACACGAGTCAGACACAAACGGAGAGAGAGCGCATACCGCAGAGTGTGCATGAATATGAGTGTGTACGTTGTCACCTTCAGCAGCGAAATGTGGTCAAACGTCACTTATGGGCTGGAAAAAAGAGGGATGTGAGACAGAAAGAGAAGGAGAGGGAGAGACGGAGGGAGGGAGGGAGGAAGAAAGGGCAAAATAAATGCTAGCGAGACCTCCACTCCTCCTCCCTCCAGGTTCACAGTGTGTGTGCGGTGTGTGTGTGGTAAATGAGTTTTGGGAGTTGTCGTCTCTTTACGATGGCTGTAACTGGCCCGAGGACAGCTGTTATTACACTTTACAACAGGGAAATACTGTATATGAGTGAGTGTGTGTGCGTGAGTGTGTGTGTGTGTGTGTGTGCATCACAGAAGGAAACGGAGAATCATTACGGTCGCACACTTGATACTTGTGTCCTTGTGTGGGTTTAATGATAAGGAAAATGAAAGATGTTTTACATGGGCCTCATTTGGAAAAACAAGCCGTTTTGAGCAAATGGTGTTAATTCACCTTGATTCAATTATTCACTCATGTCTCATTTTACTAAACTATTGTGCTTCTGTGTGTGTGTGTGTGTTTAAGTATGTGTGTCTGGGAGCTAAGGAGTGGCTCCTGGGAGGGAGAGGCCAGTTACCTACAGGGGAGTGGTCTTTTAATAGAAAACACTGTATGTGTGTGTGTGTCTATTGTTAAGTGACAAAGCTTTGAGCAGGAAATGAGTAGAACCAGTTTCTGACTTCCATTCAGGTTACAGAGCGTTGCCTCAGGCTTTCTCTCCTTTACACACACAGCTTTCCTTATTAGGACGTTGCATTGACGTCCATTCATCGTGGACGCTCTGACCTCCAGACCTTGACCGTAACCGATTCATACTCAACCCTAACCTTAACCTTCCTTTAACTCTCATCATACCTCGAACCTTAATCAAACCTCATAAAGACCAAGTCTGGGCCAAGGTCGGTGTTTTTATGAGTCCCACAGAAAGACGACAAAAACACACACACACACACAGAGACGGACACACACCCACAAGTCACCAGACACCATTGTTGAACGTGTCCTTCCTCTTTGTCTCTCCGTCTGCACATATTGAGGTCAATGGACAGATATACGGTCTGGTTTGAGGCTTAATGGTCAGAGACATGACTGGAGGGAGGGTTGCTGGTTTGAATCTCTGCAAATATCTATGCACTTTCTCTTTCACAAACAAAAAAAACACCAGACAATAAGCAGTGGTTGTCTCTGTGGTGTCGAGCGAGAGCCGTGACCTCTGGGTCAGTGAAATCATGTCCGTCTTTCTTTAGGAGAAACTCGGAGGTCCTGGATGTCAGAGCAGAGGCGCGTCTCTTTATTAGGAAACAGTTCGAGTGCTATCTATTATTTCAAAGGTCAGAATGTAAAGTAATGTAAAAAAAATCCACACCTGTTAGAGCAAAGGCAACTGTGATGAATTAAAATCATACATTAAAATCTGCATCTGACATTTTTATGGCTTCCTGGTTCATCAATGTTGTTTTTCTAAACGGCACCACCGCCATCATTTCTTATGCACTTACAAACAGGGCTGCAGCTAATGATTATTTTTTATAAATGATTCATTTGTCATTTACTTCTATGATTAATTGATGAATCTTTTGGTTCATCGTTTTGTTCAAAAAACAGAAAAATAACTCAGATTACAATCACACAGTATTGGAACAGACAAATCCTCATTGGAGTAGATGGGACTATACTCCACACTGCCAACTTTCTATAATCCTCCAGAAGCAGTTGGGGGTTAGTGAGGATCATGTGAAACCCATTGTAAAGCCACTTATGGCAGGGGACGTCCTATTAAAAAAAAAGAAAGAAAGAAAAAGTGTAGATATACTTGTTTCCTGTCAGTGTTGAAACAGATATCATTGTCACTTGTACTCCAGCTGACAGCAAACACTGTCTCCTGTAAGCAGAAAATGTTCCCTGACCTTCACAGAAAAAGCCTGAACATTAATTTTGGGGACAGCGGAGCATGAATGACTCTGTTCCAGCTTTCTGGAAAATGATTGTGGGGGAAAATGTCGAAAACACACACAATTCTTCCAAAACTGGTAACTTCAAAAAGAAAAGGAAAAGGAAAGAAAAAGCCCTGGCCTTGACAAGAGTATGTGCACTGCAAAAATCTTTTTTTTTTTTCTATGAATGCAAAACTGGATTTGCATGGCTCTGGTTAAATAGATGTAAGAGTGAAGTGAGGGGAAAAAGAAAACACTTCCTCAAGGATGGCGACCATGCAGCTGACCCTGAAATGTCCATTCCATGGGGAGCGTGTGTAGACATTTGGAGGGGCTGTGGCCTATTGCTCCAGGGCGTCAGACCCTGCTTTATCAAGCATGGACCCACACTCAGATCGGACCCTTTAATGATAAAGTCTCAGGGAAGAGATATAGAGGACGGACAGACACCGCTGAAGCACCCATGACCTACCATCTAGACACGAACACTAGCTCCCAGTACACTCTTCATACCAACATAGACGACACCCGTGACATTGCATTCGAGCAGCACAAGAAGCCTATAGTGCTCTCACAGGGAGTCCTGTCCCAAGCTGTGAGCTGAAGACGTGTCCAAGCTGAGAAATCAGGGAGTTTTGTTGTTGTTGTTGTAGATGAGAACGCACATGCCCCTGAACATCCTGAATATCTGTTTTCAAACTGAATCCTTGTCGCCAATTTGTTAAAAGGTAGGAGTTTATTAATATTCAGTTAAATGGTGTCACTATAGCCCCTGTGGGATTGGCGATGATCGCCGACACAAAGCAGCTCAATGTTCAAATATCTCTGCAACCTCTGCTCATTATTATTATTTCAAAAACAACACAAAGCGCCACTTTTTCATATGTATCATCAAATTAACAAACTAATTCATATGCTGCCTTTCAATTACTGCAAATTGAAGCCATTTAATTACTTAACACATTGTGTTGTGTTAGTGCTGCCATGGCTGCGGTCTCCAGCAAGGCTGATTGATTTGTGTTCTGACAGGGCACCAAGAGGTCACCAGAGATACGCCGCTAAATAAAGATGACAGCAAATAAGGAATCAAATGTGAAACTGCAAAGTTGCCGTGCATCAGGGTGTCAGGTGTTGATTATGATACACACACAAACCTCTTGGACTTAAAGGGATAGTTCAACATTTTGGCAAATTTTAGCAAGTTTTAGCAGTAGGTTCGTTATCATTAATTGTCGGTGCAAGCTTTTTTTAGAATGGCGGAGCAGAGCCGCAAGCTGCTCAGAGCTACGCTACAGAGGCTAATGGGATTTCTTGGTTGTGACCTGCACATTCACCACGCTATGAGATGATGACGGAACGTTACAAGACAGAGTTGTTTTAGAGGTAAATACAGACACTGCTTGCTGAAAAACTGCCCCCAATGGGAGCGCGCATCTGCAGTTTTGCACGAATTTACCCCAAAACCTCTGTCTCGTAACGTTCCGTTATTATCTCATAGGGTGGTGAGGAAAACCAAGAAATCCCATTAGCCCCCGTAGCGTATAGCTCGGAGCAGCTCACGGCTCTGCTCCGCCATTCTTAAAAATAGCTTGCACCGACAATTAAAGGTAACGAACCTACTGCTATAACTATAGGGATTATGGCGATGGGCCAATTTTCCAAAATGTTGAACTATCCCTTTAAGTCATCTGGTTTGTTTTCTGCGATTCAACGTGTATGTGGGGGTTTGTTCCCAGTTTAACTGAAGTGACTGAGTGAAACAAATCAAGCGCGGCAGAGCCAGATGACTTCACACGGGGAATCAAGGATACTGTAACATTATTGTGTTACTTTGTGAGGAGAAGCGACCGGCAAACCATTCGCTCCAGTTGAAACAAAGTTCAGTCGCTGCTTATGGCCACCCTCGTGAGTGTTGTCCTACATCTTTGAAACTTTCCCACAGCATTGTCCTTTCCACCCTTGTCTCTGTCACACATACACACACACACACTCTGTTCTTTTTGTTTCATTATACATGCACACACATTCACAATCTTTCACTCCCATTGTGCCACGTTGCGGCGACACCGTGTGCCAAGTAATTAACGCTGTTTGCGCTTGTTCTGTGAACAGTTTGGAGCCTTGATAATGGAAAACAAGTGCAGACTGGCTGCATTTTTATTCATCCCATCTATGTATTTGTAACCTTGCCGATCTTTCCATCCATCCCTCCTCCTCCCTCCCCTTGATCACTCATCCCTCCCAGGATGACCACTAAACACCCTCACACACAAACACACACTCCATCACTCTCCTCCTCCTCCTCCTCCTCCTCCTCCTCCCTTCATGTCGGTGGCATCGCTCACTGCAGCCAGGCAGAAAATGCTGGTTCCTCTCTGGTTTGTCGCACAAGGAAACCATTGGTTGTGATACAACAACCCAACAATCACTGCTCTGTTTGGTTGTTGACTTGTGTCTGGGCCGAACACACACACACACACACACATGCACAGACACACACACTTGCACAAAAACAAACCCGGCTACTTTCTCTGAAGCGCACACATGCACATGCACGCGCACACGGAGGCCGGTCCAGAGCGCAGTCTTTTTCTTGCTCATGTTAATGTAAGTAATCAAAGTGGACAGGGGGCTTTGTAATGCTGAGAGTGAGGCAGGGAGGGAGGGAGGAGGAGGGAGGGGGGGGGGATCATCTCCTTTAACTGTCCACTCCTCTCTGCCTCCTGTCCTGCAGGCGAGGGGGAAGGGAGAGAGGGACTAGGAGGAGGAGGAGGAGGAGGAGTGATAGCGACACAGAGAGGAAACACAGACGTGATGAAAGAGAAGATCAAACCAGTTCCTCCACTTTAGCAGCATTAACAGACACATTCAACCCTCAAACTGGGATTTTTTTTGCGATGGCAACATTATCGTTCACTCCTTTAAGAACAAACAAATCCCCCGACGCCGCACAACGCCGACCATTTACTCAACATTTACTCCATAAAACTCCTGTAATTTCCCTCCGTATCGCTCTCTGCACCATATTAGCGCTAAAAGCATCAGCTCGCAGACGGCTGAGGATCCATCCTTTTTGATTTACGACAAAAAACACACAGAAGCGGCTTTAAAAGAGTAGCTACACAACAAACGCACACATTTACAGGAGAATTGGACTGCAGAGTGTTGTGTTTTTTGGCAGGTGAGGCTGCTGCTGGTTTGTTGGACGGACTCTGATCATGACCGCTGCTTCGCTGGGAAGAGATGCAACCACAGGATGTATATGTGTGTGCGTGTCGTGTTGTTGTTGTGTGTTATTATGCCATGCCCACAGGAGCAGAAGGCCGTAGAAGGAGGCCTCAGAAATGTGTGTGTGTGTGTGTGTGTGTTGTGCCATGGGCATTGTGTAAAATCCACTCAAACAAACAACTTGAAGAGTATAAAACAGCTTCCTTGGACCGAATGCGTAGCCATGGGCGATGTGGTGGTGGTGGTGGAGAGTGTGTGTGTGAGTGTGGGTGCGTGAGTGTGCGCATATGTGTGTTGGCCTGAGGCAGTAAGTGTGTGTGTGTGTGTGTGTGTGAGGAGTGGATTGCTTCATGCCTGGACGGACATGAAAGGTAGAAAGAGACAGAGAGAGAGCAAGAGAGCATGCCCACACACACACATGCACGCACATGCACGCACACACAGAAACTAACACACACACACACACACACATGGAGCAAACAGGAAAAGCCTTTCTCCATAATGTTCATATATGGATGCGTGAACAAACAGAAAATTGAATGCACCCGTCTCCACCGACATGTGTGAACAATGTGAGTTTCTCAGTGTTTTCTCTGAGCGAGGTGAGAGGAGACATTATTCATACTTTACCTCCTTTGGGTTTAACTTATTATTTTTGTGGGGATTTCAAGAACAAATAGAACTATTTTTACTACACGTATCATTTCATTATGAGTTATATTTAGGCTAAAAAATAAAAAAAATTACCATGTTTTTGGCCCTTATTCATGACAACCGATGTTTGTGATGCCTAATGTGGAAATACCAAACAAATGTTTTAATTTGACTACAATTGATGATGATGATGATGATCTGACATTAATTTTTATATTATTAATAAATAGAAGAAGAAAGAAAAGAAGCTACAGATGTCTGAGCAACTCAACCAGAGATATTACCACGATACAAAACAAGAAAAGCACGCATATATCACAAATCTTTAGCATTTCCGCTCGGTGCACAACTTGAATCGTTTGTCTGCCATTGATAAATATCATTATAATCGAATGGTTTTGGATTAATGCAGCATATGTTGCAGAAAAGCTTTATTTAGAGATAATCTGTGGGTTTCTGCATCTAACGTTTTTTTTTTTTTGTGCAGAGATTTGTGTGGCCAGACTTTCCACTTTCCACTGCATGAGTGTGGAGGAGAAATAATAATATATAATATAATGTGACGTCAAGAACAACTGGTACCAGAGCAGGAACATCCCAGCTCTTCTCGCTGCAGTCTAAACCACAAATGTCAGAGTACAATAAAAAAAAACAGGCTCTCCTTGGCCTGGACTCACACAGGCAGCTCAGAACAAGTCCAACATGATGTTAACATCACAAATGTAAAAGTGGTTTGTGTATTTATTATTTTTTTTTGTGTGTGTGTTGCCCATTACAGTAGAGTCTCCCACCGTCAGCACTAGTGTTAACTTTGCATTTAAAGTAGGACCAGCCAGTTAGGAGCAACACCTAGCACAGGGACGGCTGGGGTGGGTGTGTGTGTGTGTGTGTGTGTGTGTGTGTGTGTGCATATATCTGCTCTCACTGATCTTTAGAATATTAAATGGGTAAATCTGTCTGTAACAGCAGAAAGGCTGAATGGAGCACATTCCTCTATACTGAGGCTGATTTCATTATAGATAAATCAGATTCATCTATTCCATCTCTCTTTCCTTCTATCTGTCGCTCCCTTTCCATTCCTCCCCCCTTTCTTCCTCTCTATGTTTTCCTTTTCCCCAATTCTTGCTCTCTCTCTCTCTCTCTCTCTCTTCCATTCTTTTTAGACCCTTCTCTTCCCTTTACTTTTTTTTTTTTACCCTATCTGTCTTTCTCAATATCTGTCATTTCCCTGTATCGGTCTCGTTGTCTGTGTAATATAATGAGTATCCACACAGATGAAGAGGAGGAATGAGAGAGGAGGAGAGGAGAGGAGCGGGGAGAAGAGAGGAGAGGATAAAAGAAGAGCAGAGAGGAGAGGAAAGAAGAGAAGAGAGGAGGAGAGAAGAGGAAAGAAGAGAAGAGAAGAGGAGAGAAGAGAGGAGAAGAGCAGAGCAGAGAGGAAAGAAGAGAAGAGAGGGGGGAGAGGAGAGAAGAGAGGAGAGGAGGAGAGAAGAGCAGAGCAGAGCAGAGAGGATAAGAGAAGAGAGGAGGAGAGAAGAGAAGAGGAGAGGAGAGAGGATAAGAGGAGAGAAGAGAAGAGGAGAGAAGAGAGGAGGAGAGGATAAGAGGAGAGAAGAGAAGAGAAGAGGAGAGAAGAGAGGAGAGAAGAGAAGAGGAGAGAAGAGAGGAGAGAAGAGGAGAGAAGAAAAGAGGAGAGAAGAGAAGAGGAAAGAAGAGAAGGGAAGAGGAGAGAAGAGGAGAGGAGAGAAGAGGAGAGAAGAGGAAGCAGTGGACAGTGGAGAGAGGAACCGGGGGGAAAAGAGGGGACCATAAAAAAAGAAGTGCTGCGTTAAAAAGCTGAGTCCACCAGAGCAGTCACAACAAATTCATCTCTCTTTCTCTCCCCCTCCCTCCCTCGTTCTTTCTCTCCCTCTCTCCGGCCTCAGTAACACAATAAAGGACTTGGCTCAGCTCTGCGTGTCTGCATGCATGAAAGTGTGTGTACGACTGTGTGTGTGTGTGTGTGTAAGGTAGACGACACCTCTTACTCCCTACTCTCTGTCTCATCATTGCAGCTGTTCCACAGAGGTGTGTTTCAATATATCACCCTGTCACACACACACACACACACACACACACACACACGGCCCCTGCTTAATAAGCGGTATTCAGAGCTCCTGGGTTTATAGAAGCTGAAACTGCACTCCTGCACAAAACTGGAACCTTTCTTTCTTTTCTTCATTTCTTTTCTTCCCTCTCTCTCTTCCACCTGCTTTGCTGCTTCTTTTCTATGTTTCCATTTCTCGCATGTTTTCATATTTCTTTTCATTTATTCCTTTCATTGCAAGGTGCAGCGTTGCACTTGTAATTTCTTCTCTTTCCTTTTATTCCCCTATCAATTCTCTTTCTTGACCCTAAATTCTTTCTCTTTTTTACTTCCTTCCTACTTCAGACAAACATTGGGTTGAGTCACCTGCAGCCGGCTGATGTTTTGTAGAAAAAGATTTAGAAAAACCAGCAGACCAAAGAACATTGATTATTCTTTTCAGCCGCGTTTCAAATAAAAAATGTCCAAAAAAAGAAAAGTCACAGTTACAGCTCCTCAGGTGTTAAGATTTCTTTCAAAGTGGAAATTAAACATTTTTCAACATTTTACACCAGAAGTGAATAATCAATAATGGAAGCGACTGTTATAGCTGCAGCTCTAAACACCAATAACCCAAGAAAATGATTATTATGATGATGATGATGATGATAGCTAAGGGACACAATGTCAAAATACTATTATACACTTCTCTCTGTCACGCTACACAATGAGCAGTCAGTGAGCGTTTGTCACACAACGATACAACAGGAAGCAAAAAGAAGAAGAGGAGAAGGAGCTGGAGGAGGAAAGTGGACACCTGGATGAGTCCTGGGGCTCTGCAGGGAGGAGGGGTGAGGGAGCTTCTTTCAGCTGTCCTCTCGCATGGGTGTGTGTGTGTGTGTATGCTCCATATGTGCATTTGTGCTGGAGGAGTTGAACAGGGGGTCATGCCAGATGGACATACACAGACACACACACACAGATGACAGATTCCACCCACTAGCATGGTGTAGCCACGATCCAGCATCTCTCCTGCTCCGGCTTCAGTCTTCTCACTTTCAGAGCTCTAACATACCAACAGAAGGAGATTCTGCTCACGAAAGCTGAAGCGAGCTTTTCTCCTCCAATTCTGCAAAATAACCCCCCGCTCGGGTAGCGTATATATAAATAAGACGTGTCGGGATGTCCTGCTGATTGCAGCTGTTTTGAACCTTCACAGATTCTCTGTTGTCGTCTACCTGAACATGACAAACAGGTGTTGTGCCTGTGATTGCAGATTGAGAAACACCTGCTGTAACATCACAAGCTGGGACGTCGCCAGGACGACGACGACAACAACAACATGCCTCGGCGTTAGAGCCATGCAGCGCGCCTCTAATGCAAATTCATTTAGTTTGGAATTCAGAAAAAGGCCCTTATGTTGGACTGTGATTACTCGCGGAAGGACTCGGCTTCAACGAGCAACATCAGGAAACGGTGAAAAATGACTCTTGCATTATCCAACAGCAGCAGACGCTGTCCAATATGATTAAAAAAACCCAAAGTATTCGTTTTATTTTTACACAGGTTTAAGAAAGCAGTAAATATTCATGTTTTAGAAGCTGGAACTGAAATTGATTAAAGGGATAATTCAGGATAGTTGAGAGAGGCAAATTGGCCCATTGCCATAATCACTATAGTCTTTTATTGGACGGTGCAAGCTATTTTTAGAACGGCGGAGCAGAGCTGCAAGCTGTTTCCCTCATCAAACTCATCAAATACACAATCCAACAACTCCAAAACGCTCTGGTGGACAAGTTGTGACCTGCACATTCACACAGAGTTGTTTTCGAGGTAAATCCAGAGACTGCTGGCCGGAAAACTGCCCCTGA
This sequence comes from Decapterus maruadsi, assembly GCA_030347415.2. Classification (NCBI taxonomy): domain Eukaryota; kingdom Metazoa; phylum Chordata; class Actinopteri; order Carangiformes; family Carangidae; genus Decapterus; species Decapterus maruadsi. Next base: position 19,823,002 of record CM064891.1, on the reverse strand, counting down.
AGGCAACGCACATCAACGGTTTTGCATGAATTTACCTCTAAAACAACTCAATGGGCCAATTTGCCAAAAATGTTGAACTATCCCTTTAACAAGACTCAAAACCCGATCAGTTCATTGGCTGATTGGCTGTTGCAGCTCGACTGGTTTATGACGAGCCGTTACATCATGTATGATAAAAACAACAACAACCTAAAATTGGACTTTGTGCGGTTCTGCTGATTGTCGCGTCGACACAACAGCGTTTTCCGTTAAGAGCCGATCCTGCAGAGCTCTCAGAGGCAAATTGTGTCTATTGACCCCAATCAACCTCTCACTCTCGACACACACACACACACCCAGACACACATTCTCTCACCCTCTCACACACACACACACACACACACACTCCACTTAATATCCTCACCACTCCACTCGCCACTCCATTCCTCACCCAGTAAACCAGCTGAATGTGTGCGTGTGTAATACGAGGTGAGAGGTTAAATGATGGCCATTAAGATTCATCTCTGAGTTCACTACCAGCAAACCAAATTCACACGCACACACGCACATGCACACGACAGCATCCGATGAGTGCGGTCTCTCTGTCAGAGTGCAGCAATTGTCTCTCCTCCTCTTGTGTTTGTCTCCAGCCTGTCATTGAGGCCAAACCAAGTCACTGAATGCATAATGAATGCTGTAATTGTAGCACTAAAAATCAGAGATCACAACAAGCTCCTCTCATTTTGGGTTTTTTTTTTGTTTTTTTTTTAAGCGAGAGGTGAATGTTTATAATTCATGTATGAATCGCTTTTTGTGCGGTGGCTGACCGTCTCTTTGTGACTGTGCTGCGACACGCCGTCTAAACATTTCATCACACTGGCTCTCTTCTAAAGCGGCGCTGCCTCCTGGGATGAATAAAGAGTGATGAGGTGGAGGGGGAAGAATAAAGTGATGATTGAAGTCGTTCCGTCTTCACACCTACAGACTGGAAATCCTCGGCCAATTTCAGAGTTTCGCTGTGTTTACTGCACGAAAAGTGTGCGTTCCTCTCTGACAAATTGACTGGCTGACTAACGGAAGTAACCGGCTGACTGACAAACTGTCTCATTTTCTACAATCTGAACTTTTACACACAAACACTAACGAACGCGAACACACAGAGGGCGGGATGACTGAGTGGACGCTGTGTCAATCCCAGCATGCCTCTGTGCCACGAGGCAGGAGATTCTGTCATCACCGCGGCGACTGTCAGGACGCATCATCGGTAGCCGTGGCAACTAATTAAGACCTGCCCGTCAGGCCTGCGGTCAGCGTGGAAACTTCTACAAACACATTAACCAACTACTGACTGTACAACTGTAGCCTGAGCTACTGTACCTGCCAGTCGGCATCGCATCAACATACACACTGCATTAGTCACCACGCATCACCAGCCATTACTCACACACACACACACACACACACACAACCAGTTCACACATTCATTTTTAATCCTCACGGAGACGATACACATGTGGAACCTATTGGTGCCATTTTATTTCCATTGCTCATCAGATATTTGACCACATGGCTCTTTTACACAAGTTTTTGTTATGAATCACATTCACCACAGTGTTTGGTGATGGGAACTCATGATGGAGGAAGAATACTATTTAGATTGTTTATTGTGAAGTTTGAGCGTGTCATACATATTAGTCCACTGCAAAAAAATGAATCAGATGGCATTTTGATAATGGTTTAACCTTTCATTTTCTTTTTTTTCATTTATTTATTTATCTATTGAGTTGAGACAATGCACATTCATCAACGCATCAGTGTAAATGTGTTGGACTTCGTATAACAGCTAAATTTCAGCCGTAGTCCCAAGGCAAAAGGGGAAAACGGTCGATATTTGCTGGTTCCAGCTTGTTAAATGTGAATATTTACCATTTTTCTGAGCTGCAAACGTGTGATTTTAATTTCTGGTCACATAAAATAAGATATTTGAAGATGTAACCTTGGGCTAAAGACTCACTGCAGTGATGGACCATGAAAATAAATGTTTACAAAAATCTTAATTTGTGAAGTAACTTGTAACTTAAGCTGTCACTATTTTTTTTTTTCAGTGGAGTTAAAAGTACACTAGCTACCATTCAAGTACCTTAATGTGTGGTTTTAAATACAGAACTTGATGTACTGGGTTTTTACACCACTGGAGCAGATGATTCAATTTCTTAAATTTCTTTTGATGATGATGGACTACTTCCTGTCTCTCTCTCTCTCAATGCAAACTAATGTCTGTCGTTCAGTTAACAACATTAAAATCAGGCTTCAGCCTCAGTTGCTTTTGCCTCTTACACACTAATACTAGTGACTGTCCACATCCGTCCACAGCACATTAAGCAGCGATGCGGGTTCACCGATGGAGAGCTGTGTGTGTGTGTGTGTGTGTGTGTGTGTGTGTGTGTGTGTGTGTGTGTGTGTGTGTGTGTGTGTGTGGTCAGTAATGAGGTGTGACGAGCGCGAGTCAGTGAAAGTTGAGTGATCGGCATAATGAGCGACAGAACGTAGAGGAAAAGAGAGGAGGGCAGAGAGAAAGAGAAGAAAGACGGGACATGTGTAGAGAAAGGAGGAGCGGGATGTATTAATTTCTTTTTCATAACGATTGATTACACATCTGAAAGGCAGCTGTGTGTTGTGCGTCTGTGTGTGGGGTTTTGATGCTGCTGGATGTGTGAACCGACATCTGAAGAATGAGAAGTCGGGACTGGTGTCGATAATGTAATCTAACAATTAAAGGGCAACTGAACACTACATCCTTTTTTTTTTCTTTTTTTTTGAAGTTTATCAATTACATCTTTCCTCTCTAGACCTCCCTAAAAATCTGGCAGAGTGAAACCTGAATCAGGCCGTGTCACGTTGTTTCATTACCTTGTGGAGGAGACAGTAAGTGCTCTTTGGAAATGTTTAAATGTGATAATTACCGGCTGATTTTCAAAGGACGAGGCCAGTGTTTTACTTTGGGGAGTGACGATCAAAGTATGACTCCAGGTTGGGCCTTGATTTCACATTTCTCAGATTTAGTTTAAAAACAAAGAAAAACAGAAAAAGTTGGCTTGGCTGAGTGAGGTTAAGTCATCTTTACCTTTATTTACATCTCACTTGTTTAATTTTAAACAGCTTTAGCCCAAAACCTGAAGAATGTGAAACCGAATCAGGCCCCTGAAAGACAAACAGTGATTTCAGAGCAGAAACCGACCAATCTCTGCTCTGGATTCCAGCCAATTAACAATGTAAACACACACACACAGACACACACAAACACACACATATGAGGACAAAGAACAAAGTCCAGTTCTCATGTCTCCGTCTGTGTGAATGTAGGTTAACAACTTGTATTCATCCTGTTGCAGGTCAAACAGCAGCAGCATAACCATAACTCCAAATTAAAACGCTTGCAGTGCATTCTGGTCTTTTTTTCCCATATGGTTGGAAGCCAGTGTGTCTGAGAGTGTTAAATCCGAACTGGGCACAGATTGATGGGAAGGAAAAACTCGCCTTACAGAGCAAGATCAGACAAAGAAAATCCGGGCCCTGTATCCTATCAGACGAGCATAACTTTCACTCCCTCCCTCCCTCCCTCCCTCTGTCTCGCTCCTCTGTTGTTATCAGCAGATATGGAGGAGGTAAGGAATGAAAGAGTGCAGCTGCAAGTGTTTGTTGTGTCAGTCCGCCCCGGTCCGCGCTGTTCTCGCGTAGTTCCTTATCACACTTCAAGCAGCTCTTGCTCCCTCTCCCACGCACTTTTCTCTACCCACTTCTATTCTATATCATTTACTCCCATTTCATTCTGCTCCGTTTCCTACAGGATTACAGTCCAAGCCTGTGCCACTCAGGTTAGGAGGCTGTAACGCATCATCTAAATAGCATCTTATCGCGGTTATGAGCCATCTGCGGCGCGTCGGCCGCCTCTTTTCTCCTCTACTTTCTTAAATTCCGTGCAGAAGGAAACGTTATTACAAAACAAAATCGCTTTCATATCCATGTCCGCGGTATATTGAGAGGAAATGTTAAGCTGCAGGACCAAATACTGCTGACACTAACACTCACAGAGATACTTTCTGCTGGATTTATACATCAAATCTGAAGGGAAAAAAATCTCTGTATAGCTGTTATAGGGTTTCATCACATTACAATAAAAAAGCAAAAAAAAAAAAGGTAAGAAATTGCAACTTTGCAAAGCTAACAGACATGTTAGGAGACCGGTAGCAACAGTCCTGGTTGTTGTGGTGGTTGGTGGGATTCAACAGAGACTTCATCACTCTGTTCACTTCCCAGACACAGGGCTCAGGGTTTTAAGGAGATCTGATTCGCATACATATATCTGCCTGTTAAATACTGTACATTTAGTTCAAAACAGATGACAGCACTTGTTTAAAGGGATAGTTCAACATTTTGGCAAATTGACCCATTGCCATAATGCCTATAGTCTTAGGAGTAGGTTTGTTACCTTTAATTGTTTCCCTTATCATGATGAGTTTGATGAGGGAAACCAAGAAATCCCATGAGCCTCCGTAGCGTAGCTCAGAGCAGCTCACGGTTCTGCTCCGCCATTCTAAAAGTAGCTTGCACCGACAACTAAAGGTAACAAACCTACTGCTATGACTATAGGGATTATGGCAATGGGTGGGCCAAAATGCTGCACTATCCCTTTAAAGCAGTTTCATAAGGTGATTTAAGAGTATAGATTAAAAACTAGTTGTAACAACAGGAGGAAGCCCTGGAATCAGCCAACAAAAAGACAAATGTTTTCGTAGTCACTAGATACAGTATGCATTAGTGCATGAAGCCACGCTTCATTAGTTTGTAATAATACACCAAAAAATCACATCGCAGCAGCCAAGAAAGTAGATTAAAAGTCCACTTTAGAAGTCAGGACAGCTTGTGCTTATCAAAAATGAAAACTTAGTCTTCTGTCAAGCCCACTCTTTGTTCCCGGTGTCATTTAGAGAGTTTGGTTTTCTAAATTGTTCTCCCAAGTAGGTGGAGGTTTCACACTGTTCTCGGATGCGTTGGTTGCAAGCAACATCAGGCTGTGGATTTCTCTCTCTCTTGTTTAAAAAGGCAACATGATTAACGTGACTCATCTTCTCTGGGAACCCAGGAGACAAGAGCTGCATTTTGAGTGACTCAAAAAAAAAACCATCCTACGAACATTTCATTTGCATCAAACTACTCATTTTAAATTTACATCGGCCAACATCCCCTTCACTTTCCCCCAGAGTAACTCCAAGGTTGTAAAAGTGGTGTTTCTGACACAACCAAGGTTTCATTAAAAATCCGCGATGGTGAGATGGGGTGAAATGTTCAAACCAAATAGAAATATTCTACATGTTCTTGTGTATCACCTTATTATGTATGTATTTTATGACTGAAAAACCCATCAACCCCCTTGTTCTACATCTTTTCTATGTGTTTTGTGTGGATCTGTATTATAATTGTGTGTTTGTATTCACACAGCCACCGAGAGCTGTTTAAATCTCTGAAAATCTACAACTTTTCAATGAAAAAAATCCACATACACATCACAAAGCTTAGTCTGTTTGAACTTGAAAAAAAAAAACTCAGTATAAACTGATGAAATCTGGTATCTGTGAGTGAGTGAAGTGAAATAATACACCAAAGAACAAAGTGTCCACCTACTTACATTATGTAAGATGAGCTGTTGATAAAACAACAACTCTTCAACAACTTCTAAATCATCAGATAAGAGGTCATTTCACCCCCCCTCAAAAAAAACAACATATTCAGCCTTATCCGTCAGCTTAGCTGTGGGCATAAACACCAGTGAGGTGTTTTGAACTACGCGTGGCTGTGCTGCTCCATCTTTGTCATTATGGACATGTGCGTAATCTATTGTTGTTTCCAAACAATGCTTACAGCAGCTTGTAACCACTGGCTTGAATGTTAACTCTAACCCAGACTCCAAGGAAAAGGGCTTTGACATTGAAACATGTATGTCTTTACCAGCACCACTTCAAGTTGTGTCATATAAGAGAGCATCAGATGCTGTCCAATAGGCTCGATCCTATTATTAGCAACACCAGATAGACCCTCTAATAGCAGATTATTCCTGCTCTAAGCCTATATGCATCCAAATCCCTGCTGTGACCTGTTTTATTCAGTCAACACCGATGAGCCTTAACATCAACAGCTCAACATCTTCACCAGTGTCGATGAAAGAGTTAAGTGTAGTTCACAAGTAGAAGTGAATTCAGTGAAGTCACTCTCCATCCCCTCCTCTGCCGCTGCCTCCATTAAAGTTTCTCCCTCTACCCCCTCCCTCTTTCAATCTCTCTTGCTCTCTTTGGACCACTAACCTTGATTCACTGTTCTACTCGACTCTGCCTCGGGCTGGGACATGCATCCTCACGCACGCACGCACACACACACACGTGCACAGAAGGGCACATTTACAAGCACAAACACACAGCAGCGGACGCAGAATTGGGAGACCTACACATGTATCTGACCATGGTAAAGTAGAAGTGGTTAGTTTGGGGCCGGCGTGAGGGGAAAGTGTGGCTAACCGAAACCACATGTGGCTGACTCGCTCGCCCGCCTGCCTGCCTGCTCACTTGCTCGCTCCCTCGCTCTCGCTCGCCGGCGTCCAGAGGTATGTAAGCCTCTGGAGCGTGTGTGTGTGAGTAAGTGTGTGAGGGGGAGGTGTGATACAGAGCAAACTGCAGAAAGAGAGGCAGAGTGAGCTCATGGCTCGACTTTAACCTTTATTTATCCAGGGAACAGCGGTGTCGAGAGCAGACATGCCGGTTTCTGGCTGTGCAGCCATACATTCACAGGGGAGGTGCTCTGCTGTAACCACAGTTTTCTACTGGGGGGGTCGGGGGGGGGCTGTGGCTGCATGTGCCACTAGACTGGTCAAAGGGTTAAGTTGCTCTGCTCAAGGTCAGAGACACTAACACTGTACATGAGAGCTACTAAATCCACTTCATAGGTAAGAAAATGCTTTTCATGTGTGACACAACAGATGCTACAGATCTCATTGTCTGCATCCATATATTAAACTGTTTAATCGCTCCTCGGAGTTTAAAGTACAGCTCATCATATGCTCAAAGGGATCTCCATGAATTGTATTTCTGCACCTCTTAATTACTAGAAATTCATAGGGAGTCACAAATATATCCACTAAACAACAGTAGCACTGTAATGGGACTGCTGCTGCAGACAAAGTAGAATATTAAAGGGATAGTTCAACATTTTTGGCAAGTTGGCCCATTGCCAGAATCCCTATAGTATTAGGAGTAGGTTCATTATTATCGGTGCAAGCAATTTTTAGAATTGCGGAGCAGAGCCGCGAGCTGCTCAGAGCTACGCTACAGAGGCTAATGGGATTTCTTGGTTACTAGTTGTGACCTGCACATTCATCACGCTATGAGATAATAACAGAATGTTATGAGACAGACTGCCCCTAACGGGAACCAGCATCAGCGGTTTTGCATGAATTTACCTCCAAAACAACTCTATCTCGTAACGTTCCATTTTTATCCCATAGTGTGGTGAATGTGCAGGTCACAGCTTGTCCATGAGAGCATTTTGGAGTTGTTGGATTGTGTATTTGATGAGTTTGATGAGGGAAACCAAGAAATCCCATTAGCCTCCGTAGCGTAGCTCTGAGCAGCTCACGGCTCTGCTCCGCCATTCTAAAAATAGCTTGCACCAACAATTAAAGGTAATGAACCTACTGCTAAAACTATAGGGATTATGGCAATGGACCAATTTGCCAAAATGTTGAACTATCCCTTTAAAACATGTCGGTGAAACTTTCATGCACTGCATCATGATCAGTGGTGATGTCAATGTGCAACAAAGAAAAAGAAAAGGCCTGGATCTTATTCCCACAAATGTGGCTTTTCCCTTTTTAAGAGTCCTGGCCTCTGCTTTTCACCCGACTGCATGAGGTACAATTTGCAGCATGACACAACTTCCTGACATGTTTAACCAATTAAAACTAACGGCGCACACTTGCGACTTGTGCGTGAGTGCAGCAGAGCCCCTGCAAAACTCGCTAATTTATCAACAATTTACGAGTGACAAACATTTTGTGAAAGCGCTGCCATGTAAAGCCAGCGAGTGGTTGCAGATCTCCCCCGGGTAGCGTGACTCCTGTAAAAACGCTGCATGCATGCTGGTTGGTTTCAAATAAACTTGGTTTTTTTTTTTTTACGTGAGTCATTTTCTAACGTTTATGTCTCCGAAAGCAAAAATCCCTTCTTGTTTTTTGTTTTTTTTTTGCATTGGGATTTCATTCCGGGTCAACGCGCTGGTAAATGATAACAATAATGAGTGGAGATAGAAGCTGTTTATACCACGAAACATCAACACGCAAAGACTGCAGCGGTCAGGTCTCACAACAACCTGTACTTAACTTCACACAGCTCACTTTGTAATGAGGGACTAACCCTGCAAGACAGTGTGCTAAGGTAGTTTTGTGTGCATGTGTGTATATGTGCGTGTGTATCTGTGTGTGTGTGCGTGAGGTTGAGTGTAAGAGACAGTTTGTGTCATGGGGAGGCAGAGCTGTATCTGCTAACCGTTACTCCGACAAGACAGCTCGCTTGGCTCACGCACACACTGACACACGCACACAATAAACACACATGAGATGCACACAGAGACACTTCATTTACCTTTGGCCCAATATAGACATAGTGACAGTTAACCTCGCCACTTAATGCAGAGGGACAGTTTCTCCTACAAAGACTTATATTCGTCGGGAGGGGAGGGTGTGTGTGTGTGTGTGTGTGTGTGTGAGTCAGAGTAAATCTGGCTGAACTGAAAACAGAGCAGAGAGAAAACACTAACAAAAGCATTCCAGAAAGTGGGTGAGAGAGATAGCGAGACGGAGGAGAAGAGGGAGGCAGAGCAAGGGAGACGGAGTGGAGGGGTGAGGGGGGGGTGAGAGTGTTTTGCACCAGCGTGACCCTGTAGAGACAAATTTGTTCTTCGGTTTCTGAGATAAAACATTGATTGTTTTCTATAACAGCTTTGTTAACTCACATCAACTTGGCCGGATGAAGTAAATGACAATATCTCTCGTTTCTGTTTCCATTGTGTGATTTTTACTGTTGCCTTGAGTGAGTTTTCATTAAAGTCACTGCAGCAGATTCACAATTATTGTTTCCCACGAAGGCAGATGTGAGCGTTATCTTATAATGGGCATCTCTGAAAATCTAAAGATCAGTGTTTATGACATTAAAAGATCATTGGCGATTCATCAATACTGGATTTACAACTTCAGGAACTTGTGATGGACATTTTAAGGTTTAATCAACATTGAAACTAGTGGTTTTTGCAGCTCTAAGATAATTAAATGGTTGGTTGAACTTTTAATTATTTGCCATTGGTTGTTGTAACGACTGTCAGCTCTTAGATGTAAGTTGTTAAAAGATATTCAACATAAATGTGACTCATTGTCAACTTTTTTTTTTTTTCATTTTAGACGAACATGTTGGGTCGTTGCTCCAGGTACAATTACATTTTCCACCTGAAACACGATCCTCTCACTTTATCCCTGTAATACAACACCATTCAGTCTGGATTTGGGAACATGAAGTCCCACCCTTGTTTTTGTTGTGGGGGGAAACTGGAGAAACGTGGAGAAGTGGAGGTAGGAGGAGGAGGAGGAGGAGAAGGAGTGAGAAAGAAAGGGGGGAGGGTTTGATAAACGTTGTGTTGCTTTGTTGAGGTTAGTGGGCCATAAATTCCAAGGAAAGGGAGGGATGGAGGAGAGGAGAGGAGAGGAGAGGAGAGGAGAGGAGAGGAGAGGAGAGGAGAGTTTGTTTGACTAAACTGACTGATTTTGCTCGGCTCAACCAGACACGGTGGAGTCTGCGTAGTATCAACATCGCAGGGGGAGTGTGTGTGTGTGTGTGCAACAGTGTGTGTGTGTTTTGCCAGTGTCAGCCTTACAGAAAAATCAAACACCTTCACATTAAGAATCTCGAGGCGTCCTCCCAATGAAAACATCACACGTCCTATTTTGGTGTTTTTCTTGGTTCAACGTGTTGCTCCGCAGCTGCGTCCACTGGGAATTCCACTGCTCCGCTTTCTTATCACTTCCAGTGGAAAGGACACACTGTATGCACCGTTTGCAGGCTTTTCTCTGTCTAATCGGGCCGGCCGAGCTCACGGTCAGCGTTTTCCCACAAGAATTTATTCAGTCAGTGCTGCTCACTTAAAAGCACAAGTGCCGTGGGGGAGTTATGGTCCCAGTAGGTGTTCCAGCCCTACGACCGTGAAAAAACAATTGTTTAGGTTCATGAATGCATAGGAATAAATCTGAATGGCCGGGTGTTTGGACAGTATAGGAGGGGGGAGGGGGGGGGGGGTTGAACAGCAGCAGACAGCGCGGGCCCCTCTGGAAGCTGAAGCTGTTGGAGGTGCCGTGTGTTTGAATCCTGATGTAGGCCAGATGTTTACATATCATCCCCAACCTTTTCTTGATCCCTGAGAAGCACGCCGCTCGGTTGTAACGTCTCATTTATGACGACAAAGCCTCACTGGATGAGGTTAGAAGCCTCGCTGTTAATACTATACTCACATGCCTGTGTGTATTTTTGGTCGCTGTTATCACTGCTCCTCTTGATACAAGGCCATAAAGTGAAGTGTGTCTCCAATGGAAGAGATAAGAAGCCAAATACCGTCCTGACTCTGTCTTCAGCTTAGGGGACGATAACATGAGGCTTCATTAGCCTGAATTAGATAAATCAAGTGTAGAAGTGGGTATCACTATTTACAATTGCAGTAATCAATGTCAGAAAATATCTCATACTTCAATAAAAAATTGAAATGTAATAGTCCTAAAATAAGCAAGTTTATTTGTCTAAACCTTTAGGCCTCAATGATTGAAGTAATTATTCAATAATTAAATTTCTGGTCATTAATCATTTGGTTTTAACTGTTTCATCACATTTAATGAAACAGAGGCGAGTTCAACTTGATAGCTGGAGGATATTGAATTACGATGGCTGATAACTTGGGTCAATATCTTTAATTGATGCAGCACTTCATTTATATAATAAGAATACTTTTTGTCTACTATGTTAAACTTGCTACATGACAGTGTTTCTGATAACGGAGGCTGAGACGGACCAACCGGAGATCTGACAGACAGACAGATGTTCAACATTCAAATGTCTGTCTCCAAACTCCCACACACCGCCTGTCTGTTACAGTGATTGACTGTAGGTGCGTACACTTGTGCGCGATCGCTGTCAGACTGACCATGTGTCTGCAGTCATCTAGTCATCTGCAGACAGGAGGGACACATAGACGCAAGCTGGATGGCGGCAGGCAGACAGACGGACACAGATTAGGACGGCAGACAGACAGACAGACAGATAGATAGATAGAAAAAAAAAAGAAAAACACTGTGTAACATCATTTAGAAAGGGGAAGATAGAGCTCGGGAATATCTGCCAGAAGATTTAAATCTCTGCTCACACAGACAGACGGGAGCGCCAGCGCCGTGGTGATGTGAAGATACATAGTCGGGGATGGAGATGATAATCTTAATGGACCGGTCATCTGTCTGTAAGCCGCTAAATTCTCTCACATACACATACGCGCAAGGGGGTTTATATATCTCGAAAGCTTTCTGCTGCTCTTGAACTGAAATCAGCTTTAAGAGCGCAGGAGAGTGGAGTTATTGGAGAGGAACGTAAGGCCGGTGAAAACAGAGCCGCTGTCTTTTTGATATGACTTCATACATACGAGGCAGAGACTGACTGCAGCAGAGCGTCCTCTGGGCTTTTATCAGGAGGCTACACACAGATCAGGGATGAAACTATGGCATGCTGCTCGTAGGTTGCTCCTGGCTACGTGTTTGTTCGGCTTCAAGATGGATGTCTCTTTAACTGTACTAATGTAAACCACTTCAGCGACTGCCCATGGCTACACATACACAAACACACACAGGCTTTGCGAGGCCTATGGGTATGTATACAGTATCCAGTCCTTCTGAAACCTTAACACAAAGACAGTCAATCCAACATAAACTACAAACACATTCACACGCTCATTTATAGAATATGTTTCTTTGCCCCTCGGTGTAACATTAACCTCCATAACTCATTTCTAACCTTAACCCTTAAGGCCAATTTATACTCCGGTATTGACTCAATGCCACAAGTGCAGCCATGTATGCTTTGCTTTCCCAGAAACTGATGTGCACCTCCCTGGAGATGTAACTACAACCACAACTGTGATTGGTCAGCTTGGTAGCCCGTCTCGTCCATGATATAGCCTTGACCCTGTTACACAGAGATCCTGCTATTCCGCCATTAAGAGGACTCCTCATTATGGCGCCTTTGCTTGTTTACTGTCAATCCAACATGCATCCATTTTACATAAGTCTCTCTGTTAAGTTATATGAATGAACTAAGGCTGTCAGAATGAACTCCGCTATTCGAACGGAAATTTTTGAAAAAAATGAGAACATCCGAAAGTGGAAACTGATCATTGAACGTGTGCCTTCCACAACGACGTAAATTAATGTTGATAAAACAAACAGTTTTGTTGTTGTGCTTGACGTGGTGCTGCAGGTTCAAATTTACAAGTGTTTTTTGTTAATTCCCCGTTCATTCGGCTGCGTGTCGATCTATGGAGAGCTATCAGGAAGGGATCAAGGGATCAAATGTGATTTGGTTGGAATGCCCTTTAGTGGATGCAGGACATAATAATAAGCTGGTATAGGAGTCTATAATGAGCTAAAAAATAAAAAAAAACGTTGAAAATTCGAATATAACAAATATTTAACATAAGAAGCTTTAGAAATTGAAATCTGTTTTGGGGGGAACTGAAAGCCCTAGAATGAACCGGGCTTTACCTGTCCCGTCTTGATTCACAAGAAAAACCAAGAGCAGTACAGACTTGCCCTTTTAAGGGCTTTTATTTCAAGTTTGACTCATGGCTAAATCTAAGCCTAACCTTTAAATACCACACCTTTATTGTCTCTACCTCATCTGCAAACTATCAGCTGTGAACCAGCAGAACAATCTGGGTAGTTTTAGTTTCAGGGATCGAGTCTGGGCAACTCTTCTGATCTTAGTGAGAGCAGATGTAGAACCTGCCTGAACCTTGTTCGAGACCCTGTCCTGCTTAATACGAACTGACAGTATTTATGCCCTGCTGAGCTTTCATTAGGTCTCTATTAGTTTATTATTAAATTATTTAGCCTATGTCTGACTCCCCAGCACATGCAGAGAAAAATATAGAAAAAAATAAACCGAGCGTCTTCTTGCACTTTCTGAAGATTAACTACAATATGACCTTGTGTACAACCTACAGAGGAATTTTATTCCTTTCATTTCTAAAATAAAGTATAAACACTGTATTTGCTCAGACTTTTGTCACAGCAAACCCGGTGGGATGCCAAACAGTTACACAGTGATCTCTCAGTCTGTCTGTCTCGGCTGTGTGAAGCGTCTGCGGTGTATTTTACCAACCTGTCACTTTCACAACAAAAAAAAACAAAAAACAAAAAAAACAAGCCGCTCATTAACATCCAGACGCTGTGAGTGTTTGTGCGTGTGTGAAAGAGAGACGGAGAGGGAATAAAGATAGAGAGTACGTGTGAGAGGATGTGTGGCGTGGTTGAAGTGGACTCTTGTGAGAGGAAGAAGAGAAGAGAAGAGAAGAGAAGAGAAGAGAAGAGAAGAGAAGAGAAGAGAAGAGAAGAGAAGAGAAGAGAAGAGAAGAGAAGAGAAGAGGTACTTGGCTAGTGAAGGAACAAAGTCACTTGGAGCTCCTTTATTAAAGAGCAGGCTTGACTAAACAAACAGCACCTGGAAACTTCAAACCTCCCCAACAGCTGTCTCACTACAGACAGACAGAGACAGACCAAGACGTGATGGGAAACACACAGACAAATGGCAAATAGATTAACTGACAGTCAGGCTGGCAGAGTCACAAAGGCAGACAACAGCAAACCAGTACAAGGGCGCTTCAAATATTTCATCAATTCAATTAAAGTTTTGTCACTGTTGAAATTATTTCTGGGGAGCAAAGCAGCTGCGGAGACATGACCTGGATGAACTGAAACTATTTCAACATTGAATCAAATAGTTTCAGCGAGAATCAAATAGTTCATCGACGTTTTCATACTGAGCATATTGTACTTCAATACTTGCTAAAGTAATGAGACTTTGTACTGGTCTGTCAAGATGAGCTGGTTTTAATTACACAACCCACGGTTAAATGAGCACCATGTCAGACCGGGATGGTTAGTAAAAAACACCGAGTTAGAAGACAGGATGACTATAGATGACACAACCACCGGTTAAATCACTACAATGGACGGCTACACATTTAAAGGGATAGTTCAACATTTTGGCAAATTGGCCCATTGCCATAATCCCTATAATATTAGGAGTAGGTTCGTTATTTTTAATTGTCGGTGCAAGGTATTTTTAGAATGGTGGAGCAGAGCCGTGAGCTGCAGGCAAATGCAGAATAACGCGCATGAATTTACCTCTAAAACAACTCTGTCTCGTAACGTTTCGCTATTATCTCATAGCGTGGTGAATGTGCAGGTCACAACTTGTCCACCAGAGCGTTTTGGAGTTGTTGGATTGTGTATTTGATGAGTTTGATGAGGCAAAACCAAGAAATCCCATTAGCCTCCATAGCGTAGCTCTGAGTAGCTCACGGCTCTGCTCCACCGTTCTAAAAATAGCTTGCACCGTACTCCTAAAACTATTGGCAATGGGCCAATTTGCCAAAATGTTGAACTATCCCTTTCTGTTAGGTGTCAGTTAGTGGAGACGTGGCAGTAGTTTTAATGACAACAAAGACTAAAACAACAACAACAACAGTGATGATGATGGCGGTAACAGATGAAGCTCAGCTCTTGGCTGGCCGGTCATAACTCACCCTTCTCAGCGCGCCCCATGTGAGCTGGGTCCAGTAGAAGCAGAGCAAAGAATAACAAGACAAGAGTTAGATTGGAAAGCATGCACAGACCAACACAAGTGTGCATGCTAGATGCAGTGTGTGTTTTTCTTTTTTTAAGATTCAGCATCACCCCTCTGTGGATCCACAAGAGTAAAGTGCACTTAACTTTGATAATAACATTACACAAGCTACCTCTACTCATCCATAATGCTGGGCTTTTGCATACGGCTGAGTACTCAACGTCTATATCTATTATGGAACCAAAATAAATGTGTCCCCAGCACCACAGCGTCTATCAAAGGATGTTTGCTCTTGATTTACTCCTACTACTTCAATCTTTGATCAGACACTTTCTGATCTGAGTCATACATTGGCCAATTTTAGACCGGCTTTATTTAGACAAAGTGTTGAGATTCTCTGTAGTTTATATCGATAGGCCTTTCACTTGGAAAAAATGATTGTTTTTAATGTATCACATGCATCAGGGTTATGAGATTTCAAGCAATACTGTTGAAAATACAAAGCTGTTTAGCTTGAAGACCAAGTATGAGGCGTGCTTTGTTGTTTGTTTTTTTTGCAGGTCAATGGCCAAAAACACTGAACCAAGTCATGATATAATAAAACACAGCACCTATAAAATAGCTTTCAAGCGCTTTGAAATGTTCAAGCTTTATTGTCTCGTTGCATGTACCGCAATACTTGAGAGCCATTCTCCTTAGAAACAATGCACGGCAGCAAGAAAATGAACCAAACGCCTCGGAAATAATGTGAAATAAACGCACAAACATAATAATAAATGTATACAACCTCTCATTTAGCACAGACACACTTCAACTGGTGCTAAAAAAAAAAGCGCTGTGAATCAGTTGATGAGGTTTTCACAAACTTTAGCTTCAAACCAACACATGTCCGACCTCAACCTTTACCCCCTGCTTCACCTCGACCCCCGCTTCCCCTAAAAATAATCGTTTTCCCAAGACTGTCGTCACCTGCCTGCTCCCAGTCTCCTCACTCACACACACACACAGAGGCCATGTCTCCATTACATACATCATTATCATCGCACACAAGACTACACAACTGGTGCCGAGGCTGTTCGCATTTGTGTCTGTGTGTGAACGTGAAGCTAGAAATGTGTGTGCGCACTGTAATGTAATTAATCAGCTGAGAGTGTTGATTACTTAATCTGTCATTAGCCAGCCGTGTGTGGAAGAGTGTGCGTGCAGGAATATGAGTGTGTATGCGAGGTGGCGGTGTGTTTCAAGGCCCTCCTTGTACCGACAGCTGTGACCAGAGCCAAACAGGGCAGAGCAGAGATTGATGATACTGGACTAATACCATCATTCATCAGGGATGTGATATTTCAGGGGTTCTGGATTTGTTTTGGATGTGCTGCCTCGCTTCATTTCCACTGGGACTGCGCTATCTCCTTGGTTCACTTCCTGCTCGCTGACTGATGATTTACACCCATCGTGTACCAGTGCCTAAAGGTTAATCCTCACAATAGCAGCAGGTACTTTCCCATTTGTCTGAATTGTGCATGAAATATCCGCTGGGGATGACTAAATATTCAACTTTGACTTGTTTCTCTACCGACAAGTTGTGACGGAAGAGTTGTCATGTTGCCACTCACTGCTACAAGCTTCTTCTTAGAGTATAAAGAGACTCCATTGCCATAGTAACTATTAAACAGCATTATAGGGGTGAAGATATCTGATTGATTGATTGATTATATCACAAATACCATCTTGTTTAATAGCAATTACATCCTTGTGCTAAATAAGGACAAATCTTTCTTGTCTATGTCAATGACTTGTTTAAATGTTCTACTTTAAAGGGACAGTTCAACATTTTGGCAAATTGGCCCATTGCCATAATCACTATAGTCTTTTATTGGACGGTGCAAGCTATTTTTAGAACGGCGGAGCAGCGCTGCGAGCTGTTTCCCTCATCAAACTCATCAAATACACAATCCAACAACTCCAAAACGCTCTGGTGGACAAGTTGTGACCTGCACATTCACCACGCTATAAGATAATAATGAAGGTTACAAGACAGAGTTGTTTTCGAGGCAAATGCAAAGACTGCTGGCCAAAAAACTGCCCCCGACGGGAACATGCATGAGCGGTTTTGCATGAATTTACCTTGAAAACAACTTGTAACGTTCCATTATTATCTCATAGTGTGGTGAATGTGCAGGTCACAACTTGTCCACCAGAGCGTTTTGGAGTTGTTGGATTGTGTTTTGACGAGGGAAACCAAGAAATCCCATGAGCCTCCGTATCAGCAGCTCGCAGCTCTGCTCTGCCGTTCTAAAAATAGCTTGCACCGACAACTAAAGGTAATGAACCTACTCCTAAAACTATAGGGATTATGGCAATGGGCCAATTTGCCAAAATGTTGAACTATCCCTTTAAGAGAAAGTGCAACATTTCAAGAAAACTTTGCACTTACAAGAAGTTTCATCTCAAAATGTGGTAGGGGAGAAAAGGAGCAACATTTCTAAAGTCTAGGGGAGGCAAAAACTGAATGGGGGGAAAAAAGTCATCACAGAAACGCCATGATGTATCAGCATCACTGGTGCTCAATTAACTGTGCCCTTTTAAACGTGGCCTCGGGGACGCAGCCAGGTTCATGCCCACATGCCATACATTCATTTAGGATCCATGTCCCGCTCTGATAACAACATGTCTGCTGGTTAGCGGGGTTTCCTGGTGGTATGTCGTTCTCCGTCAAGTCTGGAAACCTGAGTCTCAACCTGTGTCAATCATGTCATGTTCTCACTCTCCCTCACGCTTCTTAACCCTCTGACAGCAGCGAGAGGTTGCGCCGTCGCTATGTGTCGCTAATCCACTTTTCAACGCAGACCCCTCAAATTCATTCACAGACACACACACAAACACTCATGCACACACACATACTAATGAGGGATTAGCTAATGAATTCTCTCAACAGATTAATTACATTTTATACACACACGCTTGTGTGCACGCAGACTTCATCCCCAAACGGCTGAAGAAATGAGCCAGTGCTTTCAAAGACTTTTTTTTCTTTTTCTTTCAGAAATCTATGGCTAAATTGAAATCCGCAGAAACAGATTGGCTCCGGGCAAAGTGGCGTTTCATTTGAAGAGAAAACATTAAGATGCATCTGAAGGATGGTGAAGTCAAGCATTACTTTTGACGAGTAAATAAATAAAGCGGCCTTTGATTTGGCGCCATTTTACATGGCATGAGTAGAATGAGGCATTCTCACGTGAATCTAAATGAGAGGCAAACATTTCACTGTAGCTACAGTGGAGGGCTTAAAAGCGTCGGCCTCCCTCTGCCTCTCTTTCTCTTTATGTGACAGCAACGCACACACGGAGAGACACACACAGACACACTCGCACTCCCCTCCTGCTGTTTTCACAGTCTCATGAGCGATGGAGATGCCCATGGCCAAAAACTGATGGTTGCAATTCTTGTTTTTTTCCTTTTTCCTCCTCTCTCTCTCACTATCACTCCCTTTCACTTCAGAAAACAGACAGATTCATTTCATCTTCCAAATGGTGCAGAAAAGTAATTATAATTTAACCAACTTGGTTTTAATACTCAAAATACTAAAATAATTTACAATTATAATTAAACCAGCTCAGATTTGGCGCTCAGTGGCAGAGGCAGTCTTCTAATTCGTCTGGAGACTCTAATGGAAAACAATTATTTCACTTCATTAAGATTAAAGACGCTGGGAATCTGTGTCACAACTCGATCAGAGAGGAGACAGATTTAGAAAGTTGTCAAATTAACATAAAGTCAGTAGCTGACTTTGTAGAGGCAACGAGACGCTTGCTCATTCACAATTATTACACTGCCTTTAAAAAGCGATAAGGCAAAAAAACAAAACTGCAGCGAAACAGCGTGATAAGAGGAGACGAGAGAGACTTATTTACATAAATGCCATAATCTGTAAATTTAACTTTCTAAATGGGAAACTGGGAGATAGCGGCAGAAATGAGACAGAATTAGAGGAAAAACATCTTAACACAAACTCTAAATGACTTTGTGAAGACGTGATGGACAGTTTTCCATCATCGCCGCTGATTTTTTTTTCTCGTCCTCGTCACTGAAACAGGAACTGATGCTGCGTCTCTCCTGTGATTCGCTGGGAGTTCATTTCATCATCGACTTGACTTCCGATCTGACAATCACCACTTTTTTCTCTTTTTTTTCTCCCTCAGTGGCTGTTCACGCTGGCTGCATTAATGATCTGCTTATTAACCCTTTATCCCCTCCATCAGTTGCACATTTTATTGAAATTAGATTATAGTGCTGTCAGTGGTAGAAACGACTGTGCTAATCCATAAAATCTGCCATCCCCTACACAGTTTTTACAGTACACAAAGAAAAGACATGGGAACTATTCCTTTTATAGCAAACAATCATTCCCCAGCCTTATTACTATAGCAGCCCATCTACTTCTTATTCTGCAACACAAACAACACAAACTTCTGTTTTTAACCCCATTCCCAAGCTAATGATAGCCCGCCTCCCACACTGTGCAAAGCCCCATCTAGTCTGTAGTATTTACTTGCAAATTAACAGCACTCAAATTCCCAAAGAGGCCTCAAAGAAATTCCACACATTTGTTACCCATAGGACCAAATGGCCACAAGGGAGGGGAAGAGAGAAGGTGGGGGTATAGCTGTGGGGGTGGGGGGTTGCAATAAAACCCTCACAGACGACGAAGTAGCCTAGTAATTAATGTGTAATTTCTATGCAAATCATTAACAGGCCCGGGCGAACGCTGGAGCAGAAAACGACATTGTTTTTACTATTTCTGGTTATTTCCTGCGCGCAAATGGAGCGTGATGTGTCCTTTATTGGAGCCTTATATGGTTTTGGTGTGATTTTTGGAGGTCAACTTTCAAACAGCTGTAGGAGTCTCTCTTTCTCTCTCTCCCTCTGTCTCTTTCTCTCCCCCTTCTCTCTCTCTCTTCTCTCTCTATGCTGGAGTTTGGAGTCGAACAACAGCTGAATGCGGAAATAAAACGCACAGCGGTTACGCAGACCGAGACACAGGTAGGGAGAGTTCGCCCGCGCGCAGACCCAGGCAGGGACAGAGCTGCAGATTCTGTGCTGGGATCGGAGCTGCGTGCTTCGGCAACGCTGCTGCAGGATAACTTCCCTGACGAGTTCATTTAGAGGACTTTTGCAAAAGGAGAAAAAACAGAAAAAGAAATGGAGCATCGTCCGGAGTGCATCAAGCAGCTCTGTTGCAGCCTTTTCTCCCCACATCGCACACGCGTTTCTGCAGACTAGACGGACGGAAAGGAGGGCAAATGGCACACTTTCCGATGCGGGTTAGTGTTTAAACTTGCGTCCGGGAGCAACCTTGAGCCCAGCTGAAAGGCTTCCCATGCATTCCCACACAAATCAACCATTACTTGCATATCACGGTCATTTCATTCACTACATACAGCGACCGTTTAACCACGACTATCGGAGTTTAGATATTTCACCCCCGGCACCCTGCTGCTGATGGTCCGTAAAATCACGTCTAACATTACAGATTCCCCTGATTTACAGTTTGTCGTGCGATGAAACCGGAGTCTTCGGAGTAAAAGTAACCGGTCCTTTGCATCTCTTCTTCTCAAGTTAAATCTCAGGGATGCGAGCGTCAGACTTTCTTCATCAAACAGGCGATCTGCGTACAGGCTATATTCCCACAACCATTAGGTTTTATTGCACGCAGCGCGAATAAAGTTGCAGTATGAGGATCATTTGCTCCGTAAAAAGCGAAGAGCTCGCGGCGCTTGCGAAGCGAACCGACCGCTGCCTCAATACAAAAGAACAACAGAAATACTTTTAATCCAAAGAGGATTAATGCATATAAATAACAAACAGTCCCATGTGCATTTAAATAAGAATAAAGACTGTCTCTATCACTGCACCAAACCAGAGCAGAATCACAGTATGGAAACACCAAAAAGTGCAAGAGCAATGCCGCAAATAAAGAGAATGTCAGTCAAAATCATGGTAGGCTACTACAGTACATGCATATCACAGCCTCGTTATTACAGATCCATCTCTGTGTGCACTGTAACTTTTTCTCCATTCATGCGCAGCTCGCGGGGCTGCACGGCTCCACGGTGGACGATGTTTCCTCTCTGTTCATACAAGCTCTATGCTCTGCTTACGATGTTTGTTGGTCGCCTGAACCCCAATAAAAACATACAGACTACATGTTGCCTGATGCAAGTAAATGCAGCTTGTGTTTCTTTCCCATATCAGACAAGCTTCTTCTTTTTTTCTTTTTTTAAAGATTTGCACAAAAAATCTTGCGTCCAGAAATGCAACATAATCACCCAAACGGACATGTTGCAACTTAGTTTTAAACATTAAAGACGAGAGTTGACGGTCTGAGCAGCAGGACCGTGGTTAGTCATGTTTGAGGTTACAAGTACGGGGCAGCCTACTTGGCAAACAGGGTAAATTCAAAAAGAGCTGACAAGCTCATCAGCAGGGTTCACATCGGCCACGAAAGAACAAATCACATTTAACAGCGACCAAGAGCATCTATAGCTATACTCTCAGGAAAGTGACTGTCACCCATCCGAGGCTGTTTGAACACAGCACAGAAGAGGTAAAACAGGCACGACGGTGCTTTAACACAGAGGTGAACTTTTCTCCGACACCTAAACACACCTGTCGGGGATTCATTCGCGTAGCCTACAACAGTGGAGAAAAAAATGGACGTAGGCTTATCGTGTGTGAACTTTCCTTCCACCGCACCGACAACACTCACTGTCCGTGTTTCCCCCCCGTAACACTCGTGCTCTTACCTGTCGGTATTTGACCGGAGACTGTCGAAAAGAGAAGCAGGAGTCCCACGCAAACAGAGAAAAGTGTATCCATGTTTTAAAACGTGGCCGTGCCAGAGTCTGTAACAGTTTTCCCCCCCGCCGGAAAAGTTTTCTTTTTTCCCCCCCGTTTCTCCTGCGACTCTCCGTCCTCTTCTCCGTCTTCGGTCTTCTTTATTTTCTCTCTTTAGTGAGTTATTATTCCTCCTGCTGTCGTGGACCCATTCTCTCCTTTTCGCTTCCTACAGGCTCTCGCGGACACAACACTTTGTTTCACGCGCAGTGAGTGAGCGCGAGCGAGCGAGCGAGTGAGTGAGGGAGAGAGAGAGAGGGAGAGGGAGGGAGCGCGAGCGCAGCAGAGAAAGTGTGACGTCACGAGGTAGGAGTTTGAAAAAAACACAAATTGAAAATAAACAATGCCACAAAACGTGAATTTATTGTATTGTGTTATAATGCTGTTGTATTTTTAGGTCATCTTTACATCATCACTGCCTCATAACAAAAGTTTTCCCCCTAAAACGTTTGGTTTACTCTATTTAATTTGAGTCTCCATACGTGGATTTATCATAAATTTTAAGTTTTAGGATCTGACCTGTTTTAGTTCATAATGTGATTTTCTCATTTTTCCTGTATGAAGTACAAAATCCCAAGAAAAAGTAATAATAATCCATCACTTTTCATTATCAATAGCCTATGTCAGACAACATTTTTTTAAAAAAATCATTGTTACAGGTACCATACAATTTCTTACCCAACTTTACAACATTAAAATACCTAAACTGACTGGATAAATAATAAATATTTTAGTAAGTTATATCCTTAAATCATTAGCTACAATTACAGCTACATAGTGAAATCTGTGATTAGTGAATGATGATTACCAATGAAAACGTGACAAATATTCATTATATAGATTATATTTGTTGTTTATAAGGTCATTTGACCTGATAGTGTATCAAAAAGTAAAATGTTTTATATAATATGACCCCCTGGATGTGGCGATTTAATGTAATGAGTAGGTTTTCAGTTATGCCATTCTTCTTGCAGAAGACACTTCTTCGCAAGTTAAGTTTTGAATGCATGGCTTTTACTTGAAATGATTGTTATGAATGATGTTTCTTCTTCTTCCACTAGGCTATGTATTTTGTCAATTTTGTTGCAACCCTTTGTATTTCTTTCATTATGTAGGGTGCCGTGTATTAAGAGTTGTACACACAATACAGTGCAGAACAGTAGCAAATCATTTGCTGACATTTTCCACCCTCATACTGAATTAAACTTACAGTGTAAACCTTGAAAAAGTCTGCCTTGTGAATATTGTACTTAATTATGGTCTTGCCAGCAAAGCAAATTTGAATTTGAGAAAGGGAGCTGAGGTAGAGAGATAAGAGGAGAGAGCTGGATTCATTATCTGTTGACCTTTTTCTTTCCGTAAGAATGACAAACTCATAGGCTGAATGTAAAATAAGTTCATGGTTATGTAATAATACGGTGGAGGCAGAGATTAGGAGTCGTTATTTTTCCCCTCATACTGTTTACTCATCATTAACTACTCATGGTTTGACTTAGGCAGCGCTACAACATATCAGAAATGTTGATAAAACTAATTTCATATGGCGTATTCAAATTCCATATCTCTGTCCACGCCTGGGAAAAAAAAGGGACAACGGATGAAACTGTGAAATCTGAAACTGCAAATGTAAAACTGAGAAACTATAACCACATACTTTGATATGGAAATGCAGTCATGCTGATAAACAGGGACGCCTTTGGAGAAGCTGGGCCCTGCGACAGCATCTCAACAACAGCTTTGACGCAGAAATATTTATGATTCCGGCTCAATCCGGGGCCCCTGACCGGTTGTGGGGCCCCCCCACCTCCATAAGTATTTCACCAGCCCCCACCCCTCATTCCCAAACACTGAAGTGAAACATTATAGTGGATTCTGATGCAGAATAGCAACAACAACTCATGTCAGACTCATGCAGATAAAAAGAGAGGCAAACTCAGCTATGTTTCATCACGTTGCGCTTATGTTAATTTCTCTAAATTTAACTCTTGAACAAAAAAAAAAGGAGGAAGAGGACAAAAATCATTTTCTTTCAAAGACACAGACCAGAGCAAGTAGGAGGCTTGAATCTGCAACGTCATCACTGTGTAGAGCCAGAAGGTGCTGCTTCCTCTTGATTTAAAGGAGACCTTGAGGATGGTTGGTGGACTGTGAACATAACTGTACCTTTTTATTTTGCGTGAAAACCTTTCTATCAAAGTGATTTGAAATACTGCAGAGCCCTCTGGCTGAAGGATGACCTTTACATCCCTTGTTTCACAAAAAAAAAAAAAAAATTGGCACACGTTAGCAGTCCGTTTTTTATGTTTCATATCATGGTGGGCGTATACTATACTGTTTCTGTACGCTCAAAATCACAGCACCTGACCGCATCTCACCATCTGCCAATAGCCGTGACAGCCCAGCTTGTCAGAGTGAGGCTGGATGAAATCATGACAGGCCTTCCAAAGAGGCAAAATAGATGCTTTTGATTTGGTTCACAGCTGAGATTAAAAAATAAATAAATAAATAAAAAGTGGTGTGGATGGAAATGTATGAGCAGGGAACAGGTGTGGATCTTCTCACTGTGTTTTGTCTCTCTTAGTGCAACCTTGCCAAAAAAAAAAAAAAATGTAGGCTACAATCTTCATCCCCGAGTTTCTGGCTGTGCGAAACGAGAATATTCACATAGACAAACTTTGGTCACCGCGGAGACAGTAAATTAATTTCCAGACTCTCACAGTTTGCTGCTGCAGGGACGGTTGGTGTGCTGGTAATTGCAGGTGTTTCCCTACTGCTCCTAAGAGTGAATGTGACTGTCTGGCCTGGAATTGTAAAGTGTCCTGCACATAAACCTGGATGATGTCCTGTCACCAAATATCACTCCGACGCTTCCTCTCCTGCTTCAAAAATGTGGATTTAATTTGCTATTTGTAACACGGCGCTGCTACCGCCATCATTACACGCAGCACTGTTGCAGGTATCAGGTTGTTATTTACACTTATTTCCTCATAACACACTGCTGTCACAACATACTTGTGTATACGCTGATGCAGGCAGCTTTTACATCTGCAGCTGTGTGTACAGTGGGCTTGAACCACCCAAGTAAACCTATATGCTCTAAAAAAAACCGGAGGTGATTTAGGATGGGTATACACCGCGAATGCAACTCTGTAATGAACAGATCTATTCAGTGCAGCATGTGACAGATACGCACCCAAGTGGATTTTACTGTTAAGATTCTACATTTCTTGTCGTGCTTGTGCAAACATTGTATTTCACAGTATGCATCCAGATCTGCAGTGATTTGAAGATGTTTGTATCTCCTCCACCATTGTTTTCTTTTTTTGTTTTTTCATTCACATCAAACAAAACTATCATGTTGCAACTCTTCTCTAGCTTCAGGTGGGAAAAACCGACAGCGGAAAAAAAACGTGGCAGGTAGTCATTGCTTTGTAATAACAGATCTGGTTGACTGAAAGTTAGGTTATTTTTTCTTAAAAAGTGCTGGAAATGGACAGCTAGAATGAAAAAGATGCTTTTTTTCCTGATATGGAGCCACTAGATGACCCTGATGCTGGTACATTGTTCATGTACAGGCAATTTCCAGCCATCTTACCTGTCACAGCACTTCTTCACCAGCGACTCAGAGACCGACTGTGCAGTCCAGTGTCTGGTCTACGATGGATTGTGGAAAAGACTCTTCCTCCTCCTCCTCCTCCTCCTCTTTCAGTCCAAATCTATCACCAGAATAAAACAACACAATCCACAGATCTCTAGATTCCGTGACACAAAATTTCAAATAGTTTGTTAATTTGCCACTACCATGTGGCTAGCTGCCTGCCAGACACTCACGTTTGGAAATCTGCACTTACATGCTGATAAATGAGGTAAATTACAACTCACAATTTCGTCAGCTTTCTTGCATGACACACTCTTTAGAGATGATCAAATCTTCAAATGCTTGATAATGTATTTATATTTAAATTTAAACCGAATTAATGAAACGCCTGATATTTTATTTCATCACCTCTTGGGGAGCGTGCAATTGTCTAATATAGATGTAACAGCGAGGGATGCTGAGTTAACACATTTATAAATAAAGTGCACTCACCCCTATATGTTAATTGTAATTGCTTGTAAAACTGAAACAGACAGGCTTCTGCTCCCTTGTTTGTTTATTAAAGGCTGCAGTTTGGAGGTTTGGCCCTATCGACCTGTTGGTCAGTTTGTCTGAATGTCAGAAACCAGAGGACAGATTGCCATGAAATCTTCTACAGACGTTCCCAGAGGATGAATCTCACTGACGTTCCCTCGAGTGCCACAGTTCTCTGTTTGTTTGTTTTGATGTGAATTGAAGCATCTGAGCAACTATTTGTAAGATTGCTGTGAAAATTTGGCACAACGTGATCCCCAGAGGGTGAGCTGTAATAACTTTGATCCCCCCTTGACTTTGCTTGACAACCTTACTACCTGCAAAACTAATGATGTTGGCAAGCGTTAGCATGATCACACACCAAACTTCAGGTTATGAACATGCTAAGACTTACATCTACTAATGGTGTTAACATTATCAGCTGACTCCGCGCACAGCCTCAGAGCTGCTTACAGTCCTGTTTCCACACACAGCTGGTGCCGCAGATGTACTGTAGAAACTACCAGCTCTCTTTTTTTTCCCAGTGTCCCTCTGGCCTATGATTGATTGACAGCTCTGTGACCCTCTTGTTACGTTACACCCACCTGTTAAAGGTAGGACAACTGTTTTCTGCTCAGTCCTTCAGCTTTATTCTGTGAAGAGTCAAGACTAACCTTCCCTGTTTGTCCTCTTGGTTCAGGTACATTCAGAAGGCTGAATATTAAACAAGTGGAGAAAATGGGAATGTAAAATTCATCGGGCTGCTGCACTATAGGCACCAGCCTTTTCTTTATGTTTTGGATAAAGCTTTGACTTGTGACATCATTATAATGTAGCATCTGAAATAGTCTTGACTCCAGTAATGAGAAATGTGAACTTGAGTGTGAATAGACACGTAAATGTAACTTGTACTTTTCTTTTAAAGCTACAACCTTCGCTCCGATGCGATGAATATGGAGTCCTTCGAATCCTCGGAGTCTTTGAATGTTTGAGTCGCCGTGTAAAAAATAAACCTGCTGAATTAAATTTATTATACAGGGAACCTGGCATTAGATACTCCAGGAACTTTGCTCTCTCAAAATGCGATAACTATAATTTATCAAAACAGAAGGAAAGCGATGGGATCTATAACTAAAGCCAGGGAATAGCAAATAATTCATGACATTAAAATGGCAAAAATCAAAAGCAGAACGGACCAATCAATACATGGCTAAATAAAACAGGGATACGGCTGTATCTGAGTATTAGTAAAATTAGGTTGATGGGAAAAGACCAACACAATCAGCCAAAAGACACTTAAAAGCTCCTTTCAGCTGAGTTGAATGACAACAATTCTCTGTGGATTTTCTTCCAATACAGTATTGATCCATTGCTGATACACAAATATTGACTCCTAGAGCTTTGGCGAGAGGACTCTGTTTGTATATGTTGGCGAGCTTGTATTATTGAGGATTAATGTGAATTACTAAGGACTGAATTTCACCTCAGGCACCACGCTGGACCTAGAAATATTTTAGGACAAGGACACAGTACCCTTGTAGCATGCCAATTTACTGGAGTTAGTCTGTCCTCTGTAATTATGTGACACGGAAAACACACAGATTAACCCGTTCAAAGACAACAGTTTGTTTTCTTAGAAGAAGAAGAGATGAATTTACAAAACAACATGAAGTGAGTGCAGATGTGACAGGGGAAGGCCAGCTGGTTTAGCAGCCCCTAAATAAAAAAGAGGAATAAATGAAGAGCAGAAAAAAACAGAGTGAATGAATGTGAAGAGACTTCTGAAGGCCAAAAGCCTCAAAAGGCACAGTGGGTTGAAAAGAAGTAGAAATAACATCTAAATAAAAACAAAAAGGGAATGGACAAACATAGCAAAACTTCCTTCAAAACAGAAAAATAAATAAAAGAAGGAAGTGAAAAATAAACAAGTCTATGGAGCAGGTCAGAAGCATTGCACTCTTTCTGAAAACAGACCTTTAAAAAAAAAATAGGACTTTCAATCTGAAACGTTGGAATCTAAGGAATTTAGCTCTTTGTGATTCCTATTCAACCACTCTTAAAGCCGATATCAGTGGAATGTTTTTAATATAAGTCCTAAACCGAGGAGAAAACTTTTCTTGTGGGATACAAGCGTTATCCAATGAGGAGAGAGAACGGCATGAAGGGCTGTGTGTGCAGCCAAGGGATGCGCGTGAATGTGGTGACGTAGCGACGAGGACCAATAGATGCATGACGAGGGCGGGGGCTGCTAACTCATGGTGCGTTCAAGGAAACTCGTAACTTGTGTTTTTCCGACCTGTGAAGTCATACCAGTTCGATCTTTTACGAGTTCACGGGTCGGAAGTTACGAGTGGCCGTTATAGTGCACTTTCACTGGCAACAGGAAGGTAAAAACACAAATTACGGGTTACCTGGAACGCTACAAAGTCATAGTCGTGACTTGAAGCCGCAACTTAGCCTGGCTGGAACGCAGCATTAGCCAAAACGACCGGATCGCTGATATCTGAGAGCAGGAGGTTTTTTTAGCAGATACTTCAGTGCATCGACATCCAAAAAAAAACAAAAAAAAAACACTTTTGTTCATGTTGTACAAAGAGAGTTTGTTGTTGCAAATCCAAGCTAGAACTACAGTCTTTAAGTATCAAATCTCTTTATCGTCTGAAAGCTGCTGATTAAAACGATACGACATGTGAACATGTTCTCCTCACAGCTGTGCAGTCTGACATACACTGTATGAATTACATTATATTATGGTGAAAGCCTAATTATAGACTTAATTGTCTATAATTCAAGACTTCAAGTGAGTCTTGAAAGTAAATATTATACTTATTTCATATTTAAATCCAAGTCCTATAGTACATCTGACTCAGGTTGGCAGTTATGAATCAGATTTGTACATTTTTATTTATTCAGTAAATTCCAACAACAATAAAATATTCTGCATGGAACTGAGGAGCCGGGGAGAAAAAAGGAGAGAAGAGGAGAGAATAGTTTCTTCTTGCAGACGGAGTTGGCAAAGCTCCACGTTATAACACACACAAACACACACAAACACACACACCGAGTCAAAGTTTGGTGTCTGTGTGTGAGAGATATGCATGTTCATATTCAGTCTGAAGGTCGCAGCTATGGTAGGGAAACTGCTCTGTGTGTGTGTTTATACTGGAGAAAAGACAGATAGTGTGCAGAGTCCGTGTGCGTTATTTCACTCATGCATACTCAGGTCTGAGGTATGCAACCTGGTGTGGGAGTGCGTAAACTCACATGCGCACAAATATGCACTCCTGCATTCTCGGAGCACTTTCTCAACAGACACGCGATTATTTAGAAACATACTTGAAGCCTGTTTTTCAGCTCGTCATTCACCGTGCTCACCACATGTTGCCAAAGTTGTCAAAGAGATTGTCGAAAAAGATTCTGATGAAGCCGCCGATTATCTGTACATTCATTTCCCTTTAAAGAAAGGCTCCCGAAAAAAAATTTTTGAAAAGCAATTTTGTTCTATCAGTAGGAAGATCGCGGCTCGCGTCAACTCCACTGCCTGTCATTCTGTGAACTTATCTGGGAATCGAAGATAAAGCCAACAGCTATTCATTGTCTTCTGTGCAGTTTCCCCACAGTGGCTACAACTTTGTTCTGCAAAAAAAGTTGTGTCGTTTTTAATTTTGTGTCATTTTTCGATAATGTTTTTCCTCAAGGAACAAACTGCAGTGCATCCAGTTTATAGCTGCATTCAACACAAATTGTATGGCCCTTTATGTTTGGTTTGCTGCACTGCCGATGGATGAAGAGGGCAAGAGGGATGATTCACAACCCAAACAAGCAGGATGTTTTTAACCAACTGGTAGATAATCAGATACTGAAATGCGTCCAAGGAGCCTCTTCACATTATATAGGGCCAGTAGTTTATTTTATCCCTCAACATTTATATTCTGTGCCTCCCTGCCAATGCACTGTATGTGTTTATGCTCACAGAGCCTCTGTTACACGGCCAAGAGGGTTTAAATTTAACTCAGAACATATAGTCCTGAAAGTTGCTTCTTCTGATAATGTCTTATTTGTACTTTTGCAAAAGTTGCGTTGTGTTGTGAAAAATGCTATAATTCCTTATAACAACAGCTTTAATGACTTCGGCGCTTCACACATACTGTACTGTAGGCTATAGAGCCGCTGGGCTCAGCCATGAGTGGAAATGGTCGGCCCACACTTCAACTGTAGCCCTTTGCTTTTGCCTCTCACATTTGCTCACTGTGCACAGATCCAGGCCAAGCGCACACACATACACACACACAGTTGCTTTTGTCTTTTGTTTCAGCTGTGACCCTGCTTTATAGTGATAATCTTCAAAACGAGTGTCCTGCTTTGCTGTCGATGAGGAGGATTTTTCCCTGGGTTCAGACCAACGCTGGCAGTTTTACAGGAGACGATACAGGAAATGAAAACCGCTCATGAAGTGGACACGAGCAGCTAATATTAGATTAAATCACTTGCTTATTACTGTGATATATGTGTATAATATACATATTTATATTTATTCTGTGTGGAAAGAGCTATGGCTGTCATGTTGAGCTGTAAAGATTAGGAATAGGCCTAGTGTGTGTGTGTGTGTGTGTGTGTTTCTGGTCCATCTTGGCCTATAAGGCTGGCACTGCCCACTTGTCTGATCTGCTGTTACCATGACAATGCCAACCATGCCAGGCCAACACCATATGGTTGCTATGGTAACGTTCCATTTTCGCTGGCGGATGCTGCTGAGCCAGGTGTATCTGCCAGCTGGTAATGACAGGTGGATGGTGGGAGTGAGTGAGTGTGTGTGGGTGTAGGTGTGTGTGTGTGTGTGTGTTAGAACAGATAAACAAAAAGGGATCCTCCATCTCCAAGCCTCCATCATATGTAAAAACCCTGCACTTTAACCTGCACTGTGAAGCCATCACATGACTCTGAACCATATAGAAAAAGACCTTTAAATTGCTGTTGGTGTAAGGTTTGTGTTAACAGGTGTTGGGCTGCGTTGCCAAGAGCTGCAGCCTGAGCAGAGCAGCTCCTTCAGAGGCAACTGGGCCCAGACTCTGGGACGTGACGAGACAGTCTGGCCGGGCTGCGGCTAGTTGGTTAGCATGATATCTTCAATAAAGGAAGCATTCGTGATACACTGAATCTGTTGTTGATGAGTTTGATCCTGAACTCGCATGTCTTCTACACTACTAAGTAAAAAGCTGTTAAAGGGATACTTCACCTAAAAACGATAATTCACCAATCAAGTCATCAAAACGCTTTTGGAGTTCCATGTTCTTCCATATTTACATCATACATCCAATGGTTTACACAACGACGAACTAACATCTCGCGGCAAATCTCGCGCATGCATCAACAGAGCCACTGGGAGCTACTACTACAACAAGGCTCAAAACAGAGATCAAATTATTTATTTTCGAACAACTTTTTCATGTGGCGGCTTCAGGACACTTGGGTCAGTACAGACGAGCAGTATGGAGGTATCTGGATGTTTCATAGTCTGTGTTTTGGACGATTCAAAAGTGAACTCTATCCGCCGCCATCATATGAAAACCCAGAGTTGCTCGATAGTAACAATAGTGAAACAATACTACAGTGAAGGGACAATTAAATCAATTAAAAGTAATTGCTAGAATTGAGAATTGTCGTCAACAACTTTTCCACCAGGGGTTTTAATTGGTGAGTAGAATAATACTGTATGTTGTCTGCAGGGTGAACAGACTACAGTGTTGAATAGAGTCAAATATATGTACAGTTCCCTCTGCTGTTTGATCAACCAGCTCAGGCTGTGATTCAGCTCAAGATGTTGTAATCACCCTGTTAAACTATGCAATGACTGCTGCAGTCTAATGCTCACAGAAGGACAAAAAAGAGCCTGTCTCCTAACTTCTTACCACATTACTAACACATACTACTGTCTTGGCAGTTTGGAAGAAATCAAAATACTCAACCATTTTTGTTCTGATGGGATATCATGAAATATATTTGCTAAGGAGGAGCATATAACCAACACCACATCGAACACAATTCTTATAATCCTGAGTTTTAGTAGTTAGTAGAGCCCTCGTGGGCTCAAGCACGGTTGCCTTCGACACATACGTCTTCACGTTACAGTCTATGGTTGATATGGGGGTGCGTGTGCAACCTGCAGAGACAATGGCGTGCACGATGCGACGTCGTTAAGTGACTGTTGTTTACGTGTGGTTGACTAAGTGTACCATGCTCAAGCACACCGCATACCGGTCCAGGGAAGTGTACGTTACACTTTCACTCTAGCCATAGAATCTGGACTTTAGGGGGCAAACGTCCAAAAACGCCCAACAATGACAGTCTGTATATAAAAAGTATTTTGAATTTTTTTATACTTTTTCATAAACGTCCACGTCAGTCTAAAAATATGACTTCATTCTCAAAATCTCATTTTTTCTTAACTGTGGCCGCCCTATGATTACTGAACTTTATTCAATTCCATTTTCAATCTGTTGCAGAAGAGTGTTACATTGTGTGGTATTGTTACTGTAGATCAACACTTTTATGCTGGATGATGCAACACCCGCAGGATTATGTGGTGTGTGTGTGTGTGTGTGTGTGTATAAAGAATGGGTAAGTCCCAAATTTGGGGTCAAAAGGTTTATAATTGACATTCACAGCAGGAGACAAAGGACAGGGAAGATGAAATATTACATCAAGCTTAGGAACCTGTGTAAGTTTGCTCTTGCCAGAGGAGAGGTGTGTGTGTGTGTGTCTGTGTGTGTCCCTTTTCCCTGTGAATGTGTGTGTTTGCTTACATGTACACTATAAGCATCTGTGTTGTTGGTGTGTGTGCGCCTTTGCCCATGGAGAGGAGAGGAGGTAAATTCATATCAGAGTGTTTTTGCTACAGGCATGGTAATTATGGCAGTTTTTAATAACTATGCTTTATAATCATTTAGCACTGATGATGCACACACACACACACTCTCACACACACACACACGTACACATCTCTTGAGGCACTAATGAATTTAGATGTGATAGTCAGTGAAGCTGAACTTAAGGGAGTGGGGCAGAGAGAGAGAGGGAGAGATAGATGGATAAAGAGCGAGGAAGGCCAAGAGAAACCGAGATGGGTAAACTTTGCTTTCAGTGAAACAAAAGAAAAAGCATTAAAGGAGACGTATGATGCCCCCTTTCCACAAATTAAATTAGTTCCCAGGTGTCTTAAAGACATATCTGTGATATGCTTCGGTCAAAATACCCCAAGGATCAAACATCACATCTCTTTCCATCCTCTCTAAACAGCCCTGTTCAGAACGGCTGGTTTCAGTGCCTGTCCCTTTAAATGCAAATGAACCACTGCTTGCCCCGCCCCAGGTCACAGGTAGGGGTGGGGTTATGCAAATTCGAATGCTAGTTACATCACTGGAAGACAACTGAGGGAATAGCTCATAAAACCACGTGGATTTCAACCTACACATTACGGATTTTTGTGTCAATTCTCAGATTTTGGGGGCCATAAGGCAAGGCAAACACTCAAATATATGTTAAAGAGCCTTTAAACAGTGATATTTTCATGATATGTCCCCTTAATGCATGAAAATGTTGCACTGCATCAATCATCAGAAAAACTGTTCCACCACTGAGTGTCAGCTGACTCTGATACCATGGGAAATATTGACAAATAACTGTGGTGAAGTAAGTGTGAGGTTACAGAGTTATTGCTAAGAATAGCGGTATTTACTTCTACTTGACAGATTCAGGCCAAAATAGATCAAATGTCCAGCAAATTATAAGTCTTTATAAATGGTCATGCTGCCCAACCACTTATCCAGCGGTTTCCGATCAGCATTTCTCCTATTTTTAGGAGGTTTGCAATCGAACACTGCTTCGTTTTAAGACTTTACCAGTTCTCTGTTTCCAAGATTGATTGCATGCAGACAGTTGTGGTTAAAAAGTGAAAACCGATCATCATCCACACACGATACTGTTACTGTGCGGTCAGATGTGACCACAGTAACGACGGCCTGTTTACGTCCTCCCTCCTCCCTGCTTATAGCCCACCACTTCTCTAGTGAGTGTTCTGCTCAGTTCGAGAGAAGCTTTTTAAATAAGTAAACCCTCCCTCTCCTCTACTCCCCCTCCCTCCCTCCCTTTCCTCTCCTCCTCTCGCTTCTCATAGATTTAGACAGGTACTGAGTGTGGCAGAGCTGAGTGAATTGGTTGCTGAGATGGGTCATTAGCTTTTTGCCCTCGCCATCGATCTGAGGCAGAAGAGATTGGGGGGAAGACGGAGAAAGAGAGCGACAGACGGAGGGAGAGGGAGACAGGAGCGTGGTTGCGCCTTTAAATTGAGACAATTGGGGGGAGAATCAAACACTGAATGGAGTGACTACAACAGGATTGGCCAGGTTAAATGGATTAAACTGTCTAAAATACTTTGTTTTAACTTAACGTCACGGGTGCAGTAAACAGGTCTGATAAGGAGGCCATTTTGGGGCCCCGGCGCGGCGTGTATACGGCATAAGTATCAGGGTTTGTTTGGAAACACAAGTCTAGCATGAGTGAAATCCATAAAACCAGCAAAGAGGATTATTTTAGTCGCAGTTATCCAGCTAATCTACTGAGCAGAATTAATGAACTAATTCTAAAGTGGAAGTAGACTGAATCTTACTTTAATTAATTTGTGGGACTGTTGTAATTCTCCTGCCAATGCGTTCATGTAAAACGCTTCACACTGTGTGTCAGACTGAGGCTCTTCAAAGTTCGGGCATGGATGATTCCCCCCTTATCCTCCCTCTATCCCTCTCTTCATCCCTTCAATTTGGTCTTCTTCTCCCACAGCTTCTGCATCTCTGATGAGTTCCTTCCTCCATCCTCCATCCTCTCCTTGCTGCTCCACCTTCCCTCCTTCCATTCATCCATTTTCCATCCTTTTCCTTTGCCAGCACCATGTAATTATCATGAAAGATGTGCTTGCGTTTGTGTTTCTCTTCTTTTCACTATTTTTTTTTACATGCGAGCACCAACGTTTCAGTGGGCGTAGGTGGGGACTCCTTGGATTCCGCTGTGTAGGCTACGTTAAAACACTTCAATCCCGCTCCGCTCATCCCTTCCACCATCGTTACAATCTTAACGAGCTGTGACATTACCGCCTCACCGTTCTAACGGACTGTGACATCACTGCGGTTGTGTTTATTGATTAAAATGCTGGCAGCCTTCAGGAAGTTGAAATAAGATCCCAATCCAATCACGGCTCTACTTAATGGCATTAGTAGCTGCCATTGGCTGGCTGGTTGCTCGGTAACCTGATTAGCACTAAAGCAGTTTGATGTTAATGAGATTTGCTCTTATTGGTGTCTGATCAAATCACATCAGGGATGCGGCTGCATACTTATACTTGCAAATACACACATGGTTACTTTAAAGAATGCAACAAGAGGCACAAACATTCATTGTATTCATGCGCCACAGGTATCGATGCCCACATTAACTAAAGTGCATATACTGTAAACGCACTTGTACACATATTCAAGATGATTTCGCGACGTTAAAACAAGCTGAAAAAAACACCCGACAGCCTTGGAAAATCAGCAGGAACGGAGGGACAAAAAGGAGAGAGGTGAGGAGGACGGGAGCGAAATAGAAAAACAGACTGATGAGTAGAACTTCTTGGTTTTGACCCAAAGATGAGTCACAGGATGTTTACAATCTGTGCCCAAAATGATTCTGTAAAAGCTGCTGATTTTGAGGCACAACAACAAACTGGAGCAGGGAGATAGAAAGGAGAGAGATTTAGAGCTCCCCAGAATCCAGGTTCTGCAGCAACATCGACAACATCAATCTCCAGCGAAAAACTCCATCAATCCGCTGGAATTGATCCACTCAGAGAGGCAAAGCTAAGAGGTAAAACATCCCAGCGGGGTACACAGTCATCCTTGCCACCGAGATTCCCATCCAAGCCACGTAGCGGCCTGTTTGTACATCACCAGTTTACCACACTCAAACGTCTGCTTTGAATTTTTGTCGGGGGGTTTACACTGTCAAATAAGTCTGGGCTCTATGTTAGTTATCTCCTGCATGTGTTGTTCTCAGTGTTAGCTGCACATACACCTCTGTAGTGTTACCAATAAGATTATAATACATACTAAATCATGACTCTTGAGAGCATTTGACGAATATGTTCCAAGGTGGCATTTATGCCATGTGACAAAATTACCGGGTAACACTTTGGTTCACAAAATGATATCACTCATACAGGCCGAGTGCTGCTAATGCAACGCTATGATCATTAAGTATTGGTTTCGACGACTGGCTTGGCAAATGAAGCGCAACTCACAGCAAGCAGCCAACTGGCAGCTTATGAATATTCATTAAGTACTTAAAGTCCACAATAAATTAGCTAATTTTCACTTACAACTTACACTTCTTTTCATTATTATTTTTTTTGGAAGCCTGTTAGTGTGGCAGTGGTTAATAGGCTACTGCATGATTGTTTTGGGTTGGATCCCTAGATTTCTGTGGAGTTTGTATGTTCTTACGTGTGTGGGTTCACATAAGGTTAATGGGTCTTCAAACAGTCCAGAAGTTTTGAATATGAGTGTGTGAGGTTATTTGTCTCTAATCGGTCCCGCTATCAACTGGCGACCTGTCCAGAGTGTACAACGCCCTCACTCACCGTCAGCTGGGATTGACTCCAGACCCCCTGCGACCCTGCACAGAGAGCTAATAGCTACTAGCTAATGGACGGATGGGAACATGCTGAGAAACAACTGGGATTTCAAAAATGGTAGCCAATCACACAGTGCAGCTCGTCACCAAACCACTGACCTTTCAGGGGGGGGAGTGAGGAAGAATGTGACCAAAGTTTCAGTAACTTGAACTTGTTAGCCCTGAACGTTGCAAAAGATGACTTTAACAGAATAATCAGATGTTTGAAAGACATGAATTCCTATTGTTTTGGCATCTTGGTGTTCACCGGTGAACCCAAAGATGTATTATTACAATTGGGGAACTGGAAAATAAACAATGGTAAGATTATAATTTGGGTTAGACAGCTTTGGGTAAATTATGGCAAAGGTCACAGGGTAAAGTAATTGACCCACCTTCTGCCCCCATACAGGATTTTAAGCCTAACAGTGTAATTCCTGGAGATACAAGGCTGAATTTTCAATGTGCACATTCATATTCACCTGACTCTTGAGGTAAACTAACCTATAGTCTTTCTTTCTGTCGCTTTAATGCTGAATTTAAATCCAACGTCTAAACCGAGTGGAAAACTGAAAGTGTGGAAACTGGAGTGTGTGTGCATGGGTTGAGTGTATTGTATGTATTGTTCCATGTTGGAAGACAAAGAGATACTCTTAAAAAAAAAAACAGTTGTGGTTGTGTGTGAGTATGTGTGTGAGTGTGTAGGTGCAGGGTTCCCTTCTCTTTGTAGGTTGAAATGCCAACTCCTCTTTTCACTCTTGCTGATTCCCTTATAATTAATCAGCCATGCAATTATACTGCAGAATAGAGAGAGAGAGGGGGAGAGAACAAGGGAGGAGGAAGAGACAGGGGCACAGAGAGAGAGAGAGGTGGAGAGATGCAGGGGAAAATGAGAAGAGAGAGAGAGAGTAAAAACTTCTATTTGAATCTATTGTGCTGGAGCGAGAGAGAATAGAAAGAGAGAGGGAGAAAGATGGAGAAAGAGAGGGTTTCTCTTGAAAGGTGATAATAAGGAGCCCTTAAAAGAACAAATGAAAATGTCATTTCTTCCTCCACGACTCGCCGCCCCCCACCCTCTCCGTCCTGTGGAGGGATAATGAGGGGGAAAGGGAGAAAGTGAGGGAGAACGAGTGTTTCTCAACATGAGACCTTTTGTTGAAACATCTCCACACTCCTTTTCCTCGTACCCCGACGTCTTTCTTCCTCCTCCTCCTCCTCCTCAACATCCAGCCTACCTTTCTCCCCTCTTCAACACCCCATTTTCCTTTTGTTGTGTAGGCTATGTGTGTGTTTTCTCTCAGCTCCTCCACCCACACCGCCCCTCACTTCTCCTCCGTGTCGCCTGCACTCCATTACGCTGGACATTAATTCCAGGTTGTTATCAAGAAGAAGACGATAGCTTTGGATTGGGCCGCGGCCGAGGCTATGTTCCCCTTCTCAGCCAATAGAAAGGTCAGTTATTACCGTAATAGGACACAGTTAGATATTAGAAACGCTCTCTTTGTTCCAGACAAGTTTCATTACTCTGGAGAAGCTCTCATTACAAAGAGCAAACGTATCACTCCGGCTCTCTTTTGTCGTGCGGATAATACATGAGGCGGCTGATTGTAGGAACACTGCCTTGCTCGCTGTAAATACGCTGTTGAGGTGCCCTTGAGCAAGGTAATTAACACGAAAACTCCAGTGGAGGCTGATGATATCATAGCTTGGGCTTATTTTGTTCTGTTCTGTCCAGTTGATCAATGTGCAAATCATTTAAAACGTTAAAATAAAACTTCATTCTGAGGCTTCTTTACGAGTTTCCATTCAAGAAAAAAAGATTATACTGAATGGTTGCCTTAGCTTCACAAACACATCTTGTCCTAAGGTAACACTTCATGTGTCAGAGCTGGGCTTTTCAGTCGATAAGTGAGCTCACTGTTCGGCGCTGCCTCACCTCCTTTGAGGCCATTTCACATTGTGCACGACGACCACTGAGAAATCAGTCATTTCCAGTGAAAGGTGAGTGCAGAGCTGTGGGCCGCCCCCGGCAGGCAGAGCAGAGCGGAGCGGGAGGAAACGGCTGCTTCTCTGGGAAAACCGCTGTGAAACCGCAGGTGAATCATGTTGAGCTTTTTTGAGGCCGCGTGCGCACAACGCCGTGCTTGACCAATGACATGACGGCCCTGATCCCCCTCCGTCAGCCGAGAAAACTAGCGCCGCGTGTGGTTTTCCTCTGGCGTGAGTACTGTAACAAAAAAAGCTGTGAATCATGAGCAACAAGAGGTCCAATTTGTGTCGACTCTACGTACAAAGCTGTAGCACACACAGTATGAGGTGACCAACCTGCTCTCTGACTACAACCAGACTGACAGTATGTGGGGTCATTTTATATGAATTAAGAGAAATCTGTGGCTAAAATTTCAGGTGATAAAAATCTAAGTGTTGCTTTTAAAGGGGAACTATGCAAGCCTGGTTGCTTTTCCGCTGTTTTGGTTACGCTCCTCTCAGCCAAGTGCATTTGTTTACAACGAAGCCGGCGAAAATCAATAAATGGAGCGGTGGATAACATCACAAATATACGATGTTATAGGATGTGTGTTTGTGTAGTCTTAACCGTCATAAACAAAAGATTACGGGTTATGGAGCGCGTTTGTGTTGCAGTGGGCAGAGACGAGACCTGGGACACCGGGTCGGCGAGGTTGGTTTTCAGTCGTGAGACGCCAGGTAGAAGGCAGAGAGCCTCCGATGTCACTCGTAATAAGTCACAAGTCATGTAGTTAACGATCACAACTATCACAATAACTCCGGAGCTCTTTAATGAAGGTAAAAATGTAGCATAGCCACGGGAGAAATCCTGCTTAGTTCCTCTTTAACTTCAGCACATTGGTAACAACGATGATGTCACTCTGTAAACGGAGAGCGAGTTGAAACTCTGCCTCTTCCTCTCCTTTAGTGTTCCCACAGAGAAACAAGGATGTCGCAGAGAGGCTGCGTGGGTCTGCAGGCGACACACTGCTTATCGTCTGAGAAAGAGTTTAGGATGATTCTGCTATGCAGCCGCGGGGAGGCTGAGTCCAGCTGCACCAGACTGATCAGAGATCAGCGAAACGCACCGTGGAATCAGACAAGACTATTACCAAAAGATAGAGAGGCTTTGCGAGTGTGTGTGTGTGTGTGTGCTCTTCAGTCTTATTTTCCCACTGTTTCCAAACTGTTTTAAAACCACTTTTGTGTGTGTATCTGTGCGTGCGAGTGTGTAGACAGCAGATGGACGATAGAAGAATCAGTAAATTAATCCTCAACACATCGCAGAGCTCTAATTACTGATTAATAGGCTAACTACTGGACTGCTCTCTCTGTCTTTATTTTCTCTCGTGCATCCACACATGCAACCGCAGGTTTGTCTCGTTAAATGTCTGAATGGGAACTGTAAAGAAAATGAGTCAGAAATGGACGGACGGACGGACGGAGGTCGACAGGAACACAATCCGATAGAGAGGAGAATGAAAGGACCGTGACACAGAAGGAGAGAAAGAGTTATAGAAAAGGAGGGGGGGGGCAAAAAGAGGGGGAGGGAAGGAGGGGTGCAGAGGGGGTGTAAGTCTATTGTCGTTTCATCACAGTGCGCTTATTGTCTCTAATCCATTTACACACACTGGGGGTAACTGACACACACATACATGCACTGTTACGATTCAGGCATTAGGCCGGCAACATACAAAAAGATCAATCCATTCCCTATCTATCTATCTATCTATCTATCTATCTATCTATCTATCTATCTATCTATCTATCTATCTATCTATCTATCTATCTATCTATCTATCTATGATGTATGAGATGAACAGGTGCTACTCCTATCTGACAAGAGTGACGGATAGCTAACAGATGACCGTACACAGCTACACAAATTACCGTGCAAGTGGATCAATACAGTTCATGTTTGTTTGTTCTGAAATTGCTCCAAAGATAAGCTGGGTTTCATCAGCTATGTTGAGTTAATGATGTTTCATTTCAAAATGTATTTGTGGCAAGTTTTTCCTTCCAGCCAAAGATTAAACCACATGATTCAGTGACTAATGCATTTTCACCCACAGAAATCGTTCAAATGAACTGGTGTAGTTTTTTTTTTGGCGGAGTACAAATGGCATGACACATGGTTGCCTACTTATATGCTCCAGGCCAGTGAATAAAAATCCATTTTGACTCACTGAAAAAAGGCGTTCGGGGGGACGTTCAGGTCAAGTCATTCAAGTGCAAGCCAGGTCTCACAACTACGTAAGCAAAATGACAGTCTAACTAATGAAAGACACAGCATTGAAACGTATATCCTTATGCAGCATTCATGTAGCCTCTCAGTATGTTGACATTGCATTTTCAAGATATATCTATCTCATATGCACATGGTTTTGACAG
The DNA here is from genome assembly GCA_030347415.2 of Decapterus maruadsi. Classification (NCBI taxonomy): domain Eukaryota; kingdom Metazoa; phylum Chordata; class Actinopteri; order Carangiformes; family Carangidae; genus Decapterus; species Decapterus maruadsi. Next base: position 19,781,947 of record CM064891.1, on the reverse strand, counting down.
TCAGGAAGCTAGCCTATATGCTGAAGTAATCCTGCATAGTTTTTTTCCTCATTGATAAAAGGCTCAGTGTTTACCGTTCACTCCTTGACAAGCTGTGCTGGGTTGTTGCTCATGCAAACAGAACATCCCTCCTCTGCCACTTCATATCAAAAATGTTGCAACGCCAACGGTGGCTTTTTACTCCAAAAACCACACAATGTTATTTGTCACAAAGCCAAGCATGGTGGTTTATCAAAACTACCCCTACATAATAAGACAACATTCATTTTTCTGGCATCTTGTGACAGTGGATCAGTTTTTAAAATTGGCAGAGAAGTGAAGCAGAAGCTGTAGTGATACAGCTGTCACTTGCAATTAAGTAACAAGAAGCAAATTTATGACTTCATTCAGAATCAAATGTCAATATTCAAGCCTGCAGCTCATTCTAAAGGGGCTTAAATGATCAGACGGCTTCGCAAACCTAAACAATCCGAAACAAAACTGCAAAAAACCAAACCAAAAACAACTTCTGCTGCATGTAGCACCCATTTCTTCAACACACCTGTTGAAGAAATGATATCCCTCAGTGCAGCAAACTAAACTGGACACCCACCGTTAGCTTAGCAGCAGCATAGCATAGCACAGAGCTACTTTTGTTGCCATACTGATAGGAGAAATCCATAAAAACCTCAGAAACCAATTTCCCTCCACTGTGTCAAACATATTACTGGGGCTATGGGCTTCTGCAATGGTGGACAAGGCAGTCACCTAACCAGAGACTAACACACAGAACAAGTAGGCTATCATTATTTGAAGATTTTGATTTTGGTGACCTGAAACCATTTATGGAAAGCAGGCTAGCAACATGCACAAATTTGTCAGTATTGACATGCTGTAAGCTAACTCCAATTCAGATTTATCAACATTGTTAGCTAGCAAGTCAGCAAAGCATTTCCTTACCTGGCTTTAAGGTCTTGAGCCACCTGTCTGTTACTTCTGTTAGTCCTTCATGTAGGCCTAAACAAACGGAGTCCAAATGGGTCTTCAGAAAACGTCAATGAAGTCAATGACGTAGAAAGTATACAAACAGTTTGTTATTAAGTCTGACATTTGCTTGTTGTTGCCCTTTTAATTGCCCCTCGGGGATAAATAAAGTTTTTTGAATTGAATTGAATTGAAGTTCTGGCGTTTTTATACGGTGGTCGATTGGTGAGAGTGAATCTCAAAACCGATAAAAACAAGATTCAAGCCTTTATCACTTAGGCTAATTAACAGTCAGCTGCAGCAACACATGAGCGACACGCAGCGCAAGGTGAACTTACCGGGAAGCTGAGCTGGCCAATCAGAGTCCAGCGTGCGCAGAGTTTCAGAGAGGGGAGGGGTTTCTTAAAGAGACATGAGCACTAGAAAAGTGTTGCAGACCACTGTGTATGTCTTTTTAGAACATTGAAGCATGGAAATGTATTTTATTAAACACCAATAATTAAAATGATGACCAACAAAAACAGTCATAGTCCTCTGAATACGTCAACTATCACTGTAGAAAAGACACTGGTTTTGAATGTCTCTCTGTTGGTTACACAATTGTTTTTGTGGCATTTTTTGTGTGAACAACACAAGTGTTTCTAGAGAGAGAATGTGTGTCATTTCCTTGAACAGCTTTTAAAAATCATGTGTGTACGGCCATGCAGTATAACATTTTTCATTTCTGCAAATTGGAGGGGAGAAAAACACTTATTTCCTACCACATTCAGAGCCTGAAGGGTTTGATCATTATTAATATTATTTTGGATAGTAATTATATTTGGTAATCAAATATTTTGGATGACATTTGTACCATTTAAAAGGGATTTTTATGTCTTTGTATTCCTCAGCTTACTTCCAGCCGACCTGCAGGACAATCACTGGGAGTTTGGTGTCTCAATTTAAGGGGACAGTGAGTATTGGATGGACTGGAAACTCTGCACTCATTACTCAACATAATGGACAGAGGGAGAGAGGGTGGGGGTGGAGACACTGGGAGAGTTAGTGAGAGTGTGAGTGAATCTGTCCCACACTTGATCATGCAATATTATCGCTCTAATAGATAAAGTAAAAAAAAAATGCTGAGTTGTAGTTTCCACACATCTCTCCTGGACCATCGATCTCACTAACTGCTACAGCCTGTGGAAGCTGCTGTTTCTACAGGAAATTACCATAGAGCCTTTACCTCCCCGAAGAATGACCACATTAGCCTTATCTCCAGCCGAAACTACAATATGTGAAGCTATTTCCACTGGAGCACTCAGATGTAGACTCTGTATTCCCATTATGGCCTTTCATTTTCAGAAAATAAAATTTTAATTGAAAAGTTACACAGTTTTTTGTGCGATGATTAAATCCAGTGACCTCTAAGAGAGGAAACTCATTCCTAACACCCTCTAGTTTTTTGGGAAATGCAGTCATCTTGATGTGAATACTGCATTACTCTTTTATTTCTGTTTTAGATATATATAGCCTACATATAGACTTTTTTATAATGGCCCACACATAGACCTTCCCACTTTAAAGGTCATGCCCCCCATGGACATTATACATTCGGCTAATTTCAACCAGGAAGCTAAGAGCAGTAATGATTTACTTTAAGTGATGTGGAGGTAATTTAGTGGGGATGTACAGCGTTAATGCTTCCTCTATATTCCACAATTTATTCCTTTTAGTGTTTTTCCACACAGAATGACTTCTGAAGTTGCACAGAAAGGCATTTCCTTGAGATTTAGTCAAATTAATGTATCAGTAAAGTGTTGAATGTGTTTGTGTCTGTATTGCTTGTTAAGCTTTGTCATGCTTATTGGTTTATGTCTTGCACTGTTTTATCACAGGGAAAAAAATGCAACAGCAAAAAAAAAATTATTGGAAATGTATTTCTAATTTGATTTTAAACAAATCAGTTCAGTGGTAGACTGATGTTTCTTACTCACACACGCGCGCGCACACAATCACATGCACACACACACACTGATCATCCCATATCCTGCTGTTGAAACAGAACAGAGCAACAGCTGCTGAAAACCAATATCACTAATGACTGACCCCATGAACAACAGATACACACACACCAGCCGTGGCTGTGTGTGTGTGTGTGTCAGATGTGGGTCATTATGTGTGTGATCTGTGTCTGATTATATTAATTTTAATCATCATCTGTCTGTTCACACCACAGCTGCCACAACATAGAACTGAAAAAACTAGAGTGGAGTTTTTTTTTGGAAATGTACGTGTTACAAATATAATAATAATATACTAATGGAATATAATACTAACTCTATATGCTCTTTGTGTTGTAGGAAGGTTGCAGATTACATTTTGGAGCGACCTGCTGTTCAGAAATGACTGAATGACTGAATGAAGAAGTATTTTACACAAATCATTGTACACACTCAGAATCAGGGCAGAGGGAGCGTATATGTCTCGAGTAGCCATGCACCCACCACTAATGAAACCTCAAGTGCTTCTTAAGTAGGTTCCAGGTAAGATGAGATGATGATGACGATGATGATGTTGAGAGTGGGTAACACAGTGAACTGTTGAATTCAGTGCTGGGGAAAATAAATAGGAGCAAACCTGAGATGGAAGCGTGAATTGATGAGGAGTTCGAAGTCAAGTAATTGTCAAGAAAGGAGGAAGTACTTCATGAAATGAAAAAAAATCACATCAATAATCACATCCTGGTTAGATTCATCATTCATTCATTCATCTTTGGGAACAAAGATGCAAAACACTTCATATATCTTTGCATCTGCAATAGACACACTGAAACATGTTGTGATGTTATTATCAAGTTGATATGTTGAGCTTGTTAGCAAACAGTTGCTTATTAACACATCCAGCAGTTCAGTTCAGTCACTATTAGCGTTCATTTGGAGTCGTGTTTCCGGCCATGTGGCAAATGTTAGTCGACTAAGTGCCAGACCGTATTCACCAGCTCGTCACTGAACATGTCTGGAGTTTTTAGTAAAAGAAAACAGAATAATCCTCGTCCACAGTAGTCCATCAATTGCCATTTCAGCCATCAGGCAAAGTTCATATAGCCAAACTCTACAAACCCTTCCACCGTGCACTCAAACTTAGATCAATGAGCTGCACACATGCAACAAAAACTATAATTCTGAGCTCTTTGTCATGAATCAGTCTGATATGTGGTTTATTTGTCAGAGGAAGAGAGAGGCAACACAGTAAATCTAAAAAGGACAAAAGAGCTTTGTAATCAGAGTGAGTTCAAGTGAAGGACAGTGTGTGGGATTCGTCAGTTTCCAATAGACCATGTGGATGCACACTTACTTTTTTAAATGAGACTTTTCTTTTTGCTGAAAACAGCCTAAATTATCAAAACTAAATTGCTCATTATCAACATGGACCAGTGGTCAGCTTTTGCAAATCACCTCCATATATCACAAAGAAATTCTGTTCATTGAGAGCTGGTCGACAGAAACACGACCGCTCTGCAACATTTAAACTGATAGAAAACGGTACATGACAAACAAACAACCCATATCTCATATAAATTACATCCATATACATTTACCTGATTTAGTGGAACATATAGGCCACTGTTATTATACTGTAGAAAGAGTCAGCATCCTCTGCAGCAGTCGACTGATATATCCGACTGATTCACTAATCCTGCCTCCGTCACTGGTGTGAGGGAAAAAGCTTATTACCAGACTGTCTGACAACACAAATCTTATCAAACTGCCAGAATTTTAAGGTGAGATCAGACAATGCAGGAAATTAAAACCTTGATTTATGACTTTCAGGGAGGATCAGCCTCAGAAGAAGTTACAAACTACAACTGCAACTTGCTAAATCTTTGGGGAGAACGGACTCCGGTTGTAGTTTGTGGTTCTCAGGCAAAAGTGTTCTAGAATGTTAACTAACAATTGTGTTGATTCTATTAGTGGTGTTTCTATGATGCAGCATCCTCCACATCTGCTGACCCCAAGCTCATAGAGATTAACTATGACCCAGGCTTATTAGGATGTTTAATTATCATAATGCCCTCATTATGCTGCATCCACCAGTGATACAATATTATTATTTCATTATTTATATAATTTTTTTTCAACCTTGAAGGTTAGCTGAGCATAAATTCTAATTTGCAGTGACAGTCGAGCCGGGGGTGGAGATGGAGTCACAAAGACGGGAAGAATAGAAATGCTTTGGGTAGTGATGAAATCTGTAGCACATACAGTAGAGTCTAAGGCAGAGGGAGCGGCCGACCGTCAAAAAAATCTCTCGATGTGGAGATCGAGAAGCGGTCTACATGGTTTAGAAATGTAAAGAAATGCAGCAGGTGCCAGGAGGAAGCACAGAGTGTTTTGACTAGCCTATTTTTAAAGGATATGGCTGGGATGAAAAGATCAATTTTAGGGATTTTGGAACCCATTGCAGTCTCTGGCAGCCACACAGTGGAGTGGGTTACAGCCAAAGGAGGTGTGAGCTTTGGGGAGGAGGGGAGGGGAAGGGAAGGGAGTGTGGGTTGCTGCATGGAGCTGATGGAGATGTGGACTGGTAGGCCCAGATAAAGGAGGGTGGGGGGGATCAGGAGGGGGTTGTCTTGCCAGGGATGGATTTGCAGATGAGTTGGTCTGATGAATGATCGAGTGCAGCACTGATAGACTTGTAAGACCGCCCATAACTTGTTAATATTTATGACGGTGCCAGCTGACCAAAGTGGTTTTATTATAATGTGCAGGCCAAGTTGAGTGCTCAGAGGCCCACCTGGCATGCTTCACTAGATCTCTTTAGTTTAATTTATTCAAACCTCAAACCTCCAAACTTGCCAGTTTCCCCTCTAATACATGAAATGCACACTATTAAAAAGGAATAGACTTAATGGTGATGAGTATAGTAATGACTGTACACATTTAATATCAGAGATTAAGAGAAATAAAGTAAGAAACGTCACTTAAACGACATTAGTAAGGTGAATTACTTTGCAATATCTACGTATTATAAAACCCCTACAATATCCCTTATGCATTAATTCTGAAATAACCAGTGTTTCAAAGACCTCTCACCTCCTCTATGCAAAACAGTGGAAAAATTCATCCAGCTCTTCTCATTAGATGTATCTGACTTGCACGACTCTTGTCCCTGACGTCATCCAAGTGCAGCTGTGGGCAGGTGCAGCAGGTGTCTGTGAGAACGCAGGCCTGGACTGAATAGACGACCAGGTCAGCCACCGTGCGTATACCTCCTTGCATTTGCTCCAATTTCAAGCTATATATATATATATACTGACATAGTGTTACACAGACTTGCACCATCCGACACCAGTATGACCCCCACAACACAGATTATTCAGGAAATGATCACTGTGTATGTCTTTATTTCTCTGGCAGAACAACCTTGGGCTCTTGTATGTTCATTTAATACTACACAATATCTAATATCATATCATTCTGGTATATGAACTGTTGCTGCCACTTCCTGGTCTTTATGGCACCTTTGATTGTCTATAATGTATAAATGCCTTACAACAAATTCAAAAACAATTGTCATTGCATTAAATCCTTAAAAACTCCATATTTAATTCCATTTATTCCATAATTTTCCACCTCAAACCCTGACTAATTTTCTCCTTATGCCTAAAAATCCACCAGATTTCCTTCAAGAGACATTGGTGAAGATGAAAAAACACTTTCCTCTTTAGAGATGCAACCCTTTCAACCAACAGTGACAATAATGAAAGTATAAAGGAGAAATGAGGTTATTATCCCACAGAAACAATTCACCATACTAAGCCAATAGAGCTCCAGAGGGGCAGTGGGTTGAATTGGTATCATTCAGACAATTTTATCGCTCTGAAAGCAGCTCTGTGCTGTGGGAGGCACACACACACACACACACACACACACACACACACACACACACACACACACACACACACACACACACACACACATAGAGAGGGAGACACACACTCATACGTATGGCGTCTATATGCACACATGCATATAGAGCATAAACCCACGCAGACTATATAATACGGGCACATGTGTGGACATTCGAGCAGAGCAGGGCAGAGCTGATATCCTGACCCACACACTCACATGCACACGCACAGTCGCACACACACACAATTTCAACCATACACACATGTGCGCTGCCCTACAATGGCACTCCCACATACATATACACACAGTGTCTTTCCCAGCCAGATGTGAGAAGGATTAACAAAGTTGGCAGTCAGCACAGAGCTCCTTATCCACTGGAGCTAATTCACTTTACTACGCTACCTTTCTCTCTGTTTCTCTCTTCCCTCTCCCTCTCTCTCCCTCTCTCAAACCGACAATCTTTCACCATCTTCACTTCTTGATCTCTAGGTCTGCCTCTTTTTCTCTTCCTTTTATCTTCACCCCTATCCCCATTCTCTCTCTTTCTCTCTGTGCTGGCCCCTCTCCTCATCCTCTCCTCTGTTGCTTTCTGTTCCGGCTGAAGCGCTTGATTTGCTTTGTCAGGAAGGTGAGGCTGTCTTGGAAAGTGCTTCATGCCTCCAACGCCCGCGTTGATAAAGGCGCAGCACAGATGGGTCACGTTACTCAAGAGGCTCGTTCAGCCTCTGGGGAAATGTATAAAACCCGCATTCACGATATAGTTTGACTTGAACATGCAGCAATGTGAGAAGGTCAGAGGTTTTTTAGATTTAGCCTTACCCTTGAAAAACCTGGTGATTCAGCACCTTACTGTAATGCATCAAGGTCACCTCAGAAAATGTCACAATGCTTCTTCTTGCAAGGTAAGTTTGTAAACTAAAGCGAGGCACTAACACGCTAGCACAGAAGCCCCAAGTGGTCATACATTCATAAATATAATTTCCTCATTTTTTCTATCGCAGGAAATATAAGGATGAGCAGGAAATTACTGATTAGTGCCTCATATCAGTATATCGCCACCTTGGATGGTGGAAATCTGAGACACTTCTCTCATAAGTAATAATGCCACTACCTTGGGAAAATAAAATCTATAAATGTATGTCTGCATAAGGCTTCAATACACTACCAATCCAGGACTTGTTATTCGGATTTGCTGGGTTCGGGGGATACTTCTCTCTGCTCTGTAAGATGCAATAACCTTCTCCATTTTGGAGCTTCTTTTGGGTCAAGGCCACTTTCCAGGTACCAGTGGTCAGCTCCAAGAAGAGGCAAGATCAGATCAAGAAATATTGAGGTACAAACCTCAACTTGTAAACAAATTACACCCAATAACTGATTAGCTGTGCTTGGTAGTGGGTTTTATTACCTTTTGTTTCTGGATCTTTATGTTGAGCTAAGTCAGTCAGCTGCTGGCATGAAAGTCGTGTCAATCTTCCCCTCACAGGACTTTTAAACCCGGGTCACCTGGTTGAAGGACAGCCGTCGAGACTGCCATATGTCACACTTTTGGACACAGCGTGATGAGCACATACGTCTTGCACATAATTGGCTCCAGTGGGACTGACTGAAACAGCCTTCCAGCCTGACCCCAGATGACACGGCACAACCCACGCTCGGGCTTCATCAGAGCCAATAAGATCTGGAGAATAGTCTATTGTCCAAGCTTTGTTCCAGAGAGTTCAGCAGCTCTTTGAAAATTCAGGTACACACAGCGAAACCTGTTGAGCTCTATTATATATACCAGCTTTAAAATAGCACCATTCATCACAGAAAAGTGCAAGTCCAGGAATAAGGCTATTGAATACAGTTTGGGGGACGATTGCAGCAATGACCGATAAAAAGATATTGGTTTTCCTTTATGATAAATCAATAGACCCAGAGGTCACCAACTTATCTGCACAGAGGGGTTGTTTTTATAAGGTTCCCAGAAAAAATGTTAGGCTTTCTTCTTCTTCTTCTTCTTCTTGTGCACTGTGATGATTAAAAGATGAAAGCAAAACAAATTACCTCTGTGAATATCAGTGTTTTTGGAGTCATTGTAGGAGACGTCGTTAAAGTCAAAGTGAACACACACCTTCCCTCTGTCGCAGACGGCGTTTCATCAAATATTAGTCTTGTGCACCAATTGAAATCGCATTGTGCTGTGTTCAATGGTCACTGGTCGTTTTGAGAGTTCGCCCACTGGGAAAATGAATCTCCTTTTTCAGTGTTTCAATCACTTTTGTGTGGTTGTTTGTGTTTGTCTCCTAAGCTTTCTTCTCTTTTGGTTGTTTGTTTGCTATCATTATTTTGTCTATCTCTTGTTTGTCACTGAACCGTTTCACTGGTTGAAATTAGGGAAACAAATTCCCGTTATGTATGTTTATTATTTCAGAAGAAAGTTAAGATTTGATAGAAAACAAAGGCAGATGTGGATGGGGAATGACAGCCAGCAGATATCCCCTGCAGCACTTTAAACATCTGGATCAGTAGGTGGCCTCTACAGTACTGCATGTTAAATTACACTGTTAATATTTCAGAGTCTCACGGTACCAGATTCAATAATATACATTTATACTCTGCCTCTATTTAGCAGATGTACTGTCCTTGTTGTTTATGTTTTCTACAGGAAGTACCCTATAATCTTCATGTAATTTCTATTCCTGGACGAGCAGACTTGTCCAGTCCAATACAACAATTCAACCTGAGAAAGTGTAATGTAAGGTGAATACATCCTGGACTATCTTTAGATTGGGAGGCTAGGGGTTCAAATCCCACTCAGGGCAGGTCTATCGAAGAAGAAGGTTTAAAGAAGAAGAAGAAGGTTTTATTATGGCCCAAGTCCCCCCAAGAGACAGTGTGGCCTTAAAGGATAAACCTGGACCTTACACCCTGACAAGTTTTGTCATTTGGAGTCGTTTTGACAAAATTAGCCCCAATCGGCCTAAGTCCACGGGGCACGCAATGCAGCCTCTAAGAGACAGTGTGGCCTTAAGCTCTGCCCACACATTTAACCGCTGACCTGGATGATGTCATCTCCGAGCAGCTCCATGCACATTGTTATTAGAACAAAATAATTGGATGATGGCATTGCCTTGTAATATCAGGCCGAAGCGGAATGATTATTATAACGAGCCGGGCACCGGTCGGAGATGACATCATCCAGATCAGAGGTTAGTAGGTCAGCCTGGAGGAGCCGGATGTTGATCCGGAGACTCGGGAATAAACTAGATCATCAAAAATATTGATTTTGGTAATGGATCTGATTGGGTGCCCCGTGTTCAACACAACCAGTTGAATGGGCAAGTGGGTAATAATGTGTTTTAACAGATGTTTTATGAATGGTGAATTAAGTGTCTTTGATTGCCTTCAAAAAGCGCTATACAAATCTAATGTATTATTATTTGTATTATCTAATAACTAATGCTTAATAGTTATCATAACGTGTTATCTCATCACATTATGGGGACGTGTTAACCTTATAGAGACATAAAGCAAGTCCCTGTGATGCTAATCAGTAAGTTTTCACTTGCAGACTTGTGTAAAGGTTAGGGTTAAGACAGGATAAGGCTATAGGTTGGGTCCCCAGGAGATGAATGTAACTCAATGTAATGTCTTTTGAAGTCACTATAAGGTACGACTGTATTCGTGTGTATGTGTGCAAGTCAGTATCAGAGTCATTCCGGCTTTGGTTCGGCTTCTGTTTATAGACCTCCAACACCAAACGCAGAAAGAAAAGAAAGAACTACAAAGGAGACGGAGATGGTTTCATTTTTCACACTGTTAACAGCATTGACTGAATGGAAATGTGAAAACTGAGAGGAAAGAAAGACGAGCAGGAAGGAGATAAGACTAAGAAAGGGCAAAGAGAGGAGAAGTGAATCACAGATAAGTTAAAGGAGGTCAGCGGAAGAGTAAAAGAAAAAATGGGGAGGAGGAGAGCAGCACATTTTTTAGTTTTTCCTGTAGCAGTTTGATGTAACTGTAGTTGATTCAGGCTTTTCTGGGAACATTGTATTCTATCTGCCACCAGTGAGACATGCAAATAAAGCAAATGCACACACAGGCACAGACACACACACGCACTACTGCACTACAGTAACCTTGCAAAATACGACAAAAAACAAAACAAAAACAATGTGGATTGTCAGTGTGTGGTTACACATCTATAACTCAACTGTAATGAGTCAGAGCACACCATGAACAAAAGGAAACCGGAGACAAAATCAGGATGTGATTGTTAAACATGTCACAACACATAGTTCTGTCAGTCTTTGACCTGATTATGATTTTTTTTTAAAGAAAAGAAAAAGAAAAAAGTGACAGAGAACATGTACTTGAGCACTTCACTTAAGTTTTACACCAGTTCATTTAAATATAGTCTAAGGCCACACAGGTCAGAGGTTAAGTAGACATTCCTGGGGATGAACTAACAACCCACCCGGCAGTATGTGGAGCAATTAATGTCAGGTCATATTTAACAGCTGCAACATTAAAGTAATAATAATAATAATTATGATAATAATCTGAAGAGTAATCATCATTATTATGCAAAATCAATGGTTTAACTTTAGGTTCCTTTTGGTACTTTCATAAGGAATTTACTTCATTTTACTTGTGCCATTGTGAGTATTTCTACCTTGTGGGGTTGCAATGGTTATCCAGCGATTATTATTAGAGATCAATAGATGTTTCTCTTTTATTTAGTTTCTTTTCTTGTTTCTTCCTCTGTCCTTCTCTCATTCCTCCGGTTTTCCTGTTTTTTATGGTCAGGTTTCAGGTTGCACACAATCTATCTCCTCATGTTACACCCTCATTCAATTATAGGACACACAAACACGTATGCACACACACAGACACACACACAGGTCTTAAGCTGTCTGTGCAGTGACAGGTGTGCTGGCTTTGTCAGGCCTGTCAGCTGTCCATATGTGTGTGTATGTGTGTGTCTAGACAGCAGAGTTGAGGTCAGTTTCATATGGTGACGTGGCATGTACACAGCATGTCAGCCTGTCAGGTATCCATCGTTCTCCCTTCCCCCCTCTCTCTCTCCATCACACACACACACACACACATGCACACAGACATGCACACGCACTCGTGTATATTTGAACTTTAGAGACTCAGACATGCGATAAGAAAAAAAAACCCACATCAGTCAATCTTCTCCGGCTCAAAGCAGAAGAAGATAATTCATCGTTTTTAATGTTTATTTCCCCAGAGGGCTAATTAGATAATTTTCACAGCAGAGATAAAACTCAAACATTTATAACACAGAGAGCTGCGTTGCTACCATAATGCAACACAGGGCAAATGAAAATGTTCACCTCAACGTTAAATCTTTAAAAACAGAGTGAGTGAGTTGTGTAGTTAACAGTTCAGCTTCGTCCGCCAGTGGTCGTAATTATGTTGCTTTCCACTGCAAAAACACAGACTGAAGCAAACCGAGCACCTTTTCACAGTTCGGTTAGCACATGTTAAACAGTGATGTGACATTTTTAACATTGGATGTGCAACTATAAATTATATTTACCTTAGAAGTTTTAATATGGATTTTTAAGTTTTGATGATTTGGTGAAGAGAATGCCTCAAACATCCCAGGGGTCAGAGGTCAATCTAGAAGAGGCTTATAGAAACATGAGGATGATATACTGATGCTAATTTTGTGTTGCTAATATGTCAAGATTTTGCTGTATTCATATCACTAAAATATATAATTCTCTACACAGGATTGTGTTAAATATATGCAATATAAGGAGGGGAAACGAGAAAGCCTCACCTAATAATATCTGTAAAATATGGGGGACAGTTTGTGGTTGTGTTTGAAAACAGGATGAAGTCTGACAAATCAGCCCTGACTGATGAAACCGGTACCATTTAACCATGATTCAGTTGGAGTCCAGTGCTTTAACACCGCACGCATGAATCTTTTGTGCTTCACTACTTTATTATTAAACTTTCTCACTATATGCAGATACTGTAATATGTAACCTGAGGGCATGTTCATGATATGCCACTTTTTTTCTCTCTCTCTTGGACCAGGTTTCATTTTACTGTTTAAATTGATGTTGTAATTTATTATTGGCAGAGTGATAGCAGGATGTTTTCTGTCACAGTCTTTGACATAATCCAGTACTTTTTGAACATGCTTCTTACAGGTGATAGTTTATAAACTTACAAGAAATCACCAATTGTCCCAGTCTTATTTACACAAACAGAATTTAAAGGTCCTATATTGTTAAATAAAATTACCATGTCTTCTATCATTATAAAGCAGCTCTAAGTTCATAAAGAATAATGTTAAAGTATCAAAGCGTTATATTAGTGCACAGAGGAACGCACACAGTCTGTGTTCAGAAACTGAGCTTTAAAACGAGCTGTCAGGACTTCTGTAACTTTGTGATGTCACCACTTTCTGCCACTTTCTACCCCGCCCACCTGGACCGATGATCTACTATTGCAGTAGTTGTTTTCTCCAAGCGTTTTACCTAAAATCTGCTTTATTTTTTTTAAATCACTTAATAGTCAACCAATCGGACGAGAGGGTTAGAACTTCCTCACTCCTCATTGGCTGTTTCGGATCTGTTCATCTCTTATGGACATAATGAATAAACAAATAGATTAATAAGTGTAAAAAGGGGTCTGTTCTTTTATGCTATTCATCGCTAACTGTTAACTACAAATGTAAATATTCACTGATACATTACTTTTAGTACAAAAATTAAAACAAAGGACAATGTGCAGCTGATTAACTTGACCTGTGCACATACTTATCTTTCCATCGTCCCTAACTACAGCCCCTCAATCAGTCTTTTCACTGAACAGATCACACCAGACACACTACAGACGACCCCCAGACTCAATATACCAACATCTATCAGCCGCTCCCTGGCGGTGAGACGCCCCCAGCGTAGCCTGAGGTGAAACAGGCAGGGTAGTATGAGCGTCATGGCTGCCCCGGTCACGCTGCCTGTCAAACCCATCAGCAGCGAAAACCTGGGCACCAGCAGCGCCAGCAGGTATGATGTCATCAGCAAGGCGGCGCGGACCAGCAGGGCAGGGCGCGACACATCTCGACCTCCATGTTTGGAGCACGGAGGGACAGCAGAGTCTGGGGACGGAGGGAAGAAGAGAAGTTGAAAGGAGACACAGTGGCAGTTTGTGTTGACCCTGCAATTAGTGTTTGGTTATGTGTCGCTCTATTCTGAATTTGTTTTATACATGAATCTTTACCAAGATGTCATGAAAGTATGTTTTTCCTTATATATAGCATGTTGTCATTTTAATAAGGTAATACAAACATAAACACAATTTACATGAGGAATTGACAACATAATCATCAGGGACTATTTTAAATTGACTTTTTTTGCATCATCCAGTGAAACTATTCAGGCATTACATCATATGAAGGAAAGGGAAATGTCGTAATCTGATGACTTCATGCGTGTTGACAGTCAATAACCATGAAAAGTTCAACCACGGTGACAAATGTGTTTACTGTCAAAGCTGCCCTGATCACGGAGATAAATGGCAGGGGATGTTAACCTAGTTATAGGTTGTATTTTTGACAATTCAATTTGTATAGTTGATTTTATTTTTTACTTTTATTGCTTCATGATTTATGTTTGTCAGTTGAAACCATGCTAACCATTCTCCTTAAGTCCAATATTTTCACCAAAACCATTTATTGTCCCCTTTAAGAAACTATAATTGTGTTAGTTATGACGCTGAAAGGTGGGTGCCAGGATGTAACATGGGTGTTGTTGCTGTGTGAACTAAACAGACTTTTAAAATGAAGCCAACTGGGAACGACGCCTCTTCTCTGTGACACATTTGTCCCTGTCCCCAGTCTAACCACAGGTCACTGCTGTTGGCTGCTGGTGTAAATGTCAGTATCTTGTTCACGGGCAACTCGACAAAACACCAGGGAGCAAAAATGTCACTGATTCACTTTATGTTTTTTCTGTTTTGTTTTGTTTTTTTTCACAAAGCAGCCATTCAATTTTGAACAGGCCAACTTGTTTCTTCAGGCAGCTTCCTGATTGAGGGAAAATCGAAAACAGCTTAACCATCAAACCTCAAGAGGGATCGATTTCACCAGTACAAGCTACTGTTAAGTTACAGTATTAACCGCAAAGCTCATGTTAAGTAGGAGGAAGTCCACGAGACGTTTGAGTGTAACTGAGATGTGTGAGCACCTCTCAGCAGACAGGTGTGCAGGATCTCAGCAGCTGAGTAGAAGGGCAGCGGGTAGGACAGCAGGGCTTTGGCCAACAGACACAGGTTGACTAGGGGTCGAAGGTCAGAGGGCAGGTTGTCTGTAATGACCTCGCTGGTCTCTGTCCCCCAGGTCAACACGGCCTAATGGAGGAAAGAAAAACAATCAATACAGTCAATCAATCACGGTGTTTGCCTGTCCCCTTCTTTGTAATTAGACCAGACGTTTCAGGTGAACAACTTGTTTTGTATCTCTGTTGTTGTTGTTGCTCGTGTTTGTGCTTCTACACAGCCCGTCCAAAAAGAAAAGTCACACACTCTAATATTTCGTTGCACCGCCTTTAGCTTTGATTACAGCATGCATTCGCTGTGGCATCATTTCAATAAGCTTCTGCAATGTCACACAACATTTATTTCCATCCAGAGTTGCATTAATTCTTCTCAATGGGGTTCAAGGTCTGGACTCTGTGGTCACATTGGACCACATTTCTTCATTGAAGATGATTGTTCTCCATTATCCTTCCAGTTTTTAATAATGCTTTGGACAGTTGTTAATCCAATTTTAGTGTCTCAGCAATCTCCTTAGATGTTTTATTTGCTTGATGCCAATAATCTGACCCTTCTGAAACAAATTAACATCCTCTCCATGAGCAAAGGATGTATTTTCCACATGGTTGTATAAGAAATGAGACTGCAGTTAGGGTAAAATAAGTTGTTGCCAGCTGAAGCATAATCATCCATACAGCAATTATCCAATGAGAGGCTCTTACTGTATTAGCTTCTTTAAATCCAAGTGGTGAGTGAATCCAAGAAATGTTTTTTTGGTATGTATCAGCACATCAGCTGCAATTATATGAATGTGAAACCAACTAACCAGTAAAGAAAACATAGTTTTCATGATGCAGGCAGCACCATGAGTCCAACCCAGCATTGCATTGAACTGCCCTCTGTCCTCCATGCTGCCCTCTAGAGGAGGCAGGAAGATCTGTGAGGTGTAGGAGAAGATGATGACGCCCACAGAGACGAGGAAGTCCTCCGGGTCCACGGACAGAGACAGGGAGGACCAGGCCCAGCTGCTGGCTCGACTCAGACAGTAGAGCATCACCAACAGGCTGAGAGACCACAGAGGAGGGAAATTAGAAAGGATGATGCTCTAATGGTGGAATAATGGAGAAAACAACTCACTAATTAATGATTAATTCTAATCCGACATAAAGATGTACTAGCAAAATGGCACAAGAAATAAACCAACTGTAGAAGATATTGAAGCAAGCAATTAAAAAAAACATAACACTTTCTGATAAAGTGAAGGATTAAATATTTGTATGGTTTGGAAATAATTCAACCATTTAAATGCCATCTCAGTTTGTGACTGTGTCAAAGCTGATGCGGCTCATGCAGAGTTGACCTCATGGAGCTTCATGTTTTTTCAATGAGAGGGATGTTTGGTTTTTTTTCTGAATGAAATGGGAAACATAATCCTTAATCTGTAATTGCAGGACTGGAAGCATTTACTTCATGTTTTGTTGTTTTTTTTAATGTGGAAATGATCCACAAACCAAATCTTAAATGTTGCCACAAATTCAAAATTTGAGGTTTTAAATTTGAAAAGGAAATACATAACAGTAATAACTGATGTCCTACTGCGTGTTTTCATCATTTCGCCCCCCCTCAAAACTAGTAAAATGTTGTGTTTACCATTTACCACACCACATCCATTATATGTGCATGCATGCAACACTATTTTGGAGAGTGGGATTTATTTTCTTCCAAAAAATAAATGAAAGCAGCAGAGCGAAAATGTCCAGAATAAATATTTTTCTCTCTGCTTCCGTCTGGTATTATCAGAGAAGTTAATGTGTATGTGCACAGGACCAAGGAGATCAAAGGAGCTCCAGAGGCCAGTTCCATTTCCCTTGTCTCGTGAAGGCACCTGGCATTAGAAATAAATCAATCACGCAGCAGCAGCGACAGCGTGAAGCAGGTGGGAGCAGACGACTTCACCGGCAGCTGCTGCATAATGATCACGGGAGTGTGAGAATGAGCAGAGATTATAAAGACCGCCATGCTGTCTTTGATTTGACATGATAGGTGTGTGTGTCAGCTGGTGCCGATCAGCTGACGAGAGCCGGGGGTTTATTAACCAATCACCTGATCAGTATGTGAGCCAGGGAGCAGAGCAGGCTGAGGGTGGAGACTGGTCTGAGATCAGTCAGCAGCAGGCAGGGCAGCAAGAACACCAGTGAGAAAAGAGAGCACACTGATCTGGGAGCAGCCAGTCCTGACAGACTGTCAGACAACAGGCTGGTGGAGACGACCAGATACAGAGTGCAGGTCATCATCAGTTCAATAACCTGGGAAGACAGACGGAGAGAGCCGTTCACTGACTGTACAATTGTGGGAAAGAGAAGACTTTTCCTTTCACCTCTTCTCATCTATAATATAAATCTTCAATCGGAAAAATGCTGTTGGAGGATCTAGACAAGTTAGGATGCCTTCATGGGATTAAATCCCAAAATCATAGTTTTTCAATGCAGTGATCCGAAAAAGAATGATGAAATTCCACAGGTTTCTGTGCAACGCGATGAATGAAGGGTCTCTCCGAGTCTAAAACAAACACTCTCTGAAGAGACAGAGTGATCCACAACACGTCAACTTACTGTCACTTCAAAATAAAGTCTCAATTCTCACTTTGTAAACAGGCGCAGACTGATTTACAGAATAGTTGTCTGTTATGTGTGTGTTAACCTGAGCCACATTAACCATCCAGCCTCCCAGTCCAGGCCAGTTGGGCCACAGGCCTTTGCAGCAGGCCTCCACCACGTCCTGGTAGCTGTGTCGGACCCTGACCTTTGACACCGAGCCGGACCCCCCGCTGAAATACACAAACAACGACAAAACATTGAGTTTTCCAGTGCTCTCCAGGGATTTGTTTGAACTCAAACTCTGATTCATTGAACTAATCTGACTGTGATCTATTTTCACTGTCAAGGTAATTTCTTTTCCAGCATAAATTGACCATACATCTACACAAGAAGACAGATATGATATCGCTTCTTCTTTTTTGAATATAAGTATAAAAAGACAAAAGAGAAAATAGCATTTGGAAAAATAAACAAACCACTACCACACTGGATGGGTTTGGATCCACCTGTTCCGTCAGGCTTGTCTGGAATTGTATTTGTGAGTTCACTCAGTCATAACTTGATATTAAATCCTCTTTTTTTTCCCAGTGCGTAAGAAGCAATTTCTTTGCAACAATGAGTTTGTAAGACAGAAAATAGTGTTGCATTGTTGTTGTTGTTTTTTTTTTAGGTCATCAGACATATCTTGAATGATTGGATTTCGGTTCCAATCATATTTGAAGTATTTGGGATATGAAACTGAAGATAGCGAGTGACTCCTAACATAATTTAACTGAAAACCTTGGAGGCAAGAGTAAACATAAACCACAAAGTGCTGCACAACACAACATTGTCACCTCTTCTCTTTTGGATGACTCAAAAAAAAAAAAAAACTCTCCATTCTGTGCACATGTTGAGCTTAAATTCCCCTGAAGTGTCTGCAGGAACTAGATAAGTGTGAGAATGACTCTGCTGTCAGGAGTAATGGTCACTCACCATCGTGCTCTTTAGAGAGCGCAGAGCAAAAGTGCCACAACGACAGAGACGTAGTTCAGACATTTTTTCTTTGAGCATCTCTGCTCTCTGTGCTTTTATGTAATAAATCGGTGGCTGGATGATGAGGTAATACTGTAATAGGGAACTCCACCTTTGATGCTCTTCATACAGACAGGCCACCAGGATCCTCCCGGTGTGGTTACAGACCCAGGCCGACAGGACCAACAGAACCAGACCCACATAACCAGACTGGACCAGAGCGAAGGGCAAACCCAGAACAAAGATGCCCTGAGAGATGAAGAAGAGGAAACAGAGCGAATCATGAAGGGACCATCATGTGACCATCATTATGGGAGCTTCACTCACTGCAGAACTGGACTGGTTTTCTGATTGCTTGTGTTTGCAACTCCAATCAGGAGAGACTAATAGGTTGAGTTTGACAATTTTATTGCGAACAGAAGGAACAGGCTTTGGTGCTTAGACCCTGGCAGGAAGTCGGTGACCATGGGGAACGGCCTATAGGAGTGAGGCGCTTCCTATAAGAGGGAACCTCCACTGCCTGGAGCCAATACAGTGATGAGGAATGAATGGGCACGTGTCCATGAGAGACTAAACTTCTCATGGGATGGTTTGATCGGAGATGGTGAGTCAGTCAGTCATGGTGGAGGTGTGAGTGAGGTTTGACAGCTCACGCGTGATTGGCTACAGGCCACTGTGCCAGGTTGTGATTGGATGAGGACCAGAATGAGCAGGTGGAGCTTGGAGATGTTGGCAAATGTGGTTGTGACTTTGCAGCACTGCAGCCAAGTCCAAACAACACAACAGAAGAGCTCCAGGCCTCTAGGGGGAGCTCTACGTGGAACACATGTGAGCACGCTAATGCTTACTATAAAAAAAAAAAGAAAAAAGAACACAATTCACCAAACTGTTCTTTCTTCCTTTGGTCCAAGGTCAAAGATCAAAGGTCAAGCTATAGGTCTCGCTTCTCCCAAGGGTGCAGATCGGACTACTGGCCTGCAGAACTTTTCTTTTGTTGTTGTATAATTTCTGTATTTTTGCAGGGTGTTTGCTGTTAATGTGTTTGTTTTGGCTTCCTGCAGCATATAATTTTTCATTTCCAGCACAATTCTGTTGGTGATTTGTTTTGTATTTTCACATGTATTATCGAATCCCACTTTGGAGCTCGCTTCGGCTAATGAAAGCATTTTGGACCATTTCTGTCAGCCATTATCAGCCACTCTAAAAAAGGCATATGTGAGGACACAGTATCCCTGATTGAACTTTCCTATCTGTACAAAAAAAAAAAAGGTTGAGGGAAATAAGAATCAGAAAAAGTATAATGGATAAAAAAAAAGTAGAAAATGATGTGCAGTATATTAAATGTCAAAGCGTATAATTGCTTGGCATGTCCCGTAGAGAAGGTGCACTCATCAAGGAACCGATAACTTCCCTATATAGCGACGAGCTCAGACTAAAAATCTTCTGTAAAGGTCAAAGTCCAGTGTGTCCTGACCTAAAACAGTGTGGTGAAAAACTGCTGAGCCAGCAAAACTCTTTTTTTTGAGTGTATATATATATCTTTTTTTCTTTTTTTCTCAAGTCAAATGTAAAGTATAGTCTGCAAAGAAGTCTTCTTCATCTCTTACATTGGAGACAATGAGTTGTTTTTACACAGTTATAATTTGTTTCTGTAAGATTTTATGTCAAAATTCAGAAACGTTGAAATGTGGAAAAGAGAGACGACAGCTGAAGAGGGGAGGGAGAGAACAGAGAAGAAAGGCCCCGTTCATGGTTGGATGATGAGGAGGCGAGGAGGAGAGCGCTGGCACGACGCCTGGAGAGTTCGAGGATGCAGGAGACCAGCAGGAGCAGAAGGAGGAGAGGAGTCGGGCTTTGGCCCGTCACCAAGGGAAAACGTCGGCGACTGCCAGGGAGAGAGGCGAGAAGGAGGAGAGGGGATGGAGATAAAAGAGGGGATGCGAGGAGAGAAGAACACAGAGGAGGAGAGGTAAACAGAGAGAGGAGACGGAGGATGGAGAGGTGCGACCTCGCGGTTAGAGAGCAGGAGGTGGAGGGAGGAAGAGGAGGAGAAGGAGGAGAGAGGAGGAGGAGATCACAGGAGACAGCAAGCTCCTTTGATGGAGCTGCTGTGTTTTGAATGTTGGAACATGGAGATACAGAGGCTCAGCGAGAGAGATGTGGAAGCACATCATAGACGGCAGACACAAACACACAGTGTGGATGCATAAACAGACAAGCACACATTCTCTCTCTTTCAAGTTACTATTTTGTAACTGGTGTCTGTTAGGCATATGCTGATGGAGCTTTGATGTTCAAATGGAGCTGCTGGGGATGAAAGCATTTTGAGAGAAATCTGACGCTCAAGTATCGGATTTCATCTCCCCTCTCCCTCTCTCTCTCTCTCTCTCTCTCTCTCTCTGCACTTCTCTTTTTCTCTGTGGTTTTGCCAGCTAATTCCTCATTGGTTACTCCGAGCACAACCTGAACCAGCTCCCAATCACAAAGGGGGTACAATCAGGGAGGAAAGAAATTCCTGATTGGCTTTGAAGAAGAAGACGGAGGGAAAAAAAAAAAAAGGATGATTCTTTCGCAGCTCCATCTGTCACAGCCCGACCCCCAAAGACACCTTTAAATTCTGCTTACTAGGCCATGTTGACCGAGCGCACACATGCACTTTTATTTCTTACATACTTAATATCGGCTTCTGAGCTAAAAAAAAAAAGAAGAAAAAAAGAAGGATATTTACATATTCACTTCTCCTGTCTGGACTTCCTTCCCAGGTGGAAGAATTCAACTACTGCCCTCCAGGTCATGCACAATATTTTATGCAAGCACATGCCCCGTGCACAAAAAGTGATAGAGAAATGTCTCTCTCCACCATGAGGGGATTAGAGATGGAGCGGACCCGAGCAGAAACAGGCAGGTTTGACATTTAAATAACCTGAGGAGACTTCTTTTTTGTTTCAGCTGTAACAAATGCTGAACTGCTGAGATTAACTGGAGTTGGTTTATGGAATCATCATATTAATAAAAAATAGAGATGTCGCTGATCATGAACATTAAAGAAAGATTCATTGTGAAGTTTATGATGATGTCAAAGCTGTATTTTTTCTTTTTTTTACTTTGCTGGTTGAGATGACATCAGTACGGTGGCCATGAGGGCTCAACATACTGTATATGACAACCTGAACATCTTTATCAACTTGACAACACATGCACTTGAAATGAATCACAAATCAAATCTTCACTTTTCTCCACACTGTTACTGGCTGTAAGTGTTAGTGTTTTTTCACATAATTGTTGACTGTACAGTACAGGGAGTAAGAAGTGATTTTAGTGTGTAGTTTTTGTGCATCTGCAACACACAAGTTGACAAAAAAATGATTTGTTGATTCATCAAGAGAAAATCAACCTTCAGCTTTTCTGACGCTTGATTCAAATGCCAAACATTTAATATTAGTGTTACATTAATATGAGAATTTGACACTTTTCTTTTCATCGTATGAGAATAAGTTGAATAGCGTGTGTTCGGACTGTTGGCTGGACAAAAGTCATAATCAAAACAGTTAGGTCACCCTAGCTGGGCTATGGATGCTTGGTTATTTATTTATTTATTCATCGTGTTGTTTCTGTTTTCTAACATTTGAGAGACTGAATTATTATTTGGATCAATATGAAAAACATGCAGCTTATTCAAATGAATTCAGCCAGAAACTAGGTTTTATGTAGATTTTTAATGGGAGCTGCAAACTGAATATTTATAGATCAAAACAATGATCAATTACACGACAACACAATTGGCTCCGGATGACATTCTACTAATATTTCTATTGAGGATAACAGTGGTGGTGTTGAATTTGAAGAAGTGTAGCCTACTTTTTTATGTTTATCTTTTTTAAACACATAAACCTGCAGCTTTTACTCACTAAAACATTTTCTTATGTGAGTCTTGGGAGGAATTTGGCAGCATGATGAACCAAATTTCTTCTGACAGCAATCTCTCCAAAACAAATTGGGGACATTCTTTATTTCCCTACGGCTTGAGTTGGGATTTTTGAAAAAAAAAAAAAAAAATCACATTTCACAACTTTCGACGCAGTTCAAGGTAAAAAATGAAGCTCACAAACAGACGGCGCCACAGTCGTAGGCAGTTAAATTAATATCAGTCTCTTTTTTTCAGTATCAAAGACAAAAGGTCGACATCTCAAATCTATGACGAGGACAAACACACTGGAGTGGCCTCGTTAATAATCAGTTTGGAATTCAAACTGGCTTCATAATATTCCCAAATCAGGAGCCTCAAGAGTGAGAGATGTTTTCTTTTTTTTGTGCATTTTTGGCAGCAAATTTGCTTTCCAATAAAAACTTTATTAAGCTGGCAGACAGTCAGTTATATTGGCATCAATAAACCACAATTGGAAAATACATATTTTCTTGTTAGCCTTGATAGGAGATAGCACTGCTGATCTTTTTCTTGTTTTGTTTTTTTTCTTCCATTTTTAATACATCTGTAATATTAGCTCCTTTAACAAATAGATCTGCCATTATGACACTGATAGGTGTTTATACCTGGACACATTCTGCATCTTTTATCCTTCCCTTATGGTCATCCATCAAAGTCTGAGGTTATGAACACTTGGAGCATGTACTGTTTCATCACCTCTAATGAGAAGACTTCCTTATTTTTTGCTCTGTTAGTCATGCAGGTGTCACTTTAACCTCAACCAAAGGGATTAGTGAGTGTGGTTAACAGTGCGCTGCAGGTAATGAATAACCTATAAAACATTAACCAACCCAATAGTCTCGGGAAGGAGGTGATACGTGCCGAAGGAAAATACAGGAACTATTCAAATCGAATATAAATCGACAATTTAAATCTGTAATATGCAAAATATCACCGGCTCATTTTTCATTACAGACCAACCCTCCTGGCACAGAAACTTGGTCTCTATTGAATGAAAACTGATCTTGGCACTCAGATTGAGAGACTAGCATCAATAAACTGAGCACAAACGCTAGTTTATCTACTAAATATCATGTGTCTACTGTATGCGTGTGTGTGTTTATGCTCTGACAACAGTGTCAGTGTTTACAACAATGTGACGCAAAAAAGCATTTGATGTAAATTCACCTCATTTCCTGGAGGAGTATGTTTGCTTGCACGTGTCTTCATTTGTCAGCATCTCTGTGTGTACAAGTGTGTTTGCATGCACATACACTGTTTTGATACCCTGATGTCATAATGTATTCTCTATGGACCCAATGACGCTGTTAATTACACTACAGTTATTCAGTGAAAGAACACATTAACATGAGTGCGGCGGCTGAATACGGCTCAGCGTTTTACAGCATAATAAGCTATTAGCATTACTGCCACGAGGACACACTGTGACCGGGAGCTTTTCTTTTGTTAAAACGATTTGATTCACACACTTCATTTGATTATGAAGACCGGGGAGTGCCTGACAAACAGCCTGCAAGACCACAAAGCATTGTTTGGTAATATTAAAACACAATGGGAAGCGGATTAAATGGTCTGCAAGCTTAATGCTTTTTGACTGTAGCGTGCAGCCTGGCACCTAAACAGCTGTCAATTCTATTTAGCATTTGTCTCCAGTCTACAGGGGCACAGAGTTAGAAGGGAAAAAAAAAGGAAGACGTGGCCAAAAAATAAAGTAACTCATTACTTTTATCTCTTTTGTTTAAGAAAGAAAACAGAAGCTCAACAGATGATTCAATATCTGAAACAAGGAACATCTGCACCTCACAGCTGGAGCAAATCATAGAGGTGAGTCAGTTCACTGTCATGGTTTAGGTATGCTGAGTCCGTGCAAAAACATTCCTCCTATTGGATACTGTAGCTACATTACATCCATTTGGTTTGGATGGAAGCCCTAAGCTGCCATATATTACATTACATTTTATTTCCAAGATAAACAGGATCATTTTTCTTTTGAGATCTTGAGAAAATGAAGCTTTGTTGTCCTGAGATAATGATATGATTGACTGGAGATGATAGAGTAACAAAAGAAACAGGCTTTTCATTAAAGGTAACATCTTTCAGTGCATCATGTATCTCTTAAATCGAGGCCTGTAGGCTAACACAGCTTTATACCTTACTATAGGTGTGTCATGCATCTTCTAAGACGAAGTTAGGGAGGCTTCAGCTTTATTGGCCGTGCAGTCTTAGAGCATGATCAGGTCCTACATAGCTGACCAGCTTCAAAGCCCTTGTCATCTCCAAGGATATGGGATGATGATGGACATTTGTTTGACCGCTTAGGGTTTCTGTAGGACATTGTGGCTTATGTCCACCAGACTTGTGTCACATGTGTTGAACATGTTTGCCCCTTATATTAACGTATCAGGGGCAATTTGAGGTTATGTGCCTTATGTGCTAAAGGAAACAGATGAAAAATGCTTAGTGACATCACATGAAGAGTATGGACAACGTATATTCAAAACATTTGTAATGGTCCTTTAGATTAAGAAAATATGAATGTTACTATATTTGTTATTCATACATGCACATATTCTGTGTGTCTGTACCTGTATAGCGTTTGTTACGTTCCAGCCGGCCTCCCAGGCAGTGATGGTGGGAGATGGATTCAGACCAGCGCTGCCAGCACTGTGGCTCTGACACGGATCAGCCAAACTCATCCTTGTTCTCTCTTCTTCAAGGTGGGCACCGAGTTGGTGAATCCCCTCCACCGTTTCCCTTTCTTCCCCTGTCTCCTCTCCATCCTCACAGAGTCTCTGCTTTTGTGTAATCCCTTTATATTTCCCGGCAGCCAGCCTGTGGGATCTGCTCTGGTTGCCCACCGTCTCGTCAGCCGCCTGAACCTTAGAGGATCTTTTCCCTTTGCCATGATGAGCACTTGAGGTATTTTTGAACCAGGGTGAGTCTGAGGAAGGGGAAACCGCTGATGTAACGGTGACGGTCCTGGGTCCAGTGGAGATCACAGTAGCTCTGGTCTCTTTGAAAGCTGGACTAGCATGCCTGCTGCTGGATGCTGACAGGTCAGGAGCTGCACCGGTGTCTCGCTCGGTCAGAGACGAGCCGCTCTGTCCACATGAGGTGTTGTTTGTTCTGGTGTTGTAAGTGCCTGTGATGTGGTCAAACGGTGATCTACTGGCCTCAGCGTGGCTTCTGCTTAGCTCATCGCTGTGGGTCAGGACCAGCATCTCTTCTTCCTCCTGAAAGAACCTGCTGATCAAAACCACCGTGTTACACTCTGAGATAATAATGTCTGTGACCTCAACACTGTCTTTTCCTCCAGATTAAGGTCTGTGAAAATGTGAACTGAGCTTCTCGGTGATTTCTTCTGATGTGAATTAAGAACAAAATGCTCTACTGTGTTGATGGAGTTGAAAAATATTATTCAACTTTATCAGAAGTTTATGAAAATGTTGTAATGTATCTTATTTTTTTAAGCTGCGCTCTTAAAAAACGTATGATATAAATACTTTTTTTCATTAAAAATACATCAAATATTTTATATTAAAATATAATTTTGTAATATCTTACAGTCAGTAATTGTCTTCTATGTTTGTATAACTATGTATGTAATTATCTTTATTTATTTATTCATTTTTAAATCTTACCCTGTACTTATTCTCTGTTTTTTGAGCAACTTTAACTGTGATTCCCATGGAGATCAATAAAGTTTTGTGATTTTTTTTACACGAATAAATAGGCTAAATCAATATTATGATAAATCTAGACAATGAACAATGTGACTCACCTTGATGTCCAGTCCAGGTGTATCCTCGACGCTGCCCAGCCCCACAGAGACCCAGCAGCCCGGCCAGGCTGCCCCAAGCTCTGAACCCAGTGAGGAGAGCCCATCTTCAGCCTTGTCGTCTCCAGAGTCAGCCTCTGCCCTCTGGAGGTCTCAGACTGGACTGAGACTGGACCCATAAACACAAAAATCTCGTAAGCACACCTGCATATCTTCACACTCGCACAGGTGCGTGAAGTGATTGACAAGCTGATGAGCTGTAACATTATAATATGGCAGTGTTTTCAACAGTGGAGTCGTAAACAGCTATAATGACCTGCCTGCATGGTAGATAAACATACTCAGGGAAGTAATGGAGGGCAAAACACTCACTTTGACAGGCTTATGTATATATATAAAACAATCTTACATTACATAGCAACAATGCTATAGTTATTAAAATGTAACTTTTATCACTAGTTGCTCTCATAGAAATTGTGTAACTTTTAATCTATTTATTAGGCTACGTGACTGACCACGTCAAGTTTTGCCCCAAACTGTGGTGAGTTGTACAGAGCAGCAGGAGGAGCCATAGAACAGAGGAGCATGAAACTGGGTGGACTCAACTTGGACCAAAAAACTTCTGTCCTCCCCTCCCTTGCTCTCCTCACTTCTCATTCATGCCTGTTGTATCCACAGCTGTGGACTGACTCTCATTAGTCTCACTGATTCACTCCATGTTTTCATCTAGCCTATTCTATGAACTCAGACTACACTTTTTTCGTTAGTTTTTCAGTAGATATGCTACTTTGAATATCAATATTTCATGCACAAATCTATCTATCTATCTATCTATCTATCTATCTATCTATCTATCTATCTATCTATCTATCTATCTATCTATCTATCTATCTATCTATCTATCTATCTATCTAATAAATAAATAGTTTAAAAACAGGTAGAAAATTGTAAAAATAACAATAAAAACGCCACCACTAGCCTACCACCACTGGTAACAACAATAAAAACAAAAACAA
This sequence comes from Decapterus maruadsi, assembly GCA_030347415.2. Lineage (NCBI taxonomy): Eukaryota > Metazoa > Chordata > Actinopteri > Carangiformes > Carangidae > Decapterus > Decapterus maruadsi. The sequence goes on along the minus strand of CM064891.1, from coordinate 19,754,456 downwards.
CAACAACCAATGAACGTATCCTCCTTTTGCAAATGAGAGAAGGAGGAGGGAAGAGAGGAAGAGGAGGAGAAGAAGGAGGAGTATCCGCACAGAGAGGGAGAGTTTGGATCAACTTCTGCTCAACTTTTTTTTCTCCTTACCCCCTCTGTGCCATTTAACTCATCACAGAGCCGCGCGAGAGGAGGACCGCGCGAGGCCAGAGGAGGACTACAGTAGCTGCACGCGCGCGGCTGGCACGTTTAATCTTGTAGAAAGTGAAAAGTTGCTCCGCGATGAGGAGACTCCTGCTCGCGCTGTTTGTGGCTCTGCTGTGGCGGTGGTGCCGCGGCCAGCAGAGAGGTGAGTCCCTGGGAGGGAGACTGATCGATGTGATTGGGAATCGATACACCGACACCCAGGGCGGCTACTCCTGCTGCTAGCTAATCAGGTTAACTAGCATACACCTTTGACCCAATCTAGCTTTATTCAAAACTTAAACCTGCAAGAAAAACACCACCAATGATACTTGACACTGTTACAGTCACAAAGTTGTTGAAAAAGATGTTAGTTTGAGTGACAGCTGAGCTCAGATGTTTGACAATCACTTTGGAGATGTTTTGGCTTGTTTGTTTTGTTGTTTATGATGTTTGTTTGTGATTGAAATACTTGGAGACACATTGAGATTCATGTGCGGTCAGGCTAATGCTCATATTAGCTGATATTTTTAGACTCATAAATCAAATTAAGGGTTTGGATTTCAGCTTGACATTCCCTGACATAGCTGACTACAACACACATACTGTAGCTAGCTAGGTGTCACTGGGCTGCACTTTGCTGTGGTTAACGCTCAGCCAACATTTGTGTGCACTTCACTGTCTTTTAGTTTCCTCAAATAATGTGCACCCCCCAGGGAGTCTAGCTTTTCACTCTGTTGCATAACTCCAGTGGATTCACAGTGCAAACTGTGCACATGCTACGCTGGCTCTGTTGCACATCTTCTGATGATTGTGATGATTCATTCAGTTTGTAAATGATTATATTGTAGGCAATCAACAACTTGTGCATATTAGACTTTGATAATGTTCAGTAATGGTTTTGGATTCTTTATTTGCATTGATGTCTCTGTAGTAAATATTGTGCCAAGGTGTTCTGCAGTGGTACAGGTGATGTATTTGTGTAGTTTTATCTGTCATAAACAAGAGATTAGGTATGGCTATTACGGGGCATGTTTGTGTCTGCCGCCGAGACGAGAGCTGGGACAGGTGCTGATCTTGCAAGGTTGGCACTAGTTGGAAGGCAGAGAGCTTATCACAATTACTCCAAAGCTGTTTAATGAAAGTAAAAATCGTGCACAGTTCCTCTTTAACTTATGTTGCATACATGAAGCGTGCAAACTCTGTGTCCAAACAATGTGTCTCTCTGTCATCCTACTGGTCAACACTATAAGGTTCATTTGGTAGGAGATGTCAAAGAGAAATCCAAAAAATTCTAATATGCTAGACTTTTAGTCGGGGAGTGTCCTAGATGCAAAATCACTGTTCTTCAGTGATGCTACACGTCCTTCCATAATTCAAGACGTTCATAATCCGGCCCGACGCTGGAAATTGAAAATCGGCCTGAATTTGTGTCGTCCAATCCTGGCATAATAGTGTCTGTCCTTATGAATGTCTAATGGGCTCTATTGGTTTTGATAACTCTATTTTCTGAAGTTTTTTGTCATCAGTTTGAAGGTGATTTTAATTTCTTTTGTGTTGCTAAAAAAAATTTTTAAAAAGAAGAAGAAGAGAAAAGTTTAACATCAATGTGCTAAAAGATGTGTCCTTGTTCCTGTGAACAGCCCACAGACCCTCATGTTTTCAGTTTTATACAGGACCATTTGCTGAAAGAAATGGGTCCAATGAAAAGAGTTCACAGTTGTGTTGTGTTGATTATCCAGTGAGTAAAAGGGAAATTGGGGAGTTATATTGAATTTAAAAATATATAAATGCTTTGAGCATCACAGACCGAATTAATTCCATCTCAGCTGTATTGTTGTGCAGGGAACATCTCAGTTGGATGCTTCAAAACCCAGACAAATAACTGTCGATCTGCATGCTGGGATGTCACCAGGGTTACTCAACGGAATATATTATGTATATATATTTTAGGTAATTTAGGTGAACCAAACCTTTAAAGATCAAACTGAGTCATGAAATGCTGCTCTTTCACTTGGTTATTTGTCTGAGGGCTGTGAAAGATTAATTATGTGCCGTGCGTGTGGTTGGGCCGTGACATAGTCAACAAAGAAAAAATGAGCAACAAAGCCTTCAGCAGAGATGAGGATTGACGGCGGCGACAAAATCAATATAACATGGAGCACAAAGAGCGTCCAAATATTCATGCAAAGTACTGATTCTTAGAGTTGTAACGCAAATTGTCCCATTTTAACCACAAAATAATGCAGGATTGGATCTTTCCAGAGGATAGAAACAAACACCTCTGCTGCAGTATACGCTGTTTGAATGAGTATGAGTGTGTGTGTGTGTGTGTGTGTGTGTGTGTGTGTGCGTGCAGGGTGATGGTTTGGCGTCTGTTTTGTGACTGTTGAAGATGATGAGACGAATCTGGTGCTCGTCATGCTTTTTTCTATTTATCCTCTTCAAAACATCTCCAGCTACTGTTTAACCCAGGAGTGCTTTGGACCTCCTGCAGCGGAGGAGGAGGAGGAGGAGGAGGAGGGTGGGTGGGGGGAGTGTAGGCTGCTGCCTTCGGGATGTGTGTGTGTGTGTGAGTAGAAGAGGGCGGGAGAGGCCATCTGTGTGAGGAGTCTCATTACCAGGCGTGTCAACCAGGCATGCTCTTTATCAGCGACAGAGCTCAGAGAGACATCAGGAGATAATCAGAAAGAGGAGAGGAAGAGGAGGAGGAGGAGGAGGGATGAAATGGAGAAGAGGGAGAGGAAGGAGGGGTGCGTTCAAGGGTTATTAGGCGTCGGAGGAATCGTCAGCGATAGAGAGAGGCTGGGTGAACAGGTAGATGGAAAGTTCAGAGAAGGTGGTTGAAGCAGCGAGACGGAGGAGAGGAGGGAGGAGAGGAGGGAGGGAGGGAGACAAACAAAGACAAGCTGAGCGGAAATGGAAACTGTTGAAACACTTGATTCGTTATTGAATGAGACACTTTTTAGCTACATTACTACAGATTGCAAGACGGGCTCAACTGATGGTGAACAGTTATTGATTAATCATATGGTTGATTAAAAAATGATCCTTTTGATTTGGTTCCCAACCTTTTTTGGCTCGTGACCCCATGCATTTTGACATCACAAATATCTGGCGACCCCCCCGATCACGTGTAGTCACATGTTCATGACCGTCAATCAAGATGCGCCAGATCAGAATTTTTTTTATGCTGCATTTTATTTGAACTCGATTTATTGTCGAGAAAGTGAAAGTATAAAATACAGTTGTTTAAGACGGTGTGTGGTGTTCTTAATCATAATTCTAAAAATAATATTTAGTTAAAAGAATATTTTTATCAGTAATGTTTATTTATCAATTAGCCTACTAGGCGACCACATCTGAATTCCAGGCGACCCCACATGGGGTCCCGACCCCAAGGTTGAAAAACACTGGATTAACTGAATCATTGTTTTAAGTCCCTGAAAATCCATGTATTTCAATTCAGTCCTCTTAATGTGAGCACTCAGACACTATAAACATCATATTCTGGGGCGGTGTGTGGCGCAGTGGTTAAAGTGTCCCCAGCTCGAATCCCTGCATGTCATTCCCCCTCTCTCTGCCTCCACCTTTCCTGTCTATATCACTACTGTACTATCAAATAAAGGTGAAAGACAAACAAACAAACCATAATTTTCTATCATTTTGGTTCCTTCTCATGAGACGTTTTCTGTGTTTTAGCCTCAAACATCAAACATTTGCTGGTTACAGGCTCCAATTATGAGGAATTGCAGCTTTTCTTTGTCGTATCACTGTAACATTAAATGTCTTCCAGTGTCAGACTGGAGAGTTGAAGAGAGCTGCCATCTCGCACGTTTAATTGTTATTCTCCAACCATTTCCTGACATTTCATAGACTGATTCAGTAAATCAGTGTTGAACGTTAGAGTCAATAAACTTAAAGTCAAGCTCTAATTCCTGGAAAGATGCGGTGCAATCAGCAGAGAACAAACAAAAACTGCTGAATAGTTTGCGCAGTATGAATTCCTATTATGCTCCTTTTTAAAGACCCTGTTTATGTATGCTGTACATCGACGTGCTCCTTTTGAACTCTGACTTTCTATCACACGAGAGTCAGTGTGTGTGTGTGTTGTTGGAGACTCTGGAGCCAAGCCAAAACAACTGCATCGATAAAAAAAAGATGGTGTAAAGTCAAGGATGTGGCTGTCGCTGGGGGAAAGTCTGCCAAAAGTTCTGAGAAGTTTCAGCCCACGAAAAAAAAAGAAAAAAGAAAGTTGACTTGTTTTGGAGTTTGGTGTGTATGTGTGTGTGTTAATGTGAATGTTACCAACTGAAATTTGCATGAATGGATGCGAAGTGAACTCACCAGAGACAAAGAGCGTGGAACAAATCCAGACAAGGACTCTGAAGAAACTGAGGAATCAACAGTTTCACTCCAGTTAATCTTTGTGACTTATTTAAAATATCACTGTCCTGCAGAAACCTCGCGCTGCACCTTTAAAGAAGGAAGGTGAGAGAACGGATTGATCTCCTTGTTGATGTTTATCAGGCTCAAAGGTGCAGGCTGGTCCTATTAAGTAGTTTCTTCTTAGGAGGATCTGTGTTAAAATATATATAAAAAAGTTCATTTGTAGATAAAAGGTCTCCTCCGAGCGATACAGATGCATTTATTTAACCAAGGTGGGCTAAATGCAGTGTGATGTGAACCCACCAGAGGTCTCGCACTGTGAATCCAGAGTGGGCTTTTTATTTTATTTTATTTTATTCTGCCCATCAGAGAAATCACCATTTTTATGAGGTGAATTCATCCCAGTGTCATAATGTTTCTAAAATATGTTGATCTCAGTCTGCTATGTTAATGTGAAGTGCAGCCGAGCTTAGCTGAATGGATTTGATGGAATACACCAGAGGAGGAAACGCTCGGAAACGTTTTTTTTCTTTTTTTCTCAGACTGGGACTCAAATTCAGTGAATATTATCAATGTGTCCCGGAAAATCAGATGAGGGAGGGGTGGAGAAGAGGAACAGGAGGAGGGATAATGACAACGTCTAGACTAGTTTGGTTAATACCGCAATAACAGATCTTAAAAATTACACAAGCATGCAGATTATAGGTAGTATATTATAAAAATGTGATCAGCATCACTCTGTTGGACTCTGCTGCTGTTGCTGTGATTGAGCAGCTGTAATGTTGACAATTATATTTTATTGGCAGGTTTGATTTAGAAATGCTGTCCTGTCATTGGCTGATTTATTGCAGAAATATAATGTTTGTTCAATGGGTTCACAACACTACAGGACTGATGGAGGCTCAAGTGTGTATTGATTATCGGCTTTTAGCCCCTTTTTTGATGATTTTTATCTATTTATTTATATTTCCAAAGAGTTTACTGCACTGCTGCACTGAGGCCACTTTGAATATTAGAAGTTATTTATCGTATGTTTGTCACAAGTGTTTCAACCATATCTGAGGAATATTATCTTATTTATTGGTTATCAGGATTGTTATCAGCATTGAACCCAGAAAATCCCATATTGGTGAAACCTTATAAAATACTTCATTTGTCCAATAAACTATTCAAATGAATGTAATGCTGTGGGTTATAAGCAAATCCCTATACGATCTGTGTTGTGGTCTTGTAAGTCAAGGGTTTTACTGGTTACATCTCCAGCTTCTTATTTCCCACTCCAACCTGTGATATTTGCACGTGTGGGGGAAAAAAATGTCACTTTGAATGAACGTGTTCTGGGAGGCCCGTTAGCCGCCGTGTTGAGTCGTAGAGAACAAGAACGTTGAGTTTTATGTCAAATCTCTGAGTGTATTACAACTGACACCTTGTGTGTATGGGAGGTAAAGGAGAGCTGGTAAAGCGGTTGTGGCGTTTAGTTTCCTTTGCTTTTTAATTAAAACAGTTAATGTTCAACACAAATCCTTCATCGTTGATTTGGCCTCCGACCAGGAAGGAGAGTCGCTCCTGTTTTTGTTTTTAATGAAGTGCAATTTTTGGACTTTCACACTTGAAATGCTGTGTATGTGTGTGTCTGCTCCTAATGTGTTTAAAAGTAATTGTATTAAGACAGACTTGATATATGAGATTAAAGTCATGACAGCATTGTATTCTGTATGTGTGCTTGTAGTGGCCTGGGGCTCGCTGTCACGCTGTGTTTGTGAAGTCGAAGGCGGCCGAGAATTAATCAAGGACATGGAGTCAAAGACATAGATCACATGAGCATCAACAGGTGTGTGTGTGTTTGTGTGTGTGTGTATAGAGGATTCCTGTGGGAGCTAAAATTAGCCAGGTGCTAAGTTGGGCCGGTGGTGTATCCTTCCTGTCAATAAGAAAGAGAGGAAGCTGGAGTTTGCTGCGACTCTGACATTCTGAATCTTAGTTTAGCTAATTTCCCCCCCCCCCAGCGCTGACACTCGTCACAGAGCGGGGCAGAAGTAGGTCAGGGAGCTCGGCGCTCGCAGCTAAATGATACCTGCTGCTTTCCAAAAAGTATGCACATCCGATATTATAACTTTTTTTTTTGGAGGGATGTATCAGGAGTGGTGCATGTTGAATTTGAACTCAAATCAATCTTTGCCGTGTTAATTTAAAGATGCTGCGAACAAAACAGCCTCGACTTAACATCTCCTGGAGCTCATATGATCAATTTGACATTAATTTCTTTAATTTTGGCAGGAAATGCGCAGATTAGAAGATTTGCCATCTCAGTCAAAGAGTAAACATGTTCATGTACGGTCTCAGTTTAGACAAACAACAGGAAATGACTGGAACAAGATAATTGACTTGACCACGGTGACATTTGTTTATTGTAATTATACACGCGCAACCCAATTAATTTGAGAATAATGTAATCCTGCTGATGTTCATGAATTCAACGTTGTCCTCTGACGGTGCATCAACACGGCGGCGTAGCTACATAAACACAGACTCATGTTTCACACACGCGTGATGAGACTGTGAGAAAACATTTGGCCGCGTTTGTTTTTGCATATTTTATGATCTGCATGTATCATTGTTTGTGTATTTGTTAGAGCGCACGCTTGTTGTTAATATTTGACTTGTGCTTTCCCCCCGGTGGGGCCGCACCAAGCAGCATCTCCTCCACCGTGTCTGTGTGTGTGTCTGTGTGTGTGTGTACAGCCATGAGTGTGAGTGTTTCCCAGCTGTTTGTTGTCAGAACAGCATTGATAATGCTGAGGAGAAAATCAATAGTTAATTCTACCAGGGCCACAATAGCTGCTCTGCCCAGCTCCGCTCTACTGTGGGCTCTGACACAGAAAGAAACAGGGCATGAGTTGATGAATTGGTAATTGTGTGTGTGTGTGTGTGTGTGTGTGTGTGTGTGTGTGTGCACCAGCTACTGCAAAAAAAAAAGACTATTTACAGTATCTACAAAAATAAGCAAGACTACAGTACGATATGGATTTGTAGAGAAGAACAGGAATGCTGTGAAATATGTTGGACTCCGACTCCCAGCGCTCCCTGTTTTTCATTTTCTTAATTCATCTCTCTCAATTCATCAGCGCGGATGGAAAATAACGGGAATTATTCTAATGGCGTTGATGCTTCACGTGAAGAGACTTGTTGTGGATTCACGTTGTGTGTACTTCAACTTGTACATTTCAGAGGAGCAGGAGTAAAGATGAGCCATCTTCACTCTGAAGCAGCGGCTCCACTGGAGTTGGATGGTTTCACTTCTCTGACCCGTTTTAGGTTTATTCACAATGTCTGCAGTTGTTGTTGTTGTGGGTAAATTGTGCTTCTGTAGAAACTTTTGGAGGCAAACTTGAATATAAAGAGTAGAAAACAGGAGTGACATCATCATGAGGAGAAGAAAAATCTGTATTGCCGTGTTAATTGAAATCAATCACATCAAATGCCAAAGGCTGCTACTAATGTAATGAACAGATTATATTAATCTCCTAATTGTTTTCTTAGTAATTGTGTCTATAAAATGTCTGAAAGGAGAAAAATATCTCAACAAGGACTTTGCAATAGTTGGCATTTTTTGCATTTCTTTTGAAAGATTCAATATGACTCTATAGGAAAGTATTTGCGATTGACTTTTCTAGCGATTTTCTTGAAGATGATCTTTTAAAATATTGTATAATCCTGTGTCTTTTGCCTCCAAACAAGTCGTTATTCAGCTTGTTTCAAGTGTTTGATATGTTCCTACAGCTTGTACATGTAAAACGGACCATAGATCATATTATAGGATAGATCTGTGTGTACGTATGTTCTCTATGGGAATTCCCACTGTGACCTTGTGGTTTAAAACACTGCAGGCCTGACATACAGATGTGCAGCTGCTAAAACAGGGGCTCCTGACCCTAACACACACACATATATACACACACACATATACAAACACACGCACACATAAACACACGTCTGCAGCTGCAGACGTTGGAATGACCTCCGTTTGTTCATCCTCCTTTCTCCGTGTCGTTCCCTCTCTCCTGCTCTCTGATCTTTCTCGGTGCTTATATTTTCCCAAGGAGCTTCCTGTGGTAACACATGGTGTCAATAATGAGCCCCCCTGCACACACTCACATACGCTCTCCCCTCCTCCCCCTCTCCTCATCCTTCATCCCCCCTCGCCCCCTACTTTGTTTCCTGTTTCCTCTCCGCTCCCTCCTTTCACTCCTTGGCCCCCCGATCATCTTCCTCCTCCTCCTCCTCCTCTCTCTCCTCACTCCTTCTCTCCTTCCTGGTGGAGACATGGTTTGCTTGAAGACACACAGACTAGACTAGACATCGCATCACGTTACATCACAAACTGTTAAATATTGAATCATCAAACCAAAGCGTTGTATCCCAGAGCCGATATCTGCATTCTTTATGAAATCCAGACGCCAACATCTGTATTGATCTTTTGCAAAAACAGTCAATATTTCAGGGAAAACATGTTAATTTTGACCAATGGTGGACTTCTTACAAATTCTCTGTGTCCTCCATGTACATTTCCCACCACTCTCCTCCTCCTCCTCCTCCTCCTCTCCGCTGGCTCTTTCATCCTGTGTATGAGCACCGACTGACAACCTCTGCAGCCGTAGCGCGGCTCAGCGTCTGGCCTCAGTTTGTTTGTCTTGCTACTCCTTCACCGGCGGTTCCTGGAGGTCTTATTGTTTCGTTCCAGCTCAGATCACTCCGGTTCAAAAAAAAAAAAAACGATGTTTATCCACAGCGAAACACACTGAGAGCAGGCTGTCTTCTACAAGGAGAGATCTGTCTGACACAGGCAGTTCAAAGACGGCCATAAAGCCAGACAGACAGTTTGTTGGGTTTGGTTTGTGTACGTGTGTTTTTTTTGTGTTTTTTTTTTCAGTGTTAAACTTTGGGAAGTAGTTCTCAGTTTGTTGATTTTGGTCTGCGGTTGTTTTCCCTCTAAGCTCTCCTCATGGTTTAACTAAAACGTCTTTAGATATATTTTAGTTTTCAGCTTGATACTATTTCAGGTTTGCAGCAAATTGAAATTTACAAATCGGAGACGGAGAAACTCCTCGTACTGGCGTCGGACTCAAGGCATGGGTTTGTTCAGACTTGACAAGATCAAAAAAGACTCTGCAAATCTGTTTTGACTCGGTTTTGACACTAATGAGTCATGACTTGGGTTTGTTGAATACTGAGATTTGACATCTCTGTATTTCCTGGGAATTCTTTCCAAATGTTCGTCTTATTTACCTCCCGGAAAAGAAAAAAAAAACCTCTGTGAAGTGGAGATTTATTGCACGTCTTTGTCCCTTTTTTGTGTTTCTGATGTATGTACTGACACAACAACACAACTTTTGATACCAAGTATGGAAGACATCTGGATCAGGCTGCACGATGTGAAGTTTTCAGGCGCTTCTTTTATACCCTAATTTCTAATACATGCATAATGTCTGTGTCTGATAATTAGGTTTTAGATATAATAATCTTCACTAAAGCTTAAATTGCACATGCATTGGAGCGAATGAAGCATCTTAGTGCAGTTTTGCATGTCAAGCGAACAGGGGACGGAGGGATGACGCAGCCTTGACGCAGAGGAACTTTCAAACAGATGCCGTCGTAAAGATACATTTTGATGAGTCTGTTTACAACATCTTAAAAAACTTCAAGTATCAATCACTTTGAAGGCAACAGCTCAACTACTCAAAAAAAAACCGGTGGCCGTGACTTCTCTGCCATGTATTTAACTTTTCACACACAGTCTGTCTGTGCACATGTTGGTATTATTATCTGTACACATCTGTACAGTCTGAGTCTCTGACTTTGTTGTGGCTTCATATAATTGAGTCAGCACTGGTGAAACAGATTTTTAAAAATCCTCAGAAGTCTGGTGCAGGTTTTAGTTGAATGTTTTCTCTTAAGGAGTGGAGGAAAAAAATCTTTAGTAACATTTGTGTTATGCATGTTGTGATTTGTGTTTCTGCAAAAAACATCTTCAAGCTCCGAAACAGACACCGACTCCATTTGAAGATCATGTTTCCAGAGTGGGTTCTGACACTTTGTGGGTTTGTGTAGTGGGTGGGTTTGGTCTGAGCTGAGGCTTCTTGTTAGACTGAGGTTTCTTTAAAGTCCTGTTATAGATTGATATCGTCTGGTTTCATTGGCTGCTAGAAATCACCAGTTTCTTCACCCACGACTTCCTTGTACAACACATGGTCACAACATGGTTTTCAGTATCTGTGTGTCTGTGTGTGTGAGCAACAAAGAAAGACTTTGTTGGAAAGCACCTTTGATTTGTTTTTGCAACTGTTGTTTCTCAGCGTGTCTGTCCAGCTGTGACAATTTCGCGTCATGACCTTCAGTATTAAAACAAACTCTAACCTCTCACACTCTTGAACTTTGACCTTTCAGGGTCACTGTCCTCTCTAACCCATGTGATCACCAAGGTGTAGTGGTTTAAAATCCTTCCAGAGCCGCATAGAGAGAAGGTTAGGACCTGTTTGGCTGAAGGGATGGTTTTACAGACGGACAAACATGTTTTTTTTTTTTTGTTTTTTTTACAGGTTGAAGGAAAAGTACTTTCTGTGCAGACTTCACCTGGAGAATCAATCCCAGAGCTAAATTAAAACACCTCAGGCTAAAGTCTAGATTTAATGTAAAATCTGAGTATTAATACAGTGGCTGGGTGTAGACGTTACTGGATTTCAAACCCAAAAGACACACCTGTGGTTGTGGTTTTACTGGGATCCATCCTCCAACACTCAGCAAATACTGACTTTATAGTCAATTTTAACATTTAGAACAAAGAAAAGACTTTAAAAAAAGTGAAATGTACTCTGACTGTGACCAAATTCAAGATCATGGAAATGTGAATTACTTCTAGTTGAAACGCTCGAGGTCCTCGTTGGACGCCGTGAACTTAGTTCGGCGACGAAACTTTTGATTGAAGTCAAATACGCAGCAGAGTTTGATTGACAGGTGGATAAATGAATGAGTGAGCGAACGTCTCGGACTCCAAACTAACCCCAACAATTGTCGTCTTCTGGCTTTAGTGACAGATCTGCATGCAGAGCACACACAGTCTTTGCGGCACAGCTCCTAGATAGTAGCACACACACACACACACACACACACACACACACACACACACACACACACACACACACACACACACACACGGAAAGAGGCAGCAAACAGAAAGGCCATTATTTTGGGGCTGAATGTTGTGTGATTGAGCTGATAAAGCATCAGACGACTAAGAGACCATTAGACTGGCCTGGTTAGTTATGGATTTAACATTTATACACACCTCGCTCTGTGTGTTTGTGTGTGTGTGTGTGTGTGTGTGAGAGAGAGAGACAAGGAAAGCAAAAAACAGGCAGAACCAGAATGAAGGAGTGTGGTTGTGTATACATTTTTACCTTTCCATTATTCTATTTCCTTTCTCATCAATAGTATGTGTGGAAGTGTGTGTGTGTGTGTGTGCAGAGAAAGTGAGGGGCATATTCTGTATGTAATTTCACATTTCCATTATATTTTTTGTATTTCCATTATTCTGGTCCAAGGCAAACCCACAGAGAGCCTAATGCAGAGCAAATGTTCACATCTGACACAAGATGAAATATATGAAAAATGGTGTGTGTGCTTGTGTGTGTGTGTGTGTGTGTGTGTGGACGTGGGCCACGGAGCCTTTGCAGCCCTGCAATAATAGACCAGTGACACTCGGGAATTTTGAGGCGGCGCGCTGTGATTGGACGAGGCCGGAGCGGAGTGAATTATTCCACAATGTCGTTTCCTGTTCAGGGCACAGAGTGGTTGGCAGACATGCAGCCGGGGTCGTCTTGTGTTTTGTGTTTTTTTAAATCACATTGTAACGGCCGGTCTCATGGAGGCCGAGCGGGCACCGAGGCCAAAGACAAACAATAGATAAGTTAATTTCTATGAACCGATGAGGAACGGAGCGTCTTGTCGGTGAGCGATGCCAGCAGCACCACAGAGGGAGGACACTTCCTGTTTCTGGGTAGTCTGATGACTGGCTGGTAGCTACACACCTGTAATATTGTGTGGTTTGATGCACATGTTGCGTAATTATCAACCTTTTCTGCCAAAGATCCCTGAGTGGAAGGCAAATAATAGCTTGGTTTTATATAAAGCCTTTCATTATTGGAACCGCCAACCCGACCACCTCTACCTCCTGTGCCACTGTCGTCCTCAAAGATCTACCTACTGTAACGGCCCAGATTGTAGATCCAACTTGAGATCATTTTATTTGGGTTGACTGTAATTGATTGAAGTCAAAGACAGCCAATGATTGTGCTGTAACTAGAAATTGAAAGCCGCAGCTTTCCCAACACATCACAGATTCAATTCTAAACTAAATATTGAATTTCTTTCCAACAAAAAATAAAGGATTGCGGCCTATTTTGCATTTTTATGAGGAAAAAATACACACTTCTTTTCCCATTCTGGGTGAAAATTGTATATTTTCTCCTCCTTTCATGGGGCCTCCTCCATTACAGTTGGGTAGTCAGTCTTATTTGTTTATTTATTTGAAGTAGTATTTATTCTCTTTTTTTTGTTGCTGCCTGTGGAGTCAGCGAATAAAAACACAGTGCCAATCATTGCAACCTACACTGTGGTCAAAGCTGGAGCTGCATCTTAAATGACAGAAATAACGCAACTTGTTAGCAAGTTAGCAAGCACGTAAAGCTTCAAAATTCACAAGTAGGGTATTTACTGACATGTTTTATGTCATAGAAGAAAAACTGAAACTTGCATAAGATTTTGTTAAAGGGATAGTTCATCCAAAATTCAAATTTCACTCATTATCTACTCACCCTCATGTCGACTAAGAGCTGTGAGAATTTTCAGAGTCCTCCGTTCCTTCTCTGAGTTACAGGGGCACGCAGCAGTATTTGTACATAATGGTTGTCAATGGACACCAGGTTTCTTTGTCCAAAAAGACACACCAAAAAACATTCAAATACCATTCAAAAAATGAGAAATTGTTCATATTGAAATCTTTGCTAGATGAGGGAACTGGGAGCTTCTGCTACAAACAAGCTTAAAATATAGACTTATTTAATTTTTTCAGAACAATTTCTCATGAGTGAAATTTGAATTTTGGGTGAACTATCCCTTTAACCACAGATGTAATCTTAGGTATTTACCAAAATCCCATTCAAAAAAACATATTGACTTCTAGATGAAGTCAATATATCTGCCAATACTTCTGGTAGACTCTACAGTATTTGCTGTTTAGGGCTGTTTTATCTGTAGACTGTAATTAAAAATGGACGTCACCCATTGGTTCCCGATGAGCAGTTCAACATCGTCACCATCTTGGCTTTTACCTGATTCCATGCCAAACTCGGCCAAATGGCCAAATGGCTCACCCCACTGTTGCTACAATGCTCACCCCACTGTCACCTAAACTTACCACAGCCGTAATTACATGTAGCTTTGAGACTGAATAAAACTAAAATGCGTGAGTTGTAACAAATATTTCAGTTTTCCCTCCATGATAGATAAATTCTTTCCTCCCACCGTCAGGAATGCGACTCGGATGCCAAACACCTGTGTCTATAAACTCCTCCATCATAGTTAATGAGCCAAATTTTGAGACCAATCATTGTTTAGAAATGAATAACAAATGTTTGTCATGCGGTGAAAGGAACGGCTGTTGGTCACAGGACAGATGAATGACCCTTTGACCTTGGAGATTGGCCCCTGTTGGGATCAGTGAAGTCTCAAACCAGTCTGTGTGTCGTAAATCAGGAGCGCAGCGCTGGACTCCGTCAAACAATCGGCAGCGTGTTTGGGGGAGAAAAAAAGTCTTGTGAGAAAACATTTTGTCTGTCAAACCATGTGTTTTCCAGTTGTTTTTTTGTTTTTTTTAAATATCTGTTAGACTCGTACTTGATGTTTCTTCATGCTGACCTTGTGTGGCCCCTCAGAGGAAAGCCGACCTAAGCATTCAGCCGAGCCCGAGGCTTGTTCTGACAGTGGGTGGGAGGTGGGTGGTCTGTCAGCACATTTATTCCTAGAGGAACCCGTTGCTCTGTTCTCGCAACTCAACCAGCTCATTGTCCTCCACTTGCTTGGACCCTATTAACAAAGACTTCTGTTGGTTTGACTTGTAAGGGTCGTACAGTACTCTGCTTACTTTTTGGTTTTTCTGTTACTACAAACCAAATCTGCTTTTGCTTCCAGTAGCAGTTTCAGGCAGGGTATAGATTTAGAGTTTCTAACTATTGGTTCAAACTGTGGTTAGTTATCTGATGGAGCTGCTTTTGATCAAGTGTAATTTCTTTCCTGAAGCTTTTGGCTCTGCACACGCATTCCTCAGTCCACGTTGTTGTATTTTTCTGGCTGATTGGCCAGATATAACATCTGTTGTTTTATTTGTCTATATGTGTAATATAGCAGAAACTTCACCCTGTGCTACATGGAGATTTTAACATTGGTCACAAAGGGAGAAACGACCTTTGAAGTCCAGTCTATTGGTTTTCCGCCAACCGACCCATGTTTGTCAAGGTTTCATGGCGAAGAAGTGGGGATTTGAAATGGCTCGTGCCTTTTGATAATGTTTAGACAAAGTCTCATTTTTATGAGCCTCAATATGAAGTGTGAGACCGATGACTCACTGTTGAATTCAGAAAACTGAATGGGGGCGGCTCAACGGTCACGACACATGCGGTAAATCCTCATCATCGCTGGTTGTACAGCATCCCAGCCAGGAATCTCTTTGTCATGTCGAACACATAACCTCTAACACTCATGATAATTCAGGTTTGACTTGCAAACTCTAAATAATATGTTTTGAATTGTATTTCTCTCTTATTTCCAGACATTATTTGTTATTATTTGCAGGCTGCACTGTAACCAACAGCTGAATGACACAAATCTACACTCTGGAGTCCGGACAAAAGCATTGTGAGATATAATAGAGAGGTACCAGAGAGGAAATACAAAAGGACTGAGGATGATTTAGAAAGATGGAATAAAAGATGATTACAATACTTAATCTCAATTTAACTGCTGCAGACCCTTGACCAGCTCATATTAATAATATCTAACAGCACAAGCACGTCTTAGAAGCTGTGGTGATGTCTTTTAATCACTCTCTAGGGTTTATGCACACATTTAAATGAGCTCTTTATTAATTATTCCACCGAGTTGCAGTTTGAAACAAAAGTGTTTTCTCCATTTTACATCAGCACGCAGCTGTAATGACGATGTTACATATTAGTGTAAGCGCATGTCTGGTCCTGGGGTGTTAGTCAAAGCTGTCTCATACTTTGCATATTTCTCTTTTCTATAATACAGTGTAGTATGGTATAGTAAACTGTGTCTAATGCAGAAAATCCAGCTGTTTTCTTTCAGACCCAACAGCTGTTCGTCAACCGGGAGTATAGTCGGAAAACTTAAGAGCTCTCTGTCGTATCCCTGCTCCGCTGTATTTCCGTTTGGATCTCTATTCCAACATTATTGGACACCTATTTCACGGTTGACATTTACTTTCCATGAGGGGAGAAATGTTTCATCATGCAAAAAAAAGGAAGAAAAAAAAAAAAGCAAAGCCTTGTGATATTTTACCGGTTTTCACACCACAATAGTTGAGTTGTGATGGAAAAGTTGTGATTTCCATACTGATTCAGAGCAGAGCACTGGACGGGAGATTTCCTCTTACGGCCCTTTACCTATAGTCCTGCTCTGCTGACGTGCATTTGTGTGAGCGCGCGCGTGTGTGTGTGCGTGCATGGTTTGCGTGTATCGCTGAGGCAGCAGGTCTGTGTACAAGTGGGCCGCTCGCAGCACTAGCCGGTGATGCATGGAGGAATCAGAGCTCCAATAATGAGCGGAATCAGCCTTTAACATGGTAATGTGTCATTTAGGGCCTATCCATTTAGCTAATGACTTGCTTCCTTTTGAAACCTATTAGCAGTAATGGTAAATAGCAGCTCCCCCTTTCAACTCGCATCTGATCTATTCTGTTTCCCTCCTCCTCTGTTAGTCTTCCCCCACGCACTCCACCTCTTCTCTTCAAGTACCCCCCCCCCCCTCCCCTCCACCTCCTCCCCCTCCTCTTTTTCATCGCTCTCTTCTCTCTTATCACATCATCCTCTTCTCTCTCCGCTCTCTGCTTTTGTGTCGACTCTTTTCCCTTTTTGGCTCTTTTCATTAGCAATCACTCTGCCAGTTATTTCCTCATTCAATTAATTGATCACTTTGTTTCTATATCAACAAATACTGTAAAAAAAAAAAGGCATTTAAACCACAACGTGTTTGTTATTTTGCTTAAAAATGACTTAATTTCTCTCCTCTCCTCCTTCTCCTCCTCCTCTCTTCTCCACCTCCTCCTCCTCCTCCTCTCGCCCATAGGGGCTCATTCATAACATGTACCCATTACCTACCAAGCTATTAGGTTTGCTAACAGTGAGATCCATTGGGTGAAAATCAATGTCTATCCAGGGAGCAGTTTGTCTGTAGCGCCACTGTAATGAATGCTATATACTCCTTCACACACGGCGCTCTCGCTCTTCTTCTCATACACACACGTAAACACACACACACACACACACACACATGCAGGTGCAGACTGAGTGAGCACCTGAGCTTTGTTGTAACGGATGGTTTTGTCAACCATACGTCTAAACTTCATTGTGAACAAACACGCCGCAACTCGAAGAAGCATTGTGGTCGCGCTCTTATTCTTCTCTCCTTGTCGACTCAAAATAACTTGATCACTGTCAAAAAAAATAATTAAAAAAATCTAAATTTAAACCCTGCTATCAAAAGACTGAATACCTCCATAAAGCCCTGTGGACATAGTCACGGTGCCTGTGAAGCTCTCCCTGTCACACACACACACACTTACACTCACAATGTAATGAATTCTGAATGAATTGTGAAACGCACATTTCAGCGACGCTAAATCTAACCTGCACATTTCCTCGGCCGGGACAGTTAGCAGTAGCCGCGGGGGGCGGCGGCCGCTTAATAGCAGATGTGCAGTCATCAGTGCTGGTCAGAAACGATGAGTCAGCAACCTGTGGTTCAGCCTCTATCACAATCCATAGCCATCCTTTTAATGCTCTGTGTGTGTGTGCGTGTGTGTGTGTGTGGACCTTTTTAACTCCCGGGAGTTTCCTGCACTTAAACACTCTTGTTAAATACACTTACTCTTCTGTGGTGCAACTGAAACCCAGTCCATTCATCACACAGAGAGGAGGAAAAATGTGTTTTTTTCTTTGGAGATGAAGTGGTTGACAGGTAAAAAAGAAAAAAAAAAGAAAAAGAAAGAAATGTTGGTGTAACTGAACTTCCTCTCTGCCTCTCTTGGTTGCAGCGCGGCTCCCACGCGGGGTGACAGGCTCCCTCTGGGGACCGCTTTCCACTGAGGGGCATTTTGACTTGTCAAACACAGGTGTAACTGTTAATATTATTAATTGCTGCGTTGCATAAAATAGCTTCGAGGCAGCCGACGTTGATGTTATCAGTTCCACCTGTTCCTTGCTTTTCCTCTCTTTCTCTTTTTTTTTTCATACAGTCCTGCAGGCGACGCTGTCATCTAGACTCCCGAGTGAGAAGACACACAGTGTTAGAGAATCAGTGTGATATAGAAAATATATCTGTGAGCAACACACCAGGGATGGGTATGAGCGCTGGAGGACTTGTTGTTTATTATCTATCTGACCAGCATTTCACAACTCGTGCACCTGCTCGTGTTGTTTTTGGCAACAATAACTCAATTGGCCTTATGTGCACCGTGGCAGCTGTTTATGTTTATTAGTTTAGTGTTAAATATATGATTTAGTAGAGAGGTGTACAGGACGCCATGCAGTCGCTGCTGTTGTGACGAAGGCGATGGAATAATAGAAGTGACTGCGGTGCTTGTGCAGTAGAGAGATGTATTTGAGATTCTATTTGATTTCTATTGGCTGTTTATGAAACCATCAGACAGATGTTCTCCTACAGCCAGACATACAAGCTTAACATCGGTTCTGCTTGAGTTGCTCAAATCTGTCTAACTTTATTTGTATGGCACCTTTCATACAGGTGATACCAGGCTACACTTTTTATTTTTATTTTAAATTCACGATAGTCATATTGTTCGAGGGTGAGCCTCAGAAAAACAGGATAGCTGGTTGAGGCGGTGGATTATGGACAGTGACTCCGGTTAGAGAATCAAGGCACTTGGAGAGAGTGATTGAGTTGAATTTTCTTCTTTAATAAAGTTTGCTGGACTTCAACCACATTGTACAATTTGTACGTCTGTACAGGTGTTTTTGTGTGTGTGTGTGTGGTCTGAAACATAAAGAAAAGAGACAATAAAATGTAGGCTATGTAACAGCATCAGATATCAAATTAACCAGATTAATATAGAACAGTAAATAATTTGACAATTATTCACTTTACAGTTATAAGGAGAAACTGTCAATCAAACTAAACATCACTATTAGACCATCAAAGGCCTCCAACTGCAAGCGGGGGCTAACAACTAGTTAGCTGCAGACTGAGCTGAATTAAGCTAAGCTAATACAAAATATTTCCATACAACATAAAAAACCATTAACAATGTATAAAGCAATATTTATCGACAACACAGCCTAATTTACAGTAAAACAACTTCACACATCCATATTCATCATTGATAATAAACCCAATCCTGACAGTGAATAGAGTTGTGGCACATAGCTAGCACACACTTAGCTTCGATGCTAACACACAGCTAACGGCTAATTAGCTATCTCACAGTACACACAGAAATCACCATGTTATGTAACTCGAACTGAAATGATATATAAATGCACAAATAACAAGCAGTCACTTACATTTCCTCATGAACGCACACAGGATAAGGAACAAAGGAAAAAACACCAAAGTCTGTGCAGCTTCAGTCTGCTCTGCTGCTGTGATCCTCCAGCTTCATCAGCTCGCGTTACTATCTCCGACCAGCGGGGGGCGCCTCACTTGTAGGGCTTTCTCACACATATGTCGGATTAGACGATCATAGTGCTGCGAATTCTTGCCATGTGAGTGACCAGACTACAAGGTCCACCCTGACCAGCCATTGTGGGTTGTCGTCATGACCACTCGCAAGTTCAGAGGTCGTCGAGGAGGCGAGCAGGCGGTTGTCAATCATGGCTACAGAGAAACCAAGGGGGCAGTTGTCAGTCTGAGAAGTGAAGCTCACTTCCGCGTTCAAAAAACTGCAATCCCCTCAGCTGCCACTGGGGGCTGGTGTCAGAAAGCAACATGTCTCCATAGACCCCCATGTTAAAATCGCCGACTTTACATCCCCAATAAACATGATCAAAGCCTGGTGTCAGGACGTTTTTTGGTCTCAATCGATAGTTTCTACCCCCGTACACACAAGATTCTGGCCAATCGGGGCGCGGAAACGTTCAGCTACAGGTCCGGAGCAGCCCAGAGACAGACTACTTCGAGGCCAGTGGGCGGGTTCTCGGCCGGCCAATCCAACATGGCGCTGTCCAGGCCGCCATATTTGAGTCACAAAAACAACTGGCCAAAACCAATGGCTGACGTCACGGATGCTACGTCCATTCTTTTTACAGTCTATGAGAGGAACAAGTCGTAGGATATGTCACACTGGCCGGAAAATGGAGAGGCGTCCCAGACACCAGATCGCTGATCTTTGATGACGTCACACTACACGAAGTAAAGACAGTGAATGTTTATCTGTAAGGCCAAAATCAGGCTGAGTTTGTGCAGTGTAACCCAGGCATTAGACTGACAGATTGCTAATGAAGGAGTAGCCTATGTATGTAAATGGTGAATGAATTTGAGATTGCAAAAGTGCAATAATAAAAACAACCAAACAGTAGAATCTTAAAACTGCTCTCACACTCTGTGGCCTCTGTGGAAAGAATCTGATGTGTCTTAGATCCAGTTTGAAGTTTGTATTTGCAAACTAAACGTCTTTGACTTATTTTCTCTACCATTATAAGTGGAAATGATAGACGTAAAAGTTAATAAAAATGTCTGTTCTCTCCTGTCAGCAGATTACAAACCCAGTATGTGAACCACCACCACCATCCACGCATCTGCTCTGTGTTTTTGTTGGTTTGTAGTGGCGTTATCCGTCTTCAGCTGTCAGATTTGTTTTGGCCGTGTCTGCTGTCAACAGACTGTAAAACTGTGAGGACTAATCTTAAGATCTGAGAGCAGCACCGCAGCTAAACCACGTCTCACCCTGAAACTAACTGAGAGACTAATGGCAGCAGCTCCGGCCGCCATCCGTCTCTCTGATGGCCACCTCGCCATATTCTCCTCACTCCTGTGAAGGAGTCGTTCCCTGCGGAGGAAAACGCCGGAGATTAATTGGTGGCCTGCGTACGCCTGCGTATTCCTCGCGATTACTTGGCTGTTCTTTTTTGTACATATTTAGTTGATTGGTCCCCGCGGACCCGCCCACTCAAGTCTTTTCAGCCAATTGCGCAGCGGTTTCCTCTGTCTCCCTCTCTCCCGCTGTCATTCATAAGTCATCTGAATGGGTAATAGAGGAGACGCCGCGGCAAGAGGGAAGAAATCACCGGGAAAATGAGAGGGAAAAATAGAAGAAAAAAAAAAGCGAAAGAGTATAAGAGAGGTGACGCCGGCCGACGGAGATGAACAACATTAACGTTGTAGCCCGTTGTGTTCGGTTGCAATCTCCGTGGTTACCGCTCCTTCCTGGAAGCTCATGCATGTCCATCTGGATTTCCAATTACCCACAATCCCTTGTGACCCCAGCCGGGCTGTGTCTGGTGAATGATGTTATTTCCTGACCTGACAAATACAAAACACACTCAAGATAGGCAGACCTGCACACTCCCACTGTGCTTCTCCGTGAGCACGTGTACAATCCATCAACATGCACGCACTGTCCACTGTCCTTATACCTTATCTGTATATTAATCTACAGCTTCTTGGCCGATGGCGTCAAGATAACGTTAAAACTGCTGCTGTGAGTTTGAGTGTTGGAAATAACATTTTTTTATGAGTAAATCAACTGTTATGTCACTCAGTGTTTCCTGGCTGTGACTGTGGAGATTAAAGTTTATCGTTCCAGATTCCCATTTCCCACTCCTAACCCCAGTAAAAATGTCTGCTACACTTTCAAAGTGCAGTAAATCATGATTGTTATGTGCAATAAGTGGAGGAGACTTGTTCATTAGACTGAATATTGCAGTATTTGGATGTTTGATTAGAAAAGTTTACATTTATTCTCTTTTGAGCCCATTATGTCCATCCATAGTGTAAATGTTTAATGGTTAGATTTGAACTCTAAAGGGTCAATGAATGAGGTCACTGTAGAAGACCTGATTAGTCTGCACAGATGTGGTTCAGTTGGGGTAAAGGAGGCAGAAAGCAGTGGCCCCATCGGCCCCGAGGGACATGTGCTGTAAAGGGGAATGAGACGCTTTAGGGAGTTCCTTGTTGTGGTTTCTATGCTGTAATATACTGATCAGATACATGAGTTCATTTATTATTTGGTGGTAAATCACCATTTAACTAAATGTTTTATTTCTCTTGAGCCACTAGTACCTCACTTTGGTAACTTTTTAATTTAAAAGCTGCACTTATTCTGTTATTCCTGTAAATTGTCCATTTATTATCACGACATTTATCAGCAAAAATGGGAAGAAAACGTGATGAATGTGTTTCAGTGAGGAGCACCAGTGCTACTTGGGGAGGAAAAAGTTAGTCTGGACCTCTGAGTCACTGTGGTGAGTAATGATACAAAACATTTTTCTCCAGAAGTGAATCCAAGGATGAGTGGAAACAAACTCATAATCCCATGTTCAGTTGTCATGATGAGGTTTGGGAGGCCAGTCGTTGGCAGCCGTGTTGGACAGAGAGCATCCTGTAGCCACAGGCGCTCTATTACCTCACACACCTGGACGTTTGTCTCTTCGCTTCGCTGCCAAATACGTGAACTGCTTTTAAACTAGGGAGACCACGATGGCATGGGATCACAGCAGCCGAGACGCCCGTCAGGCTGTAACCCATGAGATTTCTGCATGAATCTGCGTTGTTCATAATGACAAAATCCCATTTTTTTTCCTTTTTCATGGACATAAGATGTGCAACTCAATGCAATTCAATGCGCCAAAGTGTCTGCTTGTCCCTTTATCCAACTTGTATAGTGACAATTGAAAAAGTCGAGAGACAGAAACAGCCTTCAAAGTAAAAGGTTTGAAGTGTGTTGGCTGCAGTGAATTAATGGAGCATGAAGCAAATAAATTCAAACTCACAACAAAAAGCTTATAATTAACATAATCCATAACTGAAATTTTTGCTACTTTCCCGCAACAGAGATTTTCTAAATCTTTAGTGCAGTTACAGACACATTTCTGTTATTATTATACATGTACACACAAACACTTGTTACTTTATCACATGGCCACCTCTGAATGATTTGGATCTCAGTTACGCACCTCTAAAGATTTGAAGCTACAATGTCTCACAGCAGGGATCCAGACTAACTCCTTGTGGTGCTTTTTAGTGGAAATTTATAAGCAGAAAATGTAAATGCACACTTTATATTGACCTGAGATTATTCACATTCTACCCCCCCATTCTAACCATATGACTGAAAATGTTATATCGACTTGCAGAAATTACAGTTTTCACAGAGATACAGGTGTCAAAGCTTTGTTTCATTTGTTGACCTTCAGAACCCACTGATGACCTCTTCTCCTCATTTTACGACAATTGGCATCACGTCCAGCTCAGTGCCGCGTTGATGACACATGACAAATCATTCCCGGACCCTTCCTCTCGCTCTCAAAAAAAAAAAGGTTGCAAAATGTGATCATTTGGTCACAATCCATTAACATAGTACATTCCTCACTTCACCCTGAATAGTCTCCCTCATCTGTGCAATACAGTCGACCCATCTAACTGTCCTTCCTTCCCCTGACCCTAAAACCAAGCGTTAACCCCCCAAGCAGCCAGACCACACAAGTAATATTCCCATCCCAACCTCATTTACGCTGCAGGTGATCTCTTTATCTCATCTCCTGGGAGCAAGAGCAGTCGGCAAGATTCTATTCTAATCTATTCCATTCCATTCTATTCTATCCCATTCTATTCTATTCTGTTCTGTTGTGTTGTGTTCTATTCTATATTGTTGTGTGGCTTTGAGAAGGATGTAGTTGTTGTAGCCATGAGAAGGGAAGATTAGATCCTCTACCAGTGATAAATCTCTGTGGGGCCGGAGGTCAAGCTGCTCTCTCCTGTAAATCTACTCACTGGCATGTTTTCATTACCAACACCAACATCTCCCCCATTTCCCCCCAGACAGCACTTTTGTTTGTGTATGTGTGTGTGTGAGTGTTTATATGTGGGTGTGTGTGTGTTGTGGCCTTGGCTGCAGCCTGGACTGTAAACAGTATAACCAAGGCTGGTGCAGATGAGCCTCTATACTTAAATCATACACAGCCACACACACATACACACAATGCTGTCTCTGAGGTGCTTGTAGATGATTTAACAAAGTCCTCATCACTGCCTCATCAGGTGTGAGTGTGTGTGTGTGTGTGTGTGTGTGTGTGTGTGTGTGTGAGAGAAAGAGAGAGTGTGTGAGCGGTGTGAGAGTCCACTGCAGGGTAGATTTACTGCCGGCTGGTCTGAGCTCAGCTAAATCACTTCAACCACTTATCCAGGAGTTATTGCACATAAACATTCTCTCTGTCTCAACCTCTTCCCTCTTATTTTATTAATTTTTTAAAAAAGTTTTTCATGCAGCGTGGAGAACTTCACATTTTCTACATCATTGGTTGTTGTTGTTGTTGTGCTGAGAGTCGACTCACATCCTCTGGTGAAATTAGGGAGGATACAATTATTAGGATTTTCTTTACACTTTGTGACTCACTCTGTTTTTAATTTGCTAGGTCCTGATATCCAGATTCATTAGTAAATGACACTGTTTGCCCGGGCAGGACTTTGTTGCTCTCAGCGCTCTGGTCCTTTTTAGATGTTTTAAAAAAAAAAGAATTTTATTATTCAGTATTTTAAGCAGCAGTTTTCATCAGAGAAAGTCATTAAGTGTGAACACAGACGAACTTTATTTATCCATTAAGCCCTGCTGGATTAATTTGGGGGGTATCTGTGTGTAATGTTGATAAGCTTCTTTGGCTAATGTAACTTAATTCAATACATGATATCCATGGAGGTTAGCGAGATTAGCAGTTTCTTTTGGTGGCAGAATCGGGGACATTGATTTTATCTTCAGTTATAGCTCTTCTGAGCGTCTACAAGAATTACCCTGCAAAAAATAAACTTGTAACTTGCTTTTCCCAAGTGATAATGGTTAGAATTACCGGCCCCTGGATCGGCTTGGTTATCAGCATCTTATCCAAAGTTATCGTGCAGTTGAATCGGCACCTGTAACCTTCATTAAGATAGGATTTATCACAGGACTGTGGTCTTATCAGTTAGCTGTCCTTTGTATGTTTACATGATTAATGAAACCACAAGTTAGTCACCGAAGGAACTTAGGATGTTTTTTGTTAAAGCAGTCCTCAGAAATCAAATCTCTAGATAGATTTAAAGTTGAAATGAGTGTATAGGTTAATAAAATATCGATTTTAGTCACAGAAATGTTCAACTTGTCCTCTTATGTTTTATCAATTTCAGTCCTAAAAAAGCTGTCCTCAGAAATCAAATCTATACAAATACAGATTTAAAGTTGAGATGATCAGAGTATAAGTTAATAAAATATCGATTTTAGTAACTTAAAAGGGCCACATTCACGGCGTTCCTTGAAAACAGCCCTGCATGCCGTTCTCTCTCCTCATTGGAAAAAACTGGGATGTCCTCGGCTCAGAGCAGAGCAGAGTTTCTAAACACTCTATGTAAGTGTTTGAATATAACTATTTAGTCCAAATAATTTAAATGTTTACATAATAAATTCCTTTTTTTTTCTCAAAGCCATGCTATCATTTCAGCATTTGAGTAACTAACAAACACATTTACACAGTTTTAATAAGTAACAACTGATTGACATGTCTGAGTTTGAGCACCTCTCTCTGAAATTGAGGATTCTTTGTTTCGCTTGTCAATTTCAACACTTAAGTGGCAGTTCTTCTGCCGCCAGTTTCTGAATGAGTGGTGTCAGCCTGACCGTTACCAGGGGAATGAAACTTTCTCCTAAAGAATGTAAAGGCAATAATCCCGTGTTGTTGCTGAACCTCTTTACATTCCTGCAGTATAATGTGCTGCTACATCCGAGTCTGCAAAATTAATTTCAGCACAGAGAGAATCAGTGTGGGTCTCCTGGGAGAGCGGTTTAGACCTCACCCCACCCCCAGGATGGAGCACAGTGGTCGCCGCGGCCGCGCGCACACATGGTCAGTTCATTGACATTATGTATATGTGTGTGTGTGTGTGTGTGTGTGTGTGTGTGTGTGTGTGTGTGTCTAAGTAGGGGATTAACTGTCTATAACTTTGTGGTTTTCCTGTTTAGTCTGAGTTTATGACCGTCTGGAAAAGGACAGCACTTGCAAAGATCAGCCATACACACATAAACACAAACACAGACAGACAACCAGACGCAACAACACACCCCCACACACACTTAAGCATCTCTTCTTCCTCCAGACTGTGACAAGTTCATGGACATTAGGGACAGGTCAACATTTGGTGGCAGCTGCAGAAACTCATGTGCAAAAGCATGAAGGTGTCATTTTAAACATACAATAATGCAACAATGTGAAACATGTGCAGCGATGGAACTAATTAGGTAAATTAACAACACTAACATGATGATAATGACCAGTCAGACTCTGTTTTCTTTGCATTAACATATCAGCAATTTAAAAATATACATATCTACCAACAGCAGATATAATATGTGGGATGGCGCAATAAATAATAAGGAAGAAGTCGTCACACGGCTGTGAGATTTAATTTATAGTGAGACAAAGGAAGTGCGATGGTTCAATGTCCTGACCCGTCTGATCTGCCCACCATCTCCTGCTTTTTTTCCTTTATTTTCTTTGTATAATAAGTCTTTCACTCCTCTCTTTAAAGGCAGGGTGACTGTCTACTTGGCTTTTTTCTTGTTTTATGAGAGGGACACACACACACACACACAGACACGCAGAAACACAGACTCCCGGGGCAGGAAGTCCTAGTGAGAGCAGGATGTTGACTTAGTATTCATTTCGACTTTCCCTCGAAAACCGCTGGAGGTCAAGAGAAGAAGAGGCCGGCAGATGTAAAGCTACAGATACAGACGGGAAAAGCAGAAGTATAGATCGGTGTATGTTTTCTAACTCTTATCGCACAAGACATGGAAAAACAAGAAAACTAAAAGTACATCCTGTATTTATCTCAAGCATAGGGAATGGCAAAGACAGAAGAAGTTTGGCAAAGACGGAGGAAGTAAACATAAATCAAAATAAATCTTGTACACTTTAACAGGGCTTTTGACTGCTTTTTATATAGCCTACTTTATGGCAATGCACTGGTTGTACACATTTTCAATATGCAAGAAAATAACAGGTATTTTTCACAACTTAATTCACATTTCTTGATCTGTAAAAGTATCTCAGTTTCTATGACAAAAAGTGTCTCTATGTATGATCATGATAATAATAGTACAGAGAACTTTTCATACAAGAGGTGTGGCTCAAGAACATATCAAATCAAATCAGTTGTCAACTATGAAGGATTAAAGTGGCTTTAGACTATTAACAGTAGACTACTGTACAGCTATATGGTGCCAAAAACAACTATTTCAACTGGATTTAACATTAAAAAAGGATAAACAAGTAAAGCTTTGTGTCACTCAGACGATGTTGTGAGTTGATGATGTTAAAGTTTGTATCTGTGCTGGAATGAAGAGCGACAGAAACACAGAGCCGGTCTACGACGGGCAAAATGTAATTTGCCATCTATTAGAGAACTCATTCATTTATCCAATGTGTCAGTACAAACTACGTTGCCATAGAAACAACACACAGAAACCAGGGAACATTGACAGCTGAGGTGTGTGTGTGTGTGTGTGTGTGTGTGCCAGTATTAGCTACACACCTCTTCTTGCAGCCAGGCCAGGTTGAAAGCTGTGTGTGTGTGATTAAGCTGAAGACCAATCACATGCTTTATTTAAACCTTCACTTGCGATGTTTACAAAGTGATGCCAGTCGTGCTTCGGTTCATTTCCCGCTCATTTTCCTCAGAAATGATGTTTTTTCAAACTTGACTCACCTCTGCCATGAGACTTGTTGTGTGTAGCATCACGTATAGTAGCTATTGGAAGAATTATTGTTATTTTTAGCTAATTATATCAAAGTTGCATGGATTATCAGTTATCAAAGAGCTGACACATGGTTCCTATATTGATCTAAATAAGACCTGTGTATATATTTTCAATTCAGAGATGAATGTTATAAAACCTGAAAATAACCACATTTTGATTTATTGTACTCTAAAAGGTTTAAACTTCACTGTCTCGATGGAACAAACTTTTTGAACCTCACAATCATGCTTTAATTTAATTTAGGATTTAATTAGCATAACAGATTTCATTTTGTGATTTAATTAATTAACCAGGTAAATTATCAGTGACATCTTGACCTGTCATACTTTTAGTGATCAAGCTCTTTATTATTATTATTATTAAAGCTGGTTTGCACTTATCTTTGTTTTCCGAACCTTCCGATAATTGTCTTGTTATCTCAAGCCAGCAAATTATTATTGACTTATTTTTTCAGTTATTTTAGACGACCACAGTCAGTTACCATATGGTCTTCAGAAAAAAAATCCTGGTTATCTACTCATGTGATTGCTAAGAAAACACTTATATATCAAGATAACAAGGTATTACGCTCTTACTTCAGGTACAGGGGATAAAAGTAAACAGAAGAAAAATGAATAAAATTGCAACATCTAATGTATCAGCTTCTAATAGGCTCGGTAGGTGAAGGTGTCTCTATAATAGAAACCTCCTGTGTGTGCTATTCCTACTTTTCTCCCTCATCACTGACGCCTTGATGAGAAACAGGTGCTGTGAGCTTGATGTACACGTTGCCCATAAAGTTGGAATGATTTTGTTTTCAGACACATTCTTCCCTTATTCCTATAATCACATCTGACCAGGTGCAATGCTCAGGTGAAACCTACTGTATTCATGCCTGTGGACAGTATGCCACCATGTAACCACCATGACATCCTCATGCATTGATCCGTGTTGGGGATGTCTATACTCAATATTACTGACATTGTAATATTGGAGGTTTTTATGCATGAAATCTGCTTAAATGTGTGTTTCTGTTAAACTGACCAAGGTCAAAACCATCAATCTTATTGTTCAATACCACTCAATCTAGTTTAAGCCTGAATGCACAGGTTGCAAAGGTTAATTGTGCATTTCACAATATGTTTGGAAGATTTTGAGAAGATATACATACATTTATCTATCAGGAATAAAGCACAATGTCACAAAAAAGAGGTTATTGTCAACTGTGTATATAATAAATCAACTGAAGCAGACACTAAGTATTGTTGTATCTAAGGGAGAAACTACTACGCGTCGGATGATTGGTGATATTTCACTGTGGTCATGATCAGACTCATAACCTCTCAGCGTTCTCTGAACAGTTTAGGCTTCTGTCTCATTGTCGTCGTAACAAGTTTTTCCGTATCCACGTAACAAGATAATTCAGCCATGATCTGCAGAGTGTGGGAGTTGATCTGCCCATGATACGTTCAAACTTACATGAGGACGTTTTTGTTTTGTTTTTTTCAGAATTATTTGTTGACAACTCTGAGTGAAATTCTCCATTTGTAAAACGGTTGAAAATCACATTTCCTGGATTGATATATGATTTGCCTGTGAAGCTAGAGGAGAGATGACATTTCAGGTGTGTGGAGCACATCAAGAGCCAACAAAGTAGATTAGGTTTCCAGGTGACGTCCGTCCTCGTTGTCCAGGACAGATGTGTTTGTGTATGTTTGTTTGTTTGTTGGAGTAAAGCTGGTTCTGACAGATGTGATGTAACAGCTGGAAATCCATTTGACTGAAGGATGTATATGTTTTAATTGTCCATAAGACATTTGTGAATATATATGTTGTGCTGTGTGTGCGTTTCATTTAGTTGGATCTCTGTTTTATGCACACGCACACACAGACTTCTTGTTTTGTGTGTGTGTGTGTGTGTGTTGGGTGTGAGTATACAGGATTATCGCAGTCTCATCCCTCATTCCTCTCCTGGCCCTGACCCTTTTAAACAACACTCTATCTTTCCCTGGGAATCCCTCCATCCATCTCTCACTCTCCATCAATCTTTCCATCTTTCTCTCCATCCATATCTCCCTCTCACCCCCCCCTCCCACCCCAACTATTTGGGGATGGAGGGAGAGATAGAGAGAGATACAGAGAGAGATGATGCTGTCGTTTTCAACCTTCTTCTTATTCCATCAAGCACACATCTAGCCTCAAAACTCAACAATAACACATCCATCACATACACACACAGACACACAGAGACACACACATGCACAGCAGGGCAAGCAGTACAGAGCAGAGTCATCCTCTACTATGACATAAAAAGCAAATAAAGTTTTATTTATAATGTAATAGGAAAGTTTTTACACAATGAAACAAATCTGCTGTCATCCAGAGCTTGTGGAGATTCAGTCAGTGTGGACATTTTCCCCTTAAAAGTAGATTTTTTAACTCCCCAAACAAAGTCTTATTGCCCTTATTACGACACTGATGAGTCGCATGATTCAGTAACACTATCTGTAAACACTAGACATGTGTCAGTGCATGTGATTCCAGCAGGATCTAAGAATTTCACAGTCAAACAATTGTTTAATTCTTTCTCTCTTTTCAGTCTAAAGTTAAAGGGATAGTTCACCCAAAATTCAAATTTTACTCATTATCTACTCACCCTCATGTCGACTAAGAGCTGTGAGAATCCTCCATTCCTTCCATAATGGTTGGCAATGGACACCAACTTTTTTCGTCCAAACGACACACCAAAAAACATGCAAATACCTCCATAATGCTCGTCTGTAATGTCCCTCTTGTATTGAAGCCCCGACATGAGAAATTGTTCCGCTGGTCAGTGCAAATCATGCGAGATTTGCACTGACACAGGAAGAGCAGTGAACTGAGACCCTGAGAGCTTCCGCTACAAACAAGCTTAAAATATAGACTTATTTAATTTTTTCCAGAACAATTTCTCATGTCAGGGCTTCAATACAAGAGGGGCATTACAGACGAGCAGTATGGAGGTATTTGGATGTTTTTTGGTGTGTCTTTTTGGACGAAGAAAGTTGGTGTCCATTGACAACCATTATATGGACAAATACTGCTGCGCGAACCCCCCGTAACTCAGAGAAGGAACGGAGAAATTCTCACAGCTCTTAGTCGACATGATGGTGAGTAGATAATGAGTGAAATTTGAATTTTGAGTGAACTATCCCTTTAATATCGTTTGTAATTTCTATGGCTACTACTGGCTGCACAGCAATTTGCCAATAGTGGATCATTTACAGGTGGATCTCAATTAGTGAGAATATCATGGAGGTCGACAGTGTAGCTACTGAACCAGACAGAGATCACTGAGGCTCAGGAAACCTTTGCAGGTGTTTTGAGTTAATTAGCCGAGTAAAGTGTGACACCATTAGGTTACAACCATGAACTTCTTCACTATATTCAAATTTTTTGAGATACTGAATTTTGGGGTTTCATCAGCATCATTACTGAGATACAGTTGTAGATAATTCAACTTTCAGTAAGGTATTTGTGAAGGGACGCTTGATTTGACATGAACACACAATGATTGGGAGATTTATAGGTGAAGTGAAGTTCATTTTATTTATGAAACTCAATATTTAAAAAAATCAAAATTCACCCTTTACAGTCTTTACAGCTCTACAGAATGTCACACGGCTTATGAGACTCTCCTGAGACAGGGATCAAGAGGAGAAAACAAGATTTATATAAGAGTTTGCTTTGCTCTCACCAGTGAATAAATAACCATTTGGTTTGTTTTGAAGGAGCTTTCAGCCACATCTCACTTAAGCAGATGGCAAAGAGATGATTTAGGTTGGTTTCTTTTATTTTTTATCATGTGACTACTTCAGTTTGACTTTCGGGTCATTTAATAACAGGTGGCAACTGAGCGAAGTCCATGTACTGATGAAGATATGACTCCAGGGTGGAGCGGCCAAGTCAGCGAACTTCATCATGACAAGGTCAAAGTTGAAACGTCCATCTGGTTTACTTGATGCTGATAAATTACAATAAATACACATATAGAGCTTAGCTTACACTAAAAAAACAAGATGAAGTTGGGATATTGTGTTGTAATCAGGATGTTGAACTGGCTCCTTTGGCAGTGACATTGCCCAGTTTCCATGAAGGGTACTTATGCATTGACAGCATTATAATTTAGCACCTTGTATTACAGTAAATCCTCTGAGACATCTGGTTAACAGAGCGTAGACCAGGGATAGAGAGGCCGACGGACGGACGGACAGACAGACAGGCAGGAAGACATCCTGATAGACAGGTTTCCATGGTTATCAGAGCAGAGAGAAAGGAATGGAAGATGATCAACCTGGGTAAGTGTGTGTGTGTGTGTAGCACCCCCAGCGCTGTAGGCAGACAGCCATTGTGTCCTTGTCATTCAGCGGATCTGAAATCTGAACCCTGTCTTTAGCTCGTCCTCTCCATTTCTCTGCTTTATTGTTCAACATTAAAGACGAAAAGAGACAAATACGTCCTCGGTGCCGAAGTCCAGAGTCAGACACATGCATGATCAGATCCTGCCAACAAGTTGCTATGACAGCAAACAGATACATGATGGACCCATGAAAATCTGAAAAAGAAATTGCAGCTGAAATGATCTCAGTCGTTCTCAGTCTGTATTATTTTGTGATAGCAGGAGATAAACGGTGTCCAAATCTCTTCTGTCTGTCTCTCTCTGTGTCCTGCTGAAGTGTGAAAATGTGATTGACATCATCACTTGGCAGCTTTTATTTGGTCCAAGTGTAACACTTACTCCGTGTACCACCTAGTTAGAGCTGTTTGATGCACTGAGCCCAGATTTTTATCACCATTTTATTTTTTTTTCTTTTCAGTGATTTAAATAGGTCTGGCACTGTTTTCATTAACAGCTGGTTGGAGGGACGTCCAACCCAATCAGAGCTTTGCCGGTGTTCTGCATTTTTAGGAATATGGGGGAGGAAGACATCTCCTTAAAAATGGTGACACCTATGAATTTGATTGATACAGGTTCATATTGTTCTAAGTCCAGTCATCCATTCATTGGCTTTCCTGCTTACACTAGGGGGGGACTGGAGCCAATCCATCACGGGGGCCGTCATATAGAGACAAACATCCTGGGAGGAAGCTGAAGAGATCCCACAGAGTCACAGGGAGAACATGCTAGCTCCATGCAGAGGGGGATCAAACCCAGACCCTTCCTGCTGCGAGGCACCCAGGACGTCATCTTGCAGCAATAACACCCCTAAACCATCCTGTCATTAAGTGGCATGACCGGTGTGAGCTGTTCCCAACAGCTGCTGCTGCTGCAGCTTCTGTACAATGACGTCAGTTGGACAAATATGCTTCAGATAGTGAGACCAAAACAAAACTAAGACCCTAAAGCCAAGCTACCGGCTCTGAGAGAGAGAGACGGAGACGAGGCAGAGCTGTGGGTGGGGGTAACGCTGATGTCTGGATGCTAACAGTCTCACTGTGACAGTGTACTGTAGCAGGTATTGTGTGCACCAGGTTATATTTGTGTTTTGGCATGCCGCTAGTTGCTAATTAGCACTGAGCTCAGGCACAGCGCTCAGTGTTTTGCAGCTGAGATAGTTGAGATATTTCAGTCTTTGTTAAGCTGCATTGTTTAAGCTGTGTTGTTAGTGTGACTAAACCCCCCATCCCGCCCTCCATCCCAACCCCAACCCACACAGGAAGAGACAAAACATAAAGACAGTCAACAGTGAAGTGATATTAGATGATGATTCAGTTTATCCCAATGTGAGCAGATCAGACATGAGGACTGGCGGCAGCAGCAGCCAAGCGAGTCTGACTCAGAGTCTGTAAAGGAAACGGACGAGGAAAACTTCATCCAACTCTCCCGACCGGCCAGATTTAAAGTCGATGCCAGGGAAATCAAACCTAAAGTGTGTGGTGTTGGTTGGACTTGGAACAAATGAAGTTCCCATCCGAGAGTCCCTTTTTTGTGATTCTGTAACTCAGACATGCGGAACCGATGTGAAGCTTATAAGGTATTAGCCGTCTCAAATCAAGGTAAAATGACACTATTAGAGATTGCACAGTCTCCCACACACATTTGTGTGTGTGTGTGTGTGTCGTTGGAGACTCTTCCAGGTTGTGGATCAAAACCAACCCAGGAATAAGCTGGATATTGGCTTGGTTTCCTGGCAGAAGTGGGAGGTGGTGGTGGTACTGTAGGTACAAACAGAGTGGAGAAGAAGAAGAAGGACCATGAAAAACATGTTCATCAAAGCAACAGTTTTGATCTTGTATTAGCCTTTAAGACGAACATCATTTTTTTAATATTGAAGCCTTGTTACAGGATTTTCTGTTTTTGGCATCATGTCAACAAGATGCTGCATGAAGGCAGTGGTGTCTTCTTTACTGTAAGGGTTGAATATTGTCTTATTTCTCTCCTGCACAGATAGGAATTAACAGTCCCAGATTTCACACTCTTCTTCTGCTGTTTTTATATAAAAATGTTATGAGTCACAACAACAAAAT
Source organism: Decapterus maruadsi (assembly GCA_030347415.2). Classification (NCBI taxonomy): domain Eukaryota; kingdom Metazoa; phylum Chordata; class Actinopteri; order Carangiformes; family Carangidae; genus Decapterus; species Decapterus maruadsi. Next base: position 19,720,100 of record CM064891.1, on the reverse strand, counting down.
AATGAGCTAAAACAGGCTGAAAGCTGCACAGAGCTGCAGAACCGGATGCTTTAAATAAATACAGGCTTCACTGTTAATGGTAATGGATGCAATAATGTTAAAGTATTGAATCTGCAATTTGCGTAATTGCACAATGGAAACTCATTAGGGAGTCGATGTTTTCTGTTAACAGATCGTCGTCTGTGTTATGGAAATCTGTGCTTCCTCAGTGGTTCGTATTCTCACGTATCGACTCTGAATGGTTTTGGAGGGGAAAGTGTGTGTGTCTGTGTGTGACTTAGTGCGTATACAATGTACTATGAGTATGTGTGTGAGAATGTGTACACATGTTTCTGAGAGAGACTTTGGGTGTCTCAGATGTTCTTCACAGTTCATCAGTGGTGACATCTGGCCAAACAGCTGGGCTCATCTGGACACACACACACACACACACACAGGCAAAGACACACACGCAAAGACACACTCAGACGGTCCACACTTTCTGTCAACAAGTGTTTCTCTCCTTCTTCCCTTGTGTACAGTTACTGTTAATGTAAATGCATCTGTGTTTACATTTACATGTTAGTGCTCATGTTTTACTACGTTGACCCGGCTTCAACCAGAACTGAGATATCTGACGTTGCGCAGCACATTCACGCTTTTTTATACGTCTGCTGCGTGTGTGCGTCTGTTTGTGTGTGTATTTCCCAGACAGGAAATGTGAACCATGTGTATGTTGAGCAGTTACTGAAGTGCTCAAACTTCTACATGCTTGTCATTCCCTTTAAGACTAATGCTGCTTTTCCTATGGGAACGAACGGCGCGGATGAATTACGGCCACAAGCTGAATTAAAGAACAATATTGTGCGAAATTCTCATGGTGCATTTTGTGGTGTGATGAAATTTAGACATAAATAAAGATCAGTTTGTTTTGAGCTCTCTAACCCTCAGAGGTGGTGAAATTCCCTTTATATCCTCCCTGGGTAACACAGGCGACTTGGTTCGCTGGCTGTTTTGTAGCATGTGCAAATACTGTAGTGTTTTTATAGGAACAGTGACAACATTATCTATATTTTTCTATACTCTTGATGATGATTTACAGGCTTTTCTTCACTGTAAATGTACAATTTTGTCTTGAAATTTGATTAAATGAACACATAATCATTAGTCGTGACCTTTACAGCAAGTTCAGCCGTTTTTTCCGTGTCAAGAAAAAGCTACAGTACAGAGCATGTATTGTTTTCTCTGGATGGGACGAGGTTCAACCTTTTTACTACCTTTGTGATCTCAACTGTGGCTGAAGCACACTCCTCCTCCTCCTCCTCTTCTTCCTCCTCCTCAGTTGTGGTCATAAGAGTTGAGTATAATTCCTCTTCTCATGGACATTTCGAGAAGTCCGCCCTTAAGGGTCGCACCAAGGAGGAAACTGCATTCACGTGTGTGTTGTATTTACTGCTTCTCATAATATGGCCTCCCACAATATCCTGGAAAAAAAAAAAAAATCTGTTCTCTGTAATGTCTCTAGCAGTGAAAAATATCCATGAACGGGAAATGGGGAGAAAGGAAAAAAAAAAAAAGTGCTTGCACGACATAATGTAAATGAACAGCCCTTTGATATAGTAGCTTTACATCGCCCCAAAGTCGACACTGTTGAAAGCCGGCCAAAAAAAATGTGTTTCACTGTGTGTTCTCGCTTTTATCTGACGATAAAGGGAAAACATGGCTCTCGGTGTCTTGTTCGGGGGTAGATGATGTTAACTGCATTAGACTGAACCAAAAATACACCGAGATTAGCGAACTTGGATGGTAGAAAACACCTGCCCTCCCCCTCATGTTCCAGGCTAATTACTCACAACCTCGGTACAACAGAGGCACAAGCGTTCGCTGGCTTAGTTGGAACAAGGCTGATGCACGGGGACTGACATCATTTTAATGATTTGATACACAAAACCTGTATGAGAGCAGGATGTGCTGGATGTTCCTAATAACCCCCCTCTGTAGCATTTTTGGCAATTTAATACTTTTTTTTAAATTATTGCTTTGATGAAGGGAAAGCAGCCTGACCTCATTTAAAGAGCTGTGAACAGACTTGAAACTGTGATTAGTGATTATCTGAATACATAATTAAGCTGAACTTGATGCAGATTCTCTGTGTATTTTTTGTTGTTTTTTGTGATATTTCATGGATTCATTAAAGTCGTCTGACATCTTTTGGAAAGATCTTTGTTTACTGTCAAATAAGAGGATGCACATCAACTTCATCTGTGTATGTCGAGCATAAACAAGTGTTTGTCTTTCCAAACTGTCAGACTTTTTAGTTGTCTTTTTGTTTACTCCAAAGCGAGAGAATCTGCTGCTGCATTTTTGTATCTGGCAGATATTCATACTAATACATCCTTGTGTGTGTGTTTTCTTCCCAGGACTGTTTCCGGCTGTGTTGAACCTGGCCTCCATGGCGGACATATCAGCCAACGCTACATGCGGTTCAATGGGTCCAGAGATGTTTTGTAAGCTGGTGGAACACGTACCGGGGCAGCCTGTTCGAAACCCTCAGTGTCGCATCTGCAACCACAAGAGCACAAAACCGTTTGGTAAGAAAGATTCATGCACATCCATCCACACACATCTACACACACACAAGACTTATAGGCTGGATGATTACCGCAATTAATCACACTGGATTAGTTAATTAAAGCCCGATTAGCCAGATGTTAACCAATCATTTTGTCTGAAGTGATAATTACCGAATGAACTGACGAATCAATCGCGACATGACAGGGTGACAGTGGAAAATTAGCCCGCGATCATAATTCAAGCAGCCAACTAGACACTCGGCTGTTTAGTCAATGACTCAGTTAAGTGTTCAGCCGGTCATGTGACCAAATCAGTCAGTTAGTGAAGCGGTCAGTCATTAACTAACTCACCAGTGATTAGTCAGTCAACGAACCTCAGAGTCAGTCATCAACAGGCCGGTTAGTGACTCAGTTTGTCTAATGGGATGAAGAAAAGGGAGATGAGGAAGTAAAGTGAGGAGACAAGGAAAGGAAAGAAAGACAAAGAGATATCTTTGGTTATACTTTGATTATTTTAAGAGACAAGCTGCATAACTTAAAAGGAAATATGCTCATTTCCTTTCTTGCTTAGAGTTAGAAGAGAAAATCCAGAACATTTTTATATCTGATTGTCAATTTAAAATTCAGAGACAGGCGATGGTTTAATTTAGTTCTCAGTAAACATGCAGGTGGAAACAAGTCAACCTGGCTCTTTTGTTTGGCATTTTCTTAATCAATGAATAAACTCGCCATGAGTCACCAAGAGGTTGACAGGCAGGTACGTTAAAAAAAACCTGTTTTTCTGCCTAGAAGTCTCAAAAACCATCAGATTACAGAGTCATGTTCTCATTATAAATATACAATACTCACAAAAAGTTAGGGATGTCTGGCTTTTGGATTAAACCTTTACAGGTGAACTTAGTTTAACCTTCTCTAAACTTTTGATGCACATGTCCAATTGTTCAATGTTTCAGTTCTTATTGAACAACAAGCTGTTTCTCTAACAAGGTGATTAACAAAAATAACAACAACCATCTGATTTAGTGGTTCAGTTGTCATTGAACCACTAGGATGTTCTGGACAATCCTCTTCTCTCTGCGTCTCCTCTCCACCATGTTCACATGTTGACATCATGAGACCAAGACAACAATTTGTTTAGTTATTGAGACATTGATATTTTTGTTGTGCTATAGCCACCACTGCTGTTAACTTTTGTTTGAGATGAAGAAATGACCATTGCATCTTTCTACTTAAAAGGCTTTCATGATAGAATATCACTGCAGCATGAACAATACAGTTTTGTCATAAATAGCCAGGCTGTTGCTCATGTGACAGACTGGCAGTAAACCTCAAAATGAAACATCTCGCAGCTTTTTGACTGGTATTTATCCATTGATGGTTAACACTTACTGTAATTGCTTAGTTGTTAAGTCGGTGTAGACAGAGCCAGGCTAACTGTTTTCAAGGACAAAATCTTTATAATCTTCTGCTTTTACCGACGACGTAAAAGTAACGTGTAATGGAGGGGAAGGAAATTGGCATTTGATGACAGGTCGTCACAAATTTCCATTTTTCACAAACTGGAAAGAGAAGGGAGGAAAAAAGGCACAGGAAGGGATTTAAAGCACATCCGCAGCTTCCTCGTCCCTCTGTGATAGTTGCCACCATTTTGAACAGAAATGTCATACATAAGTAGCCTGGTGATTGACAGCTCCCAGTCAAGCTGTAGCATCACATCTTCCCTTAAAAAATAATCTCACACACGTAAACACTCGATCAACCCGGCACACATGGCATGCATAAAAGCTCCGCGTCGTGACCTTTTGCCATTTAATAAAGTAATAATGTGTTTTATCCGCCTGTTCCATTAAAAGCTGCCGTGTTCAGTCGTTACAGCTCCCAGGAGTTTATTCTGCAAATAGGGTGACGTTTTTTTTTTCATCCAGATGTGAATGAAACCAAATGAAATGAAAAAGAAATGTATTATTCTTTCTTTTTACAAGTTAGAAAAATGTGCTTTTGATATCTGGCCTTGAATGGAAAAAATACGAGAATTTCTGAAAAAGGGTGCAGCGGAACATTTTCCTGCTGGAGTGAAAGACTGAAATGATTTTCAGATATTTAAAATCTGAATAGAGTGACATAACTTGAGTTTCTCTTCCACTCTCTCACTCTCTCTTTCTCTTTTCCTTTTTCCTCCATGTGTGTGTATGTGTGTGCACAGAGCGTCATCCCATAGAATATGCTATAGATGGGACCAACCGTTGGTGGCAAAGTCCCTCCATCAAGAATGGGATGGAGTACCACTATGTGACTATCACACTGGACTTGAAACAGGTAAACGCACACACACACACGTACACACACACAAATCTGAATCCACAGGTGGAGACCCCTCAGTTGATTGACAGGTGGGAATTTACAGCAAATGATGGATAAATGGTTGAATATTCATATTAAACAGAACCAAAACGACTGAAGAAGAAAAGAACCAGAGTTGAGATCAGTCTTACTGTACCTGAGAGGATTTTTTTTTATTACCATATTATTAAAAAACTTTTTTTTTTCTGCTGTCTTAAATTCAGTTTTTAGAGACTTCTCATGATTTTATCTCTCTGCACAGTTACTTGAGAAATAATAAAAATCGCCAAGTGGCCAAGTGAAATATCCATATTACAGAAGCTGCATTTGTTTTCATAAAGATAAAATATGCATCTGAGGCTTCGAGCGTGCCATGTCCCTTTTTTATCCCCTCTATGAAGCTAAAATGTGTCACAACATCATTGTGCATCGTTGGCACCATAAAGCGTTGTGGTGCAAACTGGCCCATTCACACTAAAATCATAACTGTATGTCTGGTGAAATACTGTAAAACGTAATATGACTTAAACAATGATCAATAAAATCTTGCCTACAACTACTACTATATATACTGAGAAACTTTTCATTCACGCTGCTGTGTCATCCCAAAACTAGACACCACCATGTTGGTTCCCTGTCATGATTTTGCCTCCTAGCTCTACGCTGAGACACCATGCTATTGGCTGCATGTAATAAAGGCCGATTTAATTCCAGAGTATTAAATAATCAGATCAATAAGTCAATCATTTTAAAGGGATAGTTCAACATTTTGGCAAATTGGCCCATTGCCATAATCGCTATAGTCATAGCAGTAGGTTCGTTACCTTTAATTGTCGGTGTAAGCTATTTTTAGTACGGCGGCGCGGAGCAACAGGCTGCTCAGGGCTATTCTATGGAGGCAAAGGGAATTTCTTGGTTTCCCTCATCAAACTCATCAAATACACAACCCAGCAACTCAAAAGCGCTGTTGTGGACACGTTGTGAGCTGCAGAACCACCACGCTATGAGATAATGACGGAACGATACGAGACGGAGCCGTTTTCGAGGTAAATACAGGGTAAATGCGGAGACAGCTTGCTGAAAAACTGTCCCTGAACGCAACGCGCATCAGCGGTTTTGCATGAATTTACCTCTGAAACGGCTCCGTTTCGTATCGTTCCGTCATTATCTCATAGCGTGGTGGTTCTGCAGCTCACAACGTGTCCACAACAGCGCTTTTGAGTTGCTGGGTTGTGTTTTTGATGAGTTTGATGAGGGAAACCAAGAAATTCCCTTTGCCTCCATAGAATAGCCCTGAGCAGCCTGTTGCTCCGCGCCGCCGTACTAAAAATAGCTTACACCGACAATTAAAGGTAACGAACCTACTGCTATGACTATAGCGATTATGGCAATGGGCCAATTTGCCAAAATGTTGAACTATCCCTTTAAGGTGTCGTGTGCAGCTCTTTTGAAGGATGCATCTTTGTCTTGTCATCCAATGACTTAGGCCACTTGCTATTATTTCATCAGCGCTGGAATTAGTTAAACCAGCTACGATATTAATCATCTCATAGGCGATCAATATATCATAAGCATGCGTGTCACTCCTTAAAAAATGGGTTTCCATTATTGATTTGGAAAAGCTTGGCATTGGCAGTGATCTTGTGACTGAGGGGCTGTGTGTGGTGGCGTGGGATGATTTAGGACACAGTTTAGTTTAGAAATGTGATGATTAAACAGATTAAATAGTGCCTGATTATCTTTATATACGGGCGGGCGACAAATTAAAAGGAAAACGAACATAAAGCGTCTTAATAAGGTGTCAGGCCTCAGGTCAGCCTCGCTTTGATTCTCTGAACTCAACTCATTGGGTATTTTCATGACGATGGTGGTGGAGACACTTATTGGTCCAAGACCTCCTATATTCAGACCTGGCTTGTTTGGATTCTGCAACAGGAAGCTGTGGATTGGTTCGTTTGGTCAGATATGATTGTGAACACACCAGTCGCTGAGATCGCCAAGAAGGGGTGTTCAGGCTAGTTTCCATTCAAGCCGTTTTTTTTGGAGTCGATAATATATACAATTGACGTGGAATAGTTGGATTTTGGCTTCAATCGCAGTTCAGGGTGTGTCGGGTTTTAATTTTCAGGCCCGTTGAGAACTCTATTCCATGGTTTTTATTTTTCCCGGTCCTCCTCCTCCTCTTACGTGTAAGATTTCTGACCAAAGATACAACTGTTGGTTTGCACAAAGCATTTGTTTACAACTTTGGACCCGCGTGAACACAAATGACCCAATAGAAAAATGCAACAAGATATCGTTTTAGCCACTAAATCAGAACAAAGCAAACAAATTGAGATCTGATTTTCACCTCACCTCTGCGTGAAGGTACTGTCACCATGTTTCTCTGCTTGGCTTTGTGTCACGTGTCACCTGTCTGTAGAAGTCATGGGAATTAAACACAATGAGTGTGAACAAATAATTGAAGTGTGGGAGATGTGAGTTATGAAAGGCGTTTGGTTAATTAAGAGAAGCCAGTCAAAAAATTGCTCCAAAGGTTAAAAAGAGATTAATTTTAGATTAAAAATACAGAAGCTGATATTCATAAAGAACTAAACAAAACAAATGTTGCATTATAAAGTGTTAATGAAACAAGTTACATTGACCTCCACAGCCTGCAAATGGATATTATTCAAGCAGCGAGACAGGGAGAAAACATGTACATTTTAACTAATGAAAATAAGATTAATAATAAGGTTAATTGCCTCATTTATTAGTGAAGCATTATAAAGAGAAAATAATATTTGAGAACTTGTCTTTATGTAATAAAAAGTCACTAATTCAGAGAAACTGATGTGAATGTGTTCTAACTCATTTTAGTCATCGAAGCATAATATAATAATAATATAAGCACAGCAGTTCATGCATTCATTTGACCATTGACATTTTAGAGGGAGCAGAACTTCAGCAATCGCCTCTGCTGGAAGCCTCGAAGACCTTTTATCCAGTTTTTATAACCTCATTCTTACCAAACACTGTTTCATATCTTCTAAACTGGATGAAGGACTTTATTTGTCGGATTTGTGGATGTTAAATTAATCGAGAAACGAGCTGAGAGAGCGCTAGTGGCTGCTCCCAGTTCCTCTCCCTGATCATGTGCCTGCTGGTCTGTTTCTTTTTGGAGAGTTAAAGGGATAGTTCAGCCAAAATTCAAATTTCACTTATTTTCTACTCACCCTCATGTCGACTAAGGGCTGTGAGAAGTCATCCGTGCCTTTTTGGAGTTACAGCGGGGCTCCGTGCAGCACTGCATGTCCATATGATGGTAGCGAACGGGGCTCACTTTTCTTCGTCCAAAAAGACACACCAAAAAACATCCAAATACCTCCATACTGCTCATCTTTAAGCCCCGACATGAGAAATGTCTCGCGCGGCACCGGCGGAGCTTCCGCTACAAACAAGCTTAAAATATAGACTTATTTAATTTTTTTTCGGAACAATTTCTCATGTCTGGGCTTCAATACAAGAGGGACATTACAGACGAGCACTATGGAGATATTCAGATGTTTTTTGGTGTGTCTTAAAGACAACAACTCCCATGATCCCACACTGAGATCTGTTGCACTGATGTAATTAGGTTTGGTCCAGTCAGTGCTGTATGCTTGAAGTCAACCAAACAGTTTTGAATAGTAAAGTGAATGTTTCAAGACCAGCAGCTGAACTGAATTTTGAAGCAGAAAGAGGGAATAGAAAAACACAGTAAAAGACGACCCTGAGGTGAACTATTATAAAAAAAAGAGAAGAAAAACATTTCAGAGAATATAATTATATCTGTGGACAGGAAGTGGAGCAGCAGCAGCCATTTTTTTACATGTTAATGACTTCAGGCCCATCAATCACACACCTCTCACTCACCGCTGTGGTGTGGCTCCTAAATGGATGCGCGCACACACCTATTTTCACACCTGTCACAGACGATTGAGTATCTGCAATGTTATGCACCTGCATACACACTCACACTCCTTGCCTTTATACATGTGGACACGCACACACATATATACACACATGATGGTTCTCATCTACTGCACAGTGACATGAATGACAACATGATTACAGCAGGACAAGAAAAAAAAAACTCCTTTTAGTCCATTTGTCACCGGCCGGCTCTTTAAGAGACTTTTAATACCAGTGTATGTTTTCTCAATGGCCACCAGCTGAGCCGACTCAGCTCTGACTGTCATCTTCATGTAATGGCTATGCTTGACATGGTCATAGAGTTGGGTTTTATAAATATATATATGTTTTTTTTTTTGCTGCTCAGCTGACAATAAAGCAGCAATTGTTATAAGGTTATCATTTGACTAAAAGCACTTCTGTTGTTGTCTACAGATGTATTTCCATTTCGCCCATGAATAATGTAAAAGATGAAAACGAAGATTCTTCAGGTTCAACACTTTAGTGAAGTGAAGTTTATTTTTTGCCCATTTCGATAAGAGGAGGATGTGACTCATGTACGTTTCACTGCCATTAACCGTAACCGTAGTTTATTTTCTCCATTTAGTGGAGGAAACACATGTTCGTAAAGCCAATATAAATGCGTAGTACATGTATGAATAACGTGACAGCTGTTAGAAGTGAGTCGGCTCAGCAGGTGGCCATCGAAACGCTTATATTTAACCTCGCTAACTATACATTCATTGCGTCACAGTTGTAGCCACAGTTCTAACACACATACATCACATTAATGTTCTATCAGCCTGTCATTTTTCTATGTTTGCCTTAATTGCTTTAACAGTTTGATTAATGGCTTCTTTTATATAAAAGAATTACATGTGGCATCCTGATGCTTGAAATGAATGGGTAATGGACGGAAATGCTGCTGCTCTAAAGGAGAAGAAGAAAAAAAAAACTTTATTTGAAAATAAAATATTTCACTTATATTCAGCATTTTCAAGTTTAAAGTTTTGTTTTGCAACGTGTGATAGGAAAAAAACTGAAAAATTGTGAGTTCTCTGTTGTTGTTTTGACTTTAAAACAACAAACATTAAAATTATGAGTTTTAAACTTTAAAATTTAACCTGCCCTCTTTTCCAGTCCTTTTTTTTTTTTTTTACAATGTCCCTTATACACAATAATAAAATTGTCACTGAATGTCTCGTTGTATTTAAATATAAATGAAAGTGCTACAACAATTGTACAGTACCAAACCTATCAAGATCAATATTGAACAAATCCTACAAAACTTAGAGACTATAGAGACGGATAATATAACATAAAAGAAGAAGATGATGGATAATAATAAATATAGGCCTGATGTGCTAAATGCTTGTCCATCATCTCCATCTCTGCAGTTTCCACGCACAAACCACTTCACATATGCAATCATCTATTGTAGACATAGATCCTAAAGATTAGGGGCTGCACGGCTGAGCTTTATTTCCTGTCAGAAATAACATATTGATTACATTTACATCATCGTCTATACACACACTGTGTATTCAATTCACTTCACATCCAATCCAGGAAATTGAAATATGTTAATTTCTAAACAGTTTGCACATTAGATGATGGTTACAGTTTGATTAGAAGAAGAGACTGCAGACCATCCTTCTTTCATCAAGCATCTCTCACTTTATCACTTCAGTGAATTTCATATCGATCCCAGCAGCAGCGGATTGACCTCACACCTGATCTGGAGTGATTGACTGCATTCTCACCGCCATTAACGTCTCTGTGTGTGTTTGTGTGAACATGTGCACCGCCTCAGTGTGAGTCTCCATCAGACCAACAGAAAGCTATTTACCCTCCAGTGCGCCGAATTTCCCTCGCGACCACAGTCATCTCACTCAGAAAATGACAGTGGGCTCGCCTGTGTGTGTGTGTGTGTGTGCGGTTATCGCCTGTGACATCACCACCCTCATTTCCTCCCTTGTTATTGCTGAGCCTCTCTGGACGGAAAGACTAAATAATGAGAAAGAGTGGGAGCTGAGGATCCATGTCTTCTACTGAGTGTGTGAGATATAAGTTGATGTCTGGATATGTTTTCCATCATATTTAGAAAGATTTCTTCTTTCTTCTAATTGTTGCTGCAGATGCGTCTGACTTTACAGAGCGCTACAAGTGTCCTCTCGTTCATTCACATCATATCATATCATGCGTCTCTCGGCTCGGTCATTACAATGCATATAGATTAAGAAATTACCAGTAAACATACAAAAAACTGTTGTATCATCAGGGGTTAAATTCACCTCGCCATGGCCGCCACGCTCATTCATCAGCTTCAGACAGGATTCTAGTTAAATAACAGTTATTATGGAAATGCGGCGCCCACTTTGATTGATGGACAGTTTGATGGACACGGTCAAATCATGCACTGGCTCTGCGATCAGCGGGCGGGAGGAGAAACCTTGCCGGAGTGATCGGGGTCCTGTAAGAGGCTGTCAATCAAAGTGCTTTCATGACCTACACCTCTTAAATGCCTCCATATACAGACAAACACAGAAATTACCATAAATGCACACGTGTCACATGCAGAATGTCCTGCTTCGAATCCTCCTGAGAACGTGTTTCCGTTCAGCTGGAGATCATTAAAACAACAACATACAGATTAGTGATTGGAATAATTCTGTGCATGTTCATAATAACACAGATCAACAATTAGAGGTTAGGTTACTGACAATAACACAGGAAAAGACACGAATGGAGTTCATGATTCCTGTTTTAACCCTTTGTGTTACAGTATGTGACATTTGAGAGATGCTTCATCCTTCTCCGGTTCATTAAACTCATAAAATACACAATCCAACAACTCCAAAATGCTCTGGTGGACAAGTTGTGACCTGCACATTCACCACGCTATGAGATAATAACAGAACGTTATGAGACAGAGTCGTTTCAGAGGCAAATGCAGAGACTGTTTGCCGAAAAACTGCCCGAATTAGCGGTTCAGTTATTATCTCATAGCGTGGTGAATGTGCAGGTCACAACTTGTCCATGAGAGCGTTTTGGAGTTGTTGGATTGTGTATTTGATGAGTTTGATGAGGGAAACCAAGAAATCCCATTAGCCTCTGTAGCGTAGCTCTGAGCAGCTCACGGCTCTGCTCTGCCGTTCTAAAAATAGCTTGCACCGACAATTAAAGGTAACAAACCTACTGCTAGGGATTATGGCAATGGGCCAATTTGCCAAAATGTTGAACTATCCTTTAAAAACAATACCTGCATTTCCTGTCACACTATCAAACACACACAGGTGTCAGACACAAACACAGATGTCCAGTGATGCTGATGATCAGGGACGGGCACAGACAGCGAACTGGCCTCAGTGCTACATGATCAAAGACGGTATCATCGCTGAGCTCTGACGTTATCGCCTCTGCTCTTGGTGTCGGAGAAATGAAGACGACACATTCCTGTTTGTTGTTGTTTCATAAGTTTATCGTTCACATCTTATCTCAGCGGCTCAGTTTCTGACTGAGCTCTCTCTCTGTCTCTCTCATGAAGGGTGGAGCCAGCTCCACTGCTATTGATATCAGTTGGAGCTACAAGTTCAATAAGAGCTGTGCATGTAAAGGCAGAGATGCATCCATTCTCATACAGTACCTGCTGGATATTTCACTCCTCAAGTTAAAACTTAATTATCGGAACATGGGTTAATAATTAAAGTGGCCACTGGCCATTAGTGATTTGCTCAGAACAATAACTGTTGGATGTTAATTTCTGAATGGTACATGTATGAGATAATTCAGAAATCTTTATTCATGACAAAAGAGAAGGTAAATGAAACATCTGCTGTCCCCTATGAAACTTTGTCGGTGTAATGTACGACAGGAGCTCCAGCCAAAGCAGGAATGTGAGAGCGATTGCAGCATCTGGCGTTTTGTGCAGACTAAAGCCTGTTTAAAAAGCTTAAGGCCAAATTACAACCAAGTCTGTGAGCGAGCGTGGAATGTGTTATATTTGTGTGTGTGTGTGTAAGTGAGAATCAGACTTAAAGAATGGATTTCAATTGGGTTTTTCACACACCAGGCCGTTTCCCAGCTTTATCCAGAGGCTGTTTGTCTGTCTGTATACGCTGCTGCAGCTTCTCAATGTGGAAAAAAAAACTTTAAATATTTGTCTTTTTTCTTTCTTTTCATCCTTCATATTGTTTCTGCTCTGCAATCCGGTCAAATATTGAACTCTATTCTAATGTGTTTGCTGCAGCGCTGTCAAGAGACAGTCATTCAAAATCTCTCTGCAAATTGTTTTTAGTGGCAGCTCAGTGGAAAAAAAAAAAAGCAGAGCGAGCGATCCTGCGCTGAGATGAGCGTGTGCGGCTCCACTGAGTATCTTCTGGCTTGTTTTGCCTGCACTATAAGTTTGGCAAGTCGGTGACGCTGGGTGATTCACACACTTATTCAGAACTGGGCCAAAGGAGGCTTTATTAGTCCGGTGAGATGTTAACACGTGTTCATTTGAGGTGGCAGTCAGTTTTAACGAGGCTGTGCTGCTCTGCATCCTCTCCACCTGTGTTGTTTTGTTTCTGTCCAGGGTTAAAGCACAAACAAATTGAGTTTTATCATCTCATTTTGTGTCTTATTCCACTGTTTTTTTCTGTTTTTATATTTTTGTGTGGAAATCCATCAGTAATTGGCTGCAGCGCTAACTGGAGTTGGAGTTTGATGCCAGTTTTATCAGGCCAGGGAGATTTTAACACGTTTCCATGTGAATGGCCTGTAAACACCAGCTGTTCAGTAAAAAACCGCTGTCACTCTGTGTCCAAATCACGCTAAGACAAAATGGATTCTTCATGGTCCATTTAATTGTAGGCAACCCAACCATACTGGACACAGGGCTTAAATGGACTGATTGAGCATTAAAATAAACATTTTAAGTGCTCATTTGGCCGCTCCTGCTCTGCTCACATATCTGCCAGCAGACAGCTCCCTGGCATGTCATGACTATTTCCTGTCAAAAATGTAAGATGACTGCGATAAAGTGCTCGAGGACCCAGTGGAAATGAACATTGATTTGTATGGCTTTGAGTGGGGAAAAAAAAATCACTTGAGATGTGAAAAGTGAAAAAAAAAAAAAAGGAAATAAGGAGATGGTTTTGTAGCGACTTGGTGAATAATTTGCCTCCACTCCTCTGCATTCTCAACACCTCACTCTGAAGTAATGTGAAATGTAAAAATAAGCAAATTGAGTCAGTAGTTTATTTTAGAATCACAGGCTTATTATTCATCGGCGGGAAAACAAGCACAAGTGCAATTAAGACACCGTGTCATTTCATCTGGGGATAAATGAGTCGCTGATCGTTTCGCTCTTCAACAACTTGAAATCACTTTTAAGTCCAACTAAACTTTTGAAAAATTATTATGATAGAGCTTCTGGATCTGCTGTGTACTTCTTTTCAACACATAAATAATGGAATTAGTATTGTTGTTTTTATTCCTATGTAAAGAGATTTTACAACACACTCTCCTTCCAGCTTCAGTCGTGTCAGCATCTCTGCACCTGCTGTCACCATCAGTCTTCAATGCTTTCCATCATATCTTTGAGTATGCATACAGTACGAGTGTTGTGGTCAAAACCACCTAACCAAGTCAAGTCAAGGCCAAGACCAAACAACCAATGCAATACCATTCTCAAGACCATTATACTCATTATAATCATGTTGCTTGATATTTTTATTATTCCTCGACTAAAAAGAAAATATAATTTTGAAGAACATGGTACAGAACCTGTTGAAGTTTTTCAAACAGCAGATACTTTTGTAGAACAATTTTAGTCATTAACCAAGACTGAGACAAGGCCGAGTAAAAATGTGGTTGATAGGGAGACAAGACCAAGACATTGAAAATGTCTCGACTACAACACCAATATTGTCGTCAAATTTTTGTAGAACTTGCAGAAATGTGTCGATAAAAATAAAATAAAATCATCTCAGTGACAGAAGCAGTATTCCTACAACCATTTTTACAGTTTACAGTTCAATCCATCCTGAAAGGGGCGTGGCCTAAACACTGGATTTAAATGTCTCAACTCTGGGATAATAACAATAAATACAGTATATTATTGTGATAAATTCACTTTCACTTTGTGATTCTCATGTTTTATTCATGTATTGGTCGGGTTGTGCCTTAATTATCCCACAATGACATAACATTTTGTTTGCCTCATCCGAACTTGCGTTAACGAGGTCTCAAGTTTTAACCTGATGAAACTTGCAGACACTCTACTGTTGGTTTGAGCTTCAAGTTTAAGATCAAAATTTGCCCCAAAAAAACCCCCGGCTGCAGCACAGCAGCGAGGCTAGAAAATAAAAAAATAAAATTCCTGTATGAAAAGAGGAGAATCTAGCCAATTAAATTCTGTACCCGAGCCCTGATGTGATGCGTTGGTGACGCGAACTTGCCATAAACTCACCTTATCTGGCATCAGATGTCATGAATGCAAGATAAACATTTATTTACCAGCCGTGTGATTCCTGCCAGGACAGTTATTGCTGTGTTTATTTGTTGATGCTGTGTTGAGCTTTAGAGGCAAAAAAAAATCCCTCGTCTGATCCACATCTGATCAAAACATAGAGTGTGACACGCTGCAGCCACACTTATACACACACACATACACACTGCATTAGTTAGCTGTGTTCATCTATGTTTAGCTGCTGGAGCTGCCGAGCTGTCCCAAAGCTGTCAGCGCATTACAAGCTACCGCTGAGAGCTCTCTTACACACACACACACACACACACACACACACACACACCATACTCGGTGTGAATACAGGTAACAGTGACTCTTTGTAGTGGGGTTTGAATGGCTGCTATAAGGTTACCCTGAAATACACTTTCTCACACACAAACACACACACACATGGTAGCTTTCTCCCCATTCTAATTGCTGCAATGTGACACTGCCTCCCACATCATGAGAAGAAACGGAGAGATCCTCACACAGAGAAAGGATGGGGTGAAAGACGGGGTGGTGGAGGGAGAGACGGGGAGTCAGGGTTTGACCTACATCCACTGTTTGTGTCTGTCTGTGCACTGAGGGGGAAATCAGGCTAAACAATGGCCGCTGTATTATTCTAAATATATTTTTTCATTTATTAAAAGGCAGCTAGAAACATGCAGATGGAGATCAGATAATAAACACTGTGTTATGCAGCTCTCACATGTCGATTTATGTGTTTAAAAGGACAAGTCTTTGAAGTTTCCTTCCCTAGAGGTCCGTCTGTTTGTTTTGTTGAAAAATGCCAAAAAAGACAAAGATCACACGACGCTGACGTTCACATGGGTCATGAAATGTTAGTGTGCATTTATAGTGTGTGTGAACCGAGTTGGTGGCTTGGCTCTTTGCTTCAGTCATGACTTGCACGGTGCAATTCAAGGTTTTCATTCAAAAGTTGATGATACTGTAACCTCTACAGTCTGTCTGCTATGATAATGGACACACAAAACATATCAATGGAAGAATAAAGTCTCTGAAACCAATTTTTTGAATATTGTTTAACATTAATCGTGTCATCTTTTGTATTTTTTCAGGTTTTCCAGATCGCCTATGTGATCCTTAAAGCAGCCAACTCGCCTCGCCCTGGTAAGAAACCTGTGTCATCATTTGTATTTACAGCAGCGACACATTATTTCAGGTGTAAACATGACTGCTTTGGTTATTCAACGGGAACAATGAGTGTGTATTAAAGTGCGAACTGCAGCCTTTTTCTCCAGCCTGTGTCTGAGGAGCAGTTGAATACAGTAATTAAAGCCATTTGAGCAAATTGTTGCCCCACAGAGAAACCGCAATTAATCTGAATGATTACGACTCCAGTCAATAAACTGCTTTTTTTACTCTGGCCTCACAACGTCTTGATTTGAAGTTTTAAAACCCAACAAAAACATCAACGTTCCCAACAGCTTGATGTTTGCAACCGTTTCTGTGTTTTTATATTAACAGGCATTTTTTTAGGCATTTACAGGTACACGCACACGTTCCACTGAAGGTTTTAAGATACCTTGAGGTTTCTCCGGGAAGTATTGTTGAGATTGCACTGTTGAAATGCAGTAAAAGGACGACATACTTTCAACAAAGAATCGCCAAATAGTTACTTCTCCTGCCAAAGAGAAACACCTGCGAGAGAATAATAAAATACTGTACATACCAACTGGTGCAGCAGTGATCTAACACTTTACTGCAAATGGATCTTGGGAAAAGTTTTTAGACTAAAGAGGCTTTATTATTATTTTTTTTAACCTTGTCTCTCAGTTGTATCTGCATTTTTTATCTTCACTTATAAACTTCCCAAATTCTTTTTGATTTATTGCAAAAACTCACAACAACTAGCAAATTTATTATGAAAAGAACGAGAATTTATTTTTTTATTTTGTAATGAAGGACGATCCATAACTCATCAACCTGTAGCCTGCGTCCATTTTCTTGTTGCACCTGTTCAGTAATGACTTACATGGTGTATTGTATTGGTAGCACTCATGCCTGTTCTCTTCCAGAGACATTTTCATACTTGAGTTAAAACATTTAAAAAGATTGAATTTTTCTTATGAATTTTTGATTTATTTTTCTGCAAAATTGTAACTTAATATCAAAGAACAGCATAGAGAAAATTATGTTTTTAAACTCAGGAATTCACTCTCCCTCCCCTCCAAGCTCATTTATTCTCCTTTTTTAACCTCCGATGGCCCCAATCTGGTGTCGTAACGGCAACGTGAAACCACCCAAGAGCTCTTTTTTTCCTTTGCAAAATTTTTAAAACTTTACAAACTTAACTGTCACTTTAAAGTCGCCTCTAGTGGCACCTGAAGGAGCGTAACACAAACTTGACCACATGATGTTTCAGTGCATGAAGACTTTATGCATCATCTAATGTTAATGTTAATTTGATTTACTAAACCTAGGATGTGTTGGTAGTTGCTAAGCGCTAGTGGCAGCTCACATGTACTGTAGCTCCATCTCATTTGCTCATTTGGTTTTTTCCATTAACTGGACTCACTTCACTCTCCGGCCGCTCAGCCACAACTCCAGCAGCTGGATTATTATGGTCCGCTCCACGTTATTGAAAATCATGTGGGATTGAATGATCTGTCAATTTTCTATGTATTTTAAGCAGGTTGACCTAAACACCGTCTTGGATGTCCATCATTATTTTTATTGATCCAGTCTCTCCTCTCCATCAAACATTTGAAGCATTTCATCATTATTTTTCCAACGCCAATACTTTTGCCCGCAGGTAACTGGGTCTTAGAGCGTTCAATAGACGGAGTGACCTTCGAACCCTGGCAGTACTACGCCATCACGGACACGGAGTGCCTGACGCGGTTCAACATTTATCCACGGACGGGACCTCCATCTTACACTAGAGACGATGAAGTCATCTGCACGTCCTTCTATTCCAAGATTCACCCTCTGGAGAACGGAGAGGTACAGTAACTTTGTTACCTGTTGGGTTTGGGTTGATTTGGTCGCTGTCTGTGGGACTGAGTCGGCTTTGGCTGGAAATTGGCTTGGTGGTTGAAGGCCGGGACAAGATTAGGGCAGCACAATTAATCACAATGTCACTGAAATGTCCAAATCAGAAGGTAAGGTTAAAGGGATAGTTGAATATTTTGGCAAATTGGCCCAATGAGCCTCTGTAGCGTAGCTCTGAGCAGCTCGCGCCTCTGCTCTGCCGTTCTAAAAATAGCTTGCACCGACAAATAAAGGTAATGAACCGACTCCTAAAACTATAGGGATTATGGCAATGGGCCAATTTGCCAAAATGTTGAGCTATCCCTTTAACAGTATGATAACATTGTCCTGCAATATATGTGTTGTGTTGCTATACAGTGAAGCCTTGGTCAACAGTCATATTCTCAAGATGTAAAGGGACATGATGGTTTGGTACAGCACCCAACAAAAATCATCAATCAAACATCAGTTTTATACTTTATAAATGAAAGTGACCATTCTAACTGAAATTGTCATAATAATGATCTTTTAAAATTTTTTTTTTTTTTTACATATCATGCATCTCTGTCAGGTGCTATGGACATAGTTTGCATTTGCGTCAACTCTTTACAAATAAGAATTTACCACTTGGCAATGTCACATCAGAAGTGAGATGTTCAGGCAACACTTCTTGTGAGGAGTCACAGCTCTGGTTGTAGTTTTGACATGGAACTAAAAGCAGTGGCCCAGAGGAGAGCAAAAGGCAGTTTCTTTAATCAAAAACAGGATAAGTTAAGACAGTTTCAGCGGGATCTTCAACCTTGGGACAGAAAGTTGGGACAAATAAGTCCCCTTAGAAAGAGAGTTATCTGATGGAGTGGTGTGGATATAAGAGGTGGATTAGGAGGAGTGAGGGGGTGGGGGGTGGGGGGGGAGGAGATGTTCAGGCAACACTGTGAGGATAAGTTAAGACAGTGATCTTCAACCTTGGGGTCGGGACCCCACGTGGGGTCGCCTGGAATTCAGATAGGGTCGCCTGAAATGTCTAGTAAAATTATGATTCAATCAATTCAACAACTGTATCTATACTTTCACTTTCTCGAATAGGTATAAATTGAGTTCAAATAAAATGCGGAATATAAAAATATCTGAGCTGGTGCATCTTGATTGATGGGGGTCATCGCAGCATTACAAACTGTATAAAACAAAATCAACACAAACATCATAAAAACAAAGCAAAATATTCATGTGAGTTCTCCTGAATGCAACAGTCCAGTGTTCAGAGCAGGGATGGATGATGAAGTGGTGGATGCTGGGTATATTTCTTTGTAAATGTGTGCAACTGTTGATATAATCTTAGTCAGTGATTAAATTCGGGTTCTGATTTATTGAACACACACGAACACGCACACGCATTCTGATACACACACACAGACACACACCACTGTTTACTGTGATGTCGTTGCTTTGATCAGCTGTGTGTTCGGTTGCACCCAGAGAGAACAGAGGGGGCAAGTCTGCTATAACTGACATTAATGAAGAGAAAGACTGAGAACACACACATTCACGCATGCACACACACACACACACACATTCATGCATGCACACACTCACACGCACACACACACGCATTCACGCGCTATAGGGAAAATAAACTAATCACACATCCATATTCTCCTGCAGGCTTCTAAGTGTAGATTCCTGTCTGGAGACTGTATGTGTACACATTTACATAGGTGACGGTATGTGTGTGTGTGTGCATGCATGTGTGTGTGTGAGCTTGCACATGCGTTAGGTGTGTATCTCCTTGTGTGTGCGTGTATGTGCACCGTATATGTGTGTGTGTCCTGCGGGGGAGCGCTGGAGGGGGTGCGAGCTGGGAGATGTCAAGAGCTGCAAGTAACGACGGAGGTGTCTGGATGTGTGTGTGTGTGTGTGCGCGAGTGTGTGTGTGTGTGTGGTTGACAGCTCCCTAGCCGTCTGATCACAGTGAAACCATAATGAGTCGTAGGCGATGTGTCACTGCATCGCACACACATTCACAATGTCACCCCACCACTCATCACACACACACATACACATACACTTGCATGCACGCACATACACACACAGTCGTTTCCAAGTGTGCAGCTTACACCCATCAAGTGTTCCCCCTTGACACACACACACGGTCAGCCCACTCTGTGAGACTTTTTTCTGGATGCCAAATGTTGCTCTTGGCCACATTAGTGAGACAGACAGATGGACGGTCAGACAGACAGAACCCCACTCTCCTCATTACGCCCAGTTCACACCGGACGCCGAAGCGCCGCGAATAGACGCGGAGCGGAGTCCGCTTCCATTCGGCGCCCTCGTTAACCGGTCAGACCAGACACTCTGGTCCTCCGAGACGCCGTGAAGCGCCAGTTTTTTTGTGCGCGAGCCGCTCAATTCTGGATGAAGTCACAAATGAGAGAATCCGGTGCGATTTTCAAAATAAAATACCACGATTGACAAATACTAGAGCATTGTGCTCGTTTCTGTTTGTTAATCTAAACCGACAGAACAGGCAACACACATGCTGAGGGGCGGAGGCGGTCAGACAGAACAGGAGGGACCCAACTCTCCTCCAGTTAACTGGAGCTGCCTGTTGATTATTGCTGATACACAATCTAAAATTCATGCTCATTCTACCTCCAACGCCGATGTCGGGGCAACACATGCTGTCGGTTTGTGTGTCCGCCGTCCGAGGTGTTGTCGTGTGGCGGAGCAACAGACTCTGCATGGATGCATGGATGCATGGATGGATGGATGGATGGATGGATGGATGGATAGATGGATAGATAGATAGATAGATAGATAGATAGATAGATAGATAGATAGATAGATAGATAGATAGATAGATAGATAGATAGATAGATAGATAGATAGATAGATAGATAGATAGATAGATAGATAGATAGATACTGCATCATGTGGAACTGTGGCTCCTGAATGATTACCTGGTATCAGGACATCTTTGCCTCTTATCACTTATTTCATCATTTAATTGTTCCTTCACGAAAGTTCACAACAAAACAGCTGCTAGTCTGACTTCACATGGATGGGGTAGCTATTTTAAAATCATATAAAGGCCGGATTTATATTTTATACGGGTGGTATTTGAGTGGGATGTGCAAAAAAAAACAGAAAAAATGGGGCAGTAAATATTACTGGATATGGGGCTGAAAAATCTCTCTCACACACACATCTGTTCTGGACAGGATTAACATCCCTGGCCAAACAAGCCTGTCGGCAGACAAGAATGCCAATATTGGGTTTCCATGGTTATGGCAAATAAACGGTGGTTGAGGGTTTGGTTAGGGTGAGGCAGCTAATACAGAGGGTAGAAAAAGGTTGTGGTTACGTCTAATGAAAAGGGCGAACATTAACTGCAGGTCAGTAACAGGACTGACTCACCATATCCTCACTTTTAGCCCAGCTACAGACACATTAATACCTCCATTTACACTGATGGACTTTTTTTTTTTTTTTTAACTTTATTTTTCACATAATTTGCACAACACATGGACAAACTACGAGTAGGTCATATGTCATTGTTATTCTTAAAGGTAGGGTCTGGAGTTTTGTGCCTAAAAATAAACATTAGACTTTTACAAATGAAATCCGTCTGAATCATCACCTATGGGCCTCTAGTCCTGTGTGATGGGGGCTGTGTCTGCAGCCCCTCCTCCCCCTGCCTGTTGGTTTGTTTTGTTCATGTTTTGCTGTGCACGTGGACGTTTCTAGGTGGAGCTAGAGAGTCGCAAATGAGCATAGACACCTATGGTGAGAGAGTCAGTGTTACCTCTCCAGCCAATGACTGAGCTCAGGTGAAGCTACCTGCAGCAGGAGGCCCAGGCCTGTTAGCTGTGCTAGCTGTCTGATGCTACTGAGTCTCTATCTCTCTCAGCATCAGCAGTCAGGACAACAAAGAACAATAAATACAGTCTGAGTGAAGCACTGGAGCCGCGGACCGATTCCCGACCTACACCGACACTGGTAACAAGTATTAGGACCATATTAGTGAGCTAGCGCGATGCTAACGTCGGCTAGCGCTCGCGGTTAGCATCCGCGGCTAACACCCGCTAGTTCACCAAAATACAACGACATAACAACATACACGGAGGCTCCCGGTGTTGGCGAGAGGTCGGCTTATCGGCTCGCGGCTCCAGCACTTCTTTCAGACTGTAATTCCTTTCCTTTGGTTATGACAACTGTTGCTGTCAGAAGCAGGAGGCTACACAGCTTAGCCTGAGGGGAGGGGCTGAGTTTCAATGTTTTGTTTACAAACTGAAAGGGACAAAACTCCAGACCCTACCTTTAAAACCAAAATATTTAAAGCATTAAGGCTGGTTATCACCTCTTCTTGTAATATAGGTGCTCCATTTTTCCAAAAGGGCATCTCCTTTGTCTCTTTGTAATCTCGTCAACACACTGACGGATTTGACAATGGACTCAATCCACAGTCTTCCAGTCTGGACAGATATTGGGTTAGACAACGCAGATTAACGTACAGGTCTATTCAGAAAGCAGCTACTGTATCAATATTTTAACCAATAGTCCATATATAATGACAGTGGTTTTGTGTTGTATTTAAACCTCAGACCAACAGTGTTTTCTTTGTTCAGATGGTTGGATGTTGCCGCAGCTCTGTCATAATAACATTGTTTTCAAATGTGAACATCTTTAATCTTCCTGTTTGCACTTTTGACTTTTTTTGACTTTCTTTTCAGAGCAGATGTTAAATTCTTTGTTTATTTAATGAGTTTGTTCAACTGAGTCTGAAAACATAGAAACAAACGATTTAATGAGTTTGTGCATGCAACAGACTTTTGAAAAAAAAACAACAACTTGGAATATATATCCTTGCTTATACAATATATAACCATACAGTTACCACCCTTTGGGATATAATACAGTATATTACACAGATGATCAAAGTCAAATGGCTTCAATAAGGACATCAAAAAATATTTGTATCAGAAGCTTCACTAGATCAACGGCCACAGCTACAAGTGTCCTCCTGACTGATGATCCGTTGATTGACGTTAACCAGAGGACGTGTTTAAAACAGGTGTGTGTGGTGGTTACGTCCTCTAAACAGTGGAAGAAAAGCTGAAACCGTTGTGCGGTAAATTAGATTGAGTTAAAGCTGCTCGGCTAATGAGCGTCTGTCTGTGCCCAGAGACAAACTGTGATGATCAGCAGCAACAAAAGAGTCTTCAATTAATGATATTACTTCCGCCTTCTCCTTGTTGTGGATTCTTTAAAAGGCTTCGTATCAGTTTATCGCCCCCTAAAGTTACCAGAGCAGATGGTTTGTTCCAACATGGTGAGGCTGTAGTCGTACACCGAGGAGCGTTGGTGGCAGCTTGCTGTTCAGCTGCGGCTTTTATCTCCTGATTGCGTTTTGTTTTTGTTGAACTCTCTTGATCTTTTTTTTTTGTAACTTTTTGGATATTCTTCTCTTTTCCCATTGTAAGAGCAGTGCTTCTTGAATCATTACATTTTAAACATCTTTCCACTTGTATCAGCCAATTTAATTTGCCTTAACATCAAATAGCAACATGGTTGAGGTGGTTGACAGGTCGTGTTTCAGAGTCTTGACTTTCTTGCTAATTTAAGGATAAATGTGTCATAGACGCTGCTTCCTGTTAAAAAGAGAAAAAAAAATCCTCCTCCCCCTTGTTCCGATCTGTTTATGTTTGTTTTCTCTTTGGCTTCGCCACCAACGCGCCGCACTCCTCCAACCATCTGCCACCACAGGAAAACCAGGAAGCACCTTTAATGTTTGTCTTGGTTTCACTGCTGCTGCTGCTGCTGCTGCTGCAGACACACGTCAGTATTCATCCGTCTCTCTCTGTCCACAGATTCACACGTCTCTGATCAATGGACGTCCCAGTGCAGACGACCCGTCCCCGATCCTGCTGAACTTCACCTCCGCCCGCTACATCAGGCTGGTGTTTCAGCGAATCAGGACGCTGAACGCTGACCTCATGACTCTGACACTCCACGACCACCATGATATTGATCCCATCGTGTCAAGACGGGTGAGGCCACACGCACACACACAGACACACAACACACAGACATGCAGCACATCTGTCTTCTCTTTTCTTTTCTTGAAATACAAATGGTGTTATTGATAGATGGATAAGAAAGTAAATTCTTTGATAGTTAGGATTTACAGTTACACAGGTGATCTTAGTCACTTCCTGAATGACTTCCTGAATGTCATGTCTGAATTTATAGTTTCAAGTCGTAACTCTGAGATACCAAGTTGTGATTTGTAAGTCGTTATAATAACTTAAATTACTCCATCAAAGTCCACGTATTGGATTCTGATCAAATAAATCAACCAAGCTAACTTGCACACCTGGCTCTATGATTTCTGTTTTCTCTTGTTGTGCCATTCTTGGCATTGCTGTTCTCCCCAATTTTGCACATCTCTATTTTATTTCATTTATTTTTTTATGTCTATATCACACATTTTTTGATGCATCAGAGCTTTACTCCAGTAAAAGCACATCCATGTCAGCTAACCTGCATCACTAATACGTTCCTGCCCTTGTTTTCAACCTCTGTAGATGTACACATGACCTCTCTGGAATTTAACTGGTGGAAATCAGTTGTAACAAAAAGGAACTGTAATCATATATTAGAAAATAAAACTGTATTAGCACCGACTTTATATGTCAGAATATGACAGAAAAGTTTCTCTATTGCAAATTACATTCATCACTCTTTATTGAAGCATGACTGTGCCCCCCCCATAAAAACAGGATACAGTGTTGATTTCACAAACATATGCTTATAAATTCCTTTGTTTTCATATTCATCCATCCATACATTCACTACTTTCACTGCAACATAAAAATATGGAGGAACATTTATTCTAACAATGTTATGAGTCAACTGCAGTTAATGTTACATTAAGCCAGAATTTCAGTACTTTAACTTCAATGATGTGTAACTGCTGCAGCTCAACACTCATCACCGGATGAGGTTTCAGAAACATCTTGTGAGGTCAGGACATCTTTTTTTTTTTGAAGTGTAATCTCCTCTGAGATAAGAGAGCAGGATCTCTCTCTAATAACGCCTCTTAATTTGCTAATACGGTCATTAACGCTGCAGTGCTTATTATAACAGGTCCTCTCTCCCTCTCTCTCTCTCTCCTCAGTACTACTACTCCATTAAGGACATCTCAGTCGGAGGAATGTGTATCTGTTACGGACACGCTAAAGCCTGCCCACTCAACGCTCTTACAAAGGTACAACACTCAACTCTCTGTTTTCTAACAAGCCCAGCGAGGTAATAGAGCTCCTCCATGCTGGTGCACGGGAGCAAAGAGCACCTCAGGCACCGGCTCTTTATCCACCGCCTTATATCAAACATTGTGTGTGTGTGTGTCTGTGTGTGTGTGTGTCCGTCTGCAAGGGACACAGGTGACACAGTGAAGCGTTGTCTCCCATGTCACATCAAAGAGAGGAGTGTTTGATACCAGACACCTGATCTTTCTCTTCCCTCACACAAACACACACACATTCCTTGTATGTGGCTTGTGTGTCCTGAGGCCGAGCCACGAAGTCTTACCCAGATGTGACACTGGTGTCTGGTCCCTCGGTGATGATGTCATTGACAATAAGTGATGTCACTGGTGTGATAAAGAGCTCCAGTTTCTTCTTTTTTCTTCCTTAGGCCTGCAGATAAGAGGCTGAAATGGTCTGAGAAAAGCAAACCACTCCAATTACATCTGTTTGATCATTCTTTCAATCGTTTTCCAAAACATATTATAGCATTTTCCTTCTTTTCATGCAAATTTATTCATAATCACATTCACTTTCTGAATTTCAAACTCTTCTGATATGTCACGTTGGGTTTTCTTTCTCATTCATTTCTGTTAAACTTACTTATTATTTACTCGACAGTTGATGTGATTATGAGCTCAAACATCCAAGATTTTGGTTGAAATGTAAAAACATCAAACATGGACAAACTAGACTTTTTTTTCTTTTTCTTCAGAGCACATATACTGTATTTTTCATACACATACACATACAGAGGGCATAAAGGGCATGTGCTAACATCAGTAGCTGCCAAGAAATACACTGAAAAGATGTTTTAAATAAAACTTTTCAAACTGATGTGTGGACTCTGGGCTCAAATAGAATATACAGTATATTCATATACTCTATCAGGCCTAAATGTGATACATTATCTCACTATTTCTACTTTTTTGAGATTATGTGTCCGACTTTAGGTCCTTTTATTCGAGTTTGTGCGTTCTTGCTGTGAAGTCGTGGGCAGATGTTCAGGAAGCACAGGAGGTGGAGACCTTGCGAGATGATTTGTCGACGATCCTCAGTACATTTTGCTGGGATGCACACTCAGCACAGATGCAGCCCGGAGCCACAGTTGTAAGCGTCGCGTCTCAGATAAAAGGGGCAAATTCATTGGTGCCAACAAATCCAAACTTGGCTCTCGCCGCTCTATTGTACTGCTCTCCTCTCAGTTAAATCTGGCACGCTCTCCACATCAACCAATTTACAGAAAGTCCTAAATTGAATTACTGAACCTCAAACTTGGCAGGTTTCCTGCTACATTCTGCTTTGACTGTTTAGTTTTGAATTTATTTCTCTCCTGAGAGGGTGATAGTGAACCCATTTGCAACCGACTGACAATCTGGAAAGTGAACCAAGTTGTTTTATTGCAGTTGGCCCTCCTGTAGATGCACTGTTATTTGATGGGCCTCCAATAGGTCATGCATATTGGTAATTACCTGCTAGTGGCCCTCCAGTTTTACTGTTCTGATCCCTGATGACGACGGTTTTCTCAGCCAATAATAACAATAACACATTCCAAGACATTAGAAATATATATCTCAGTTCAGTTTATAATCAAATTAAAACCACTTTGAACACATTTTACATTTCCAGTCAAACATTTGTAGCAAGGAGAAACGACCAGACACAACATCTGGACAGCTGAGCCTCACATAGTGATGTGATGGTCTCTATGTCGGGTTTGGCACGTTGGGTAGCGCTGAATTACTGTAAATCTGTCAGACGACCGTCACGCTGCAAATGGATTGAAAAGTTCCCCCTCCTCCTCATGACTTCATTTATTTCCTGTGATGTGTGTTGTTTTGTTTTATTATATGATTTTCTTTTATATCATTCTATCTGCTTAGTGTATTTTGTTCTTGTGATGTTAATGGCTGAGATTTGTGTTGGGGGCAAAAAAAATGTATATCAATTGAAATGATTTATTTTACATTTTAGACATTTAATATACACAAAAGTTGTGGTCAGTACATCCTGACATCACTGTTAGTGCATGTGCGGTTACACGTGGAAGACCACAAAGCCTCAACTGGGAAAGGTAAAATAAATAAATAAAAATAAATAAATAAATAAAACAACATTTCAACTTGGTGATAAGTTGCTCTGCTCTCTCTTTAATCCAGGAAACTGTGATTCGTTGTGGAAAGCAGTGGAAGCTCTCTGCTGTGTGAGCAACTGATCTAAATGCACATGAATGTTAAACCTTTTTTTTTCCTTAGCTGGAAATGGACAGATCTTGTAGAAAAAGTGGCTGCAGTGGGATCTAAATTCATCCGACTGGGACTGTTTCCATGTTTAACGCCCGGCGACATCATCTCGCAAATGTGTTTATTTAAACAAATTTTTGCTCATGTCTGTTTAATTGACAAATCTGTGAAACTCAAATCTGCTCCGTTAATGTGTACTTTGCAGAGGTTTAGCTGCGAGTGTGAACACAACACATGCGGGGAGAGCTGTGATCGTTGTTGCCCTGGTTACCACCAGCAGCCCTGGATGGCGGGGACCTTCCTCACTCGACATATCTGTGAAAGTAAGAAAAACAAATAATATGCTTAAATTACACACTGAGACTTATAAGGCAGTGAATAACAGTCCAAGAGCCTTTAATCAAACTTCCTCCATTAGAAACACGCCACAAATCACATTTGAGTCTCTGTTTAAGACTGAATACAGTCATCAAAAGTCACCTTTGCATCCATTAACCTTCATCAGCTATGAGGCAGCAGAGCAAAGAGGTCAGAGGCCTCCATCTGTCATCATAAAACTAGGGTTACAACATGTAATCTTCATTTTATTTCACACCTCCTCTGTAGTCTCAGTGGCCTCTACAATGACGCAGCAAGATGAGACATTGCAGGTCCTGATTGTGCACAATAGTAAAGGAGCCAGTTGTGACAGATTCAGCCCTCGTCCTTGCAGAGTGTGAAGGGGTTCGGCAATAATAAAGCGCCTAATTAGAGTAAAATGTGATTTGACGCAGGGAACAGGAAACCTCCAACTGAAATCCACTTCACAGGTTAGCAGCACTGCCACCAACCCCCGAAATAATAGGATAAAAGTGGCCTTCCCACCGCTGTTATTCCACCAATCAGAGCACAGTCCTTTTTGAAGTACCAGTCAGACAGGGGTGTCCAGCTTTGCTAGCTCACAGATTCTGTGATTGGCAGTGACATTTCAAACACAAAACAACTACCACCACCACAACTGGAGACATTTCTAAACAAAAAAACCCATAGAAACCATTATTTCCTTCTGATGAAAAAAGTGCATAATGCTGCGTTCAATCAGACAAAAGCACTGTGGGAAAAATTAGCTTGCAATTTGAACTAAGTTCAACTTTTGCTGTAACACAACACAACTTTTGCTTTATAACTATGTAACTTAATGAAAAATATTATGCAGTGTTTTCTCACAAGTCTCTCTACATTACTGTATCCACTGTTTGAACTGTCCTGTGTTGTATTTCATCATCAGGCTGGTATCCTGAACAGCACATTTCAGGGTTTTGGTCAGAACAGCTGCCAAGTTAAGCTGCACATATCTGGGATCCTCGCTCCCCTCTACCCACAACAGTATTACACTGCAAAAAATGTATAAAATATGGTACAAATACAAGAAAAGACACTGAATTTATGGAACAATTGACTTAATATTCATGGATTTTTTTTGTCCATGCAGTAAGATCATTTTAATTGACAATAAAGCTTGAAATAAGTTGGTTAATTACGTGTTATTATGTGCAATTCAGTGTCCTCTGAATGTTTTATAGATATTCTGAATTCAATAATTGACTGATTTAAGCGTAAATTGCCTATTATTACTTATTAGTTATAATGATGTTCTCCATCCAATGTACATGTTTATTATGATTTCATGACTAACTGAGGCATTAAATGATCAATTTAAAAATATACACTGAATTCAAAGATGAAAACCCGCAAAAAAAACTTTTAAAAAAAGGTAATTATTCTCAGATTTCCACATTTAAGATTTTAAATCTTGAGAAACAGAATCATTTACAGTGTGGTTCCTGAATCTGAGCTGTGAGAGTTACTGTACATGCACTGTATATACTGTAGGTTGTCCACATTGAAGCAGACGCTCATGTCCTGGAGTTAGAAATGTTTCAGTAGTAGATTTTTCCTGTAGCAAAATCCAAACTTCTCCTCAAAATTCAAAGCAAACACTTTCCTCTTATTTGTGAAGTTTGATGCTAAGCTTTAGCAGGAAAAAGGGCTCCAACTAACCACCGTAGGAAACAGACACGATAAATGAAAGGATGGACCCACTTTTTCTTTCTGGAACCAAAGAGATAAAACGCTGCTCATGGTCAGTGTGTGAACCTCAGGGAACTGTCCTCACTACAGGATTGGCTGGTTTTGCTAAGCTCTTAATGTGGAGGAGGTAAATGGATTAAAAAAAAAAAAAAAAGCAGTCGTCTTTGCTTCATGCTAAGTGTTGGGATGCAGAGGGATGGGGGCGGGTCCTGGCAATCCCATCAAACACATCAGTACAGCGCAGAGTTTGTGTATATATATGTGTGTTGTGTGTTTGTTTTCAGAGTGTAACTGCCACGGCAAAGCAGAGGAGTGCTACTTCAATCAAACGGTGGCGGACTCATCGCTCAGCCTGGACATCCACGGCAACCGCAGAGGCGGTGGCGTTTGCATCGGTTGCCGTGACAACACCGCGGGCATCAACTGTCAGACCTGCGTGGATGGATACTACAGACCCACCGAGGTGTGGGCCACACACAAATACACAC
This sequence comes from Decapterus maruadsi, assembly GCA_030347415.2. Classification (NCBI taxonomy): domain Eukaryota; kingdom Metazoa; phylum Chordata; class Actinopteri; order Carangiformes; family Carangidae; genus Decapterus; species Decapterus maruadsi. The sequence continues at coordinate 19,689,680 of CM064891.1, read as the reverse complement.
ACACACATGCTTCTCTGTGCGTTATCATGATTGTGTAAATATTAAAGGGATAGTTCAACATTTTTAGCCCAGAATTGGCCCATTGCCATAATCCATGTAGTCTTAGCAGTAGGTTTGTTACATTTAATTGTCGGTGCAAGCTATTTTTAGAACGGCGGAGCAGAGGCGCGAGCTGCTCAGAGCTACGCTACGGAGGCCAGTGGGATTTTTTGGTTTCCCTAGTAGTTAAACTCATCAAATACATAATCCAACAACTCCAAAATGCTCTGGTGGACAAGTTGTGACCTGCACATTCACCACGCTATGAAATAATAACAGAACGTTATGAGACAGAGAAAACCAAGAAATCCCATGAGCCTCCGTAGCGTAGCTCTGATCAGCTCATGGCTCTGCTCTGCTGTTCTAAAAACAGCTTGCATCAACGATTTAAGCTAACGAAGCTACTGCTTAGACTATAGAGATTATGGTAATGGGCCGATTTGCCAAAATGTTGAACTATCCCTTTAATTCTGTTCGTTGTCTACCTGTCCAGGTGAATGCCGAGGAGGAGGATCCCTGCATCCCCTGCTCATGTGACCCACTTGGTTCTCTCAGCCAAGCGTGTGTCGCTGATTCAAGCCAGGCTACGCCCAGTATGCAAACGCACACACAAACACACACAAACACACACACAGCTACCTCATCTCTTCATTTCCTCCCCTCCTCCCTGTGTTGGTCTGTCTTTGTGATCATATCACGCATGTCCTTTAAAGATGCATCATTCCAACCCCTCATTAGACACACGTACGCCAGTTTATTGTGGATGCAGGCACACGTTTCACATTTTAATTCATTTCAAAGAGCTCCTTCAGCAGCTCCAACATTTCATCAACTCAGTCCAGCTTGATTTCCTATGGGGTTGGGGTCAGTCGAGTTCAGCTGTGAGCACAGACGCCTCTGTTATTGAAAACTGTCTGTAGCAGAATAACAGAATAACTATTTATATTAGAGATAATTTTACTTCCCTTTGTTTTTTTGTGTTTTTTTTCTTTTTTACTGTTTTCATGTCTAGAAAGTGGAGCTATTTTAGGTGTGAGCTACTTCAAAGAGAAACCCACTCTGTTCCACTCACACTGTTGTGTTTTTTATTTTTTTTTATTTTTAAACGTGTGCGTCTTGTGTGTCTTGTGTGTCTCATGTGTTTGTGTGTCTCTGCGTTTGATTGACAGCCCAGCCAGCAGGGTCATGCCGGTGTAAGGAGGGTTTTGGGGGTCTGCGATGTGACAGGTGAGAGACACGCACACGCACACACACATACACACACATAAACACACATACACAAAGAGATAGAGACACATTGTGACAGGTGAGCAGAACCTTTCAGCTGTTGTCGGTTCCAATTAGTGTTTGGAAATTGCCACAAAGTTTCCATTAGGATCTTTGATGTTATTTATTATAATAGAATATGACACTGAGTTTGTACCTTAAACTATATGAAGAGGTCACTAAATGTATAAATCTCTATAATAAACTTTTTTTGTCCTCTTCTAATAATATTGTTCACATACTTGAATCCCTAATGGACCTACGTGTAAATGCAGTCAGAGCTCATTAAGACAAATCTTGTTATTCTCAGTATTAAGTAGAAATCACAACGTGTCAATCAAAGGAAATAAAGACAACAAGTTCCTCTTTCATTTGTCGATCGGCTGTTGTGTCATCATTGGCTTGTTGCTTCCCTCGTTGATTATCGCTCGTAGGTTTTTAATGTGAATCCAGCCTCAAAGCTGATACAACTTTTTTTTTTCCTCCAACTTTTTAACGACCTGCCCTTTAGATCGCCAGCAGCACGAGCGAGCATCATCTTTAAAATTAACTTCTTCTAAAAATGCACTCGCTCCGGTTCACTCTCTCTGTTAACGAGGAGGTTGTTTCCTGTGAGACGTTATGGACGTACATGTCACGCATGGTGCGAGGTCACAACCAGAGAGTCGGACCTCTCATCCCTTTCATCTTTATTATTATTATTAATATTAATATTTATTTTTTTATTAAACTCATTTGTCTCCAGGTGCGCTGTGGGATATATGGGCTACCCGTCCTGTCAGCGCTGTAACTGCAGTGTGGAGGGAAGCATGAATGATGACCCGTGTATAACACCCTGCATTTGCAAGGTACACACACACTCATACTCACACACTATAAGCACACGAATAATGACAAGTACTCTGCGCTAACCTTTCTAGCCCTGTCATCATTATCTTCACCACATTAACACTGCAATAACATGGCTTGTGCTCATAACGTCAGTTCGAGGGCAGCCCATAAACTTTGCTGCATCCTTCATCTTTCTCTCCTTCTCTTCTTCTCTTCTTCTCTCCTCCTCTCTGTCTGACTTTCTCCTGTAGGAAAATGTGGAGGGAGAAAACTGCGACCGCTGTAAACTGGGATTTTATAATCTCCAAGGTGACAATCGACGTGGCTGCGAAAAGTGCTCCTGCATGGGCGTCTCCAGTCAGTGCTCCGCCTCCACCTGGTCCTATCAGAACGTAGGCTCCTGCCGCACACGCACACACTCTTACACACACACACACACACACAGACTTGTTTCTGTTTATATGGGTTGACAATTGAGAGTTTTCTTGTCTTAAAGGGACAATGAGGAGTTTTGGAAAGCAAAGCGTTTTCACACTACAGGAGACGGACAAAAGTGAAAACATTTGCCAAGATTGTTTTCATTGATCAAGACTGAAAGTCGGAAGTTTGAAGACGATCAAATACCGTCGTAGTTCTGATTATAAACGGCGATTTGGAGGCGTTATTCCAATGACCCACCGGGCGACGTCCATGAAACTGAAAGTAGGAAATCCTGGCCAAGATGACCACTGATAATAATAACAAAACAAACCCATTAACAAGTGGGTAACCTAGATTCATCCACATTAATATGAGACTCTTTTATAACCAAAAAAAAACCTCCTCATTGTCCCTTTAATCCTTAAAAAAATCAAGTTGATGCTTGAATTGCACCGTTCCTGTCCACCACAGCCTTAAGGAGTCACACACAAATTACACCGCCCACTTTTTTGGTCCAGTCATACAAGCATTTTAAATGGGAGCAATTTCTAAACTAGATGAAATTTAGTGGAATTGCTGCAGTGAACAAATCTGTGTGTGTGTGTGTGTGAAGGTGAAAACGGTCTTGGTCTGTTTAACTGTTCAAATGTCTGTGAAGATGCTCAGTCACCCAGGTCACGGTTATCCAAGAGAGAACACAAGCCGGCGCGACTTAACAGAGCCAAGCTGATAATGTGTCTGCAAGGCCCGAGCCCACCAGAGGAAACACAAACGGCTGAAGGATGCTCTTAAAGCTTGTTGATAGCCTGACTCTCCTCAATCCACATTTTTAAAACTGGTAAAGATTTGAAAATCGTCTAGTGCGTATTCAGCCCTTTGTGAAATGTCACTGACAACTTTTGGCTGTTTTGGTGTTTTCAAATCATTTTTGTCAAGTCCAACTTTTGGTATTTTTTATGTCATTGACATTATTGACCTCCTCTAGAAGTAGGGAGGCTCTCAGTGCCTTATACTGCACCTACTGTATATACATACATATGGAGCAATCATTATTCTATGAGAGATCATATTTGTACCGCTGATAAGATGTGATCTGATTTTTTATGATTACATTTTTAAAGAACAGTGAAAATACAATAGGTCAAAGTAAACAGCATATCCGAGATTAAACTAAAAGAAAAAACAACAGGAATCAGGTCCAGCAGGCAACAAATGGAGAGAAAGAGGAGAGAAAGAAAAAAAAAGAGGAGAAATACATGGGAGTGGGGGGTCTCTCAGTTCAATAAGCTTTTAGGATCCTTCACTGTTTGGGCCCAAAGTTTAATTGTGTCTTCTTCAGCCCCGTGGATACGCACAGCGGAAGGCTCAAGATAAACAACAATAAAAGTGAGCATCCAATCGTCGCAGAGCAGGAAAGTCAAAGTGTTTCTGCCTGGTGGTCACCAACTTTTTGGCAGCGGTTAACCTAAACGAAAACACACATTTCACACAAAGTGCTTTTTTTTTACTGCTTCATGCAAATCATTGCAAATCAATCAGGACGCAGCCTGCAGAGGGTTTGTGACTGAGCTGCAGATTCACAGCCTGCTGACATGTTTGTGGTTGAATCAACATCAACAGTCTTTTTACCTGCGTATGTTTCCTGCATCTGGTTGTTGGTCATTCAACTGGAGCATGAATTGCTCCAACAGTATCTGCTCTTCTTATTATTATGATGATGATGATGCTCCTTTAAATACATGCACACACAGGGACGGACCCAGAAGATGTTTTTTTTTTTCTTTACAGATGACAGGCAAACTGCTCCTGGTGCAGTTTGATAAATATCCTGCAGATATAATAATGATATGATTCATTAATCAGGCCCCGAGTTCAGAGTAGTGAAACATTGACGACATCTGGAAATGAATAAAACAGAACCAGCGTTGCACCGACCTGCAGCAGCGAGTAGCGGTGCGGCGGTGCCAGAGTGTTAAAGCAAAGACAAATCTTTGCCAAGTCGACGCTGAAGATGAGGGGGAGGCGGTGGTGGTGGGATGGAGCCGAGCTGAGGTGAGGTGAAGGCAAAGGAGAATAGTGTAAAAAGGAAAAGAGAGAAGAGTGGAGAGAGGGGAAGGGTGGAGACAAGACAAGAGGCAAGAAGGAGGAGAGAGGTGAAGAGAGGAAAACAGTTTTTGACTGACAGGCGGGGTGGGAGAGGAGGGGAGAGGAGACACTGACAGGATGACAGCTCTGATTTAGACACCGATAGTGTGTGTGTGTGTGTGTGTGTGTGTGTGTGTGTGTGTGTGTGTGTGTGTGTGTGTGTGTGTGTGTGTGTGTGTGTGTGTGTGTGTGTGTGTAAAAGGGGAAGCCAAGGTCAGGTTAATTGCAACGACAGATGTGTGTCTGGCTCTGTCTATCTCTCCCTCACACACACACACACATATATCCACACACTCCTTGTGGAGTTGAAGCAAAAAAACCCTCCTTCTAGGTGTCGGTTGCAAGACTTCCTGTCTGACATGTGACAGATGTATAAAACCTTTGAACGTAAACATATAGTACTGTGTAGTAGCGTGCTGCTACACATACATTCAGTTATACATGAGAAAATATCACATCTCTGACATTTTGCTTTTTATCTGTTAAACTGTGAAAACAAGGTCAGTTTACAGAAAGAAAACACTTTGCCTTTAATTAGGAAGGAGCCATTAAAATCCAAACCACCTGATTGGTTCTTTGCTTTCTATTATCTCTTTTCATTGTTTCAGGATGTCACTGTATTTCTAGCTTAAAACAAATTGTTCATGTTTCTAATTAATTCATTTATTTATTGTTTTTCTTTCTTTCTCTATTTTCGTTATTTCGTTATTCCTACTATGTTATTCAATATCTCAATGTATGTTAGCTTTATGTAGGTAGCAGTGGTGTGTGGGAGTGTGTGAGCAAGATGTCTGTATTTGTCACATTATGTCTATAATGTACAGTAATGTAGTGTATTGTTGTTATGTGCTCTATGAATATGTCTGCCCTTGAAAATGAGATGCTCAAGGGAATATCCTTTAATACATTCAAATTAAACGAGGTGAATGATGAATGATATGATATAGACCATAAATATTATACATGACTCTGTACATATAAAATTAACCTCAAGAGATTGAATTGCTAAAGTCTTCTTCCTCATGAGGCAGCTTTTTATGAGATATTTTTTCTGATATAAACCGAGCGTTGAAGGATAAAAGGTGCTCTCCTTTATGCAGCGAAGTCAGTAACATTGCCTTGACTAATCAAACGCTTCATTTTGAGTAAAATGGCATTGCTCTCCTCTTTGTCAGAGAAACTAACCGACTAGGGGGATCGTTTTATTGTTTGTTTATACTCCCATTTGGCACAATAGGCCGTGCTGCTGAGGGCGCTGCCCAGCGAAGCCAAGCAGCTTTGCAGGATTCAGCAGGAGGGGAGGGAGAGCAGTAAAAGCCCAAATGGCCGAACAGAGCAGAGCAGAGCAGAGCCGCATCATCATCATCATCGAGACACCGACTGGACACAAAGAGAGAGATGCCAAGTTTTTGCGGTGGAGGGACAAATCTATTGAAACAGTTGGTCCATTGTTATGTACAGTGGTGGAGAGCAGCTAAACACAACAGAATCAGATGGGCAGATTATGTCCACATTGAATATGACTGGTGACGCTGACAGAGAGCAACCTCTGTGCTTGGATAAAAATAATCCGATGAATGTGAATGTGAAAACTAAAGGTCAGTTCTGTTTGCCTCCAAATAAACACTAAAATTAACTTTTTTTTTTTAAAGAATAGAACTTTGATGGAGGAATCTTGAACGCTCCCTGTACTTTTCTGCAGCAGCACAATGGCCAGGGCCGTGTGCGGTTTTCTCTATATTACTCCACACACAATTTCTGGGTGTTGAATTTTAAGCAGCCCACTTTGTGTACTCTGAAATGAGACATTGTGAACCGAGGGTCTGAGCCTATTAATGCCGAATATGAGAAGAAGAAGAATAAAAAAGGCTGTTTTCTCAGGAGATGGAGCTCAAAGTAAATCTTTAACTTCTTCTTCCTGGATGTTGATTCTGCAGGAGACCACGCTGACGGGCTGGCACCTGGTCGGAGATACGGGAGGGAGGGTTTGGACCGTGCACAGAGAGACGCCTCCGTATCTGAGCGTCCGACACTCGGATGTTGTGAATGACCTCGGCTCCGCCTACTACTGGAACGCACCTGGACTGTACCTGGGAAACAAGGTTAGATGCAAACACATGACACCAGCTATCATAATATAAAGTCATTTAAATTATTAAGACAAGATAATCGACCCTTTGTCTTGATGAGGAAAAATGACTGACTGAGTGCTTATGCTGAAGTGGATTGGATATCTTGTGATGTCATTGCACAAGTATGATTACATTTGTATGCAATACAGATTGGTGCAAGGAAACAAAACAAAAGTAAGAGCATAAGACGAGAAATATCAATATAAAAATGTATATATAACTTATCAAACATACAGTAAGGAAATAAAATATTAAGGTACGGTAGAGACATACAGTAATAAGATAAAAACTTAATGAACTGCCTGTATAAATATTTGTGCAATATGGCTGCGTTTGTGCCAGAATCTTAAATATCCCTAACATATAGATTCAAATGGACAGAAGTACATATTTACTTCACATACACCAGCTGTCAAGATAAAAATTGAATTGTTGGCTAAACTTATTAAAACATTTAAAATTTAACAATAATATAAATAAGATACAGCACCAGACCGACAGCTGCCTCAGTGTTGAATAACACCTCTGTAACACAATGTAATCAATTCTTTATGTATATGGGATGTTCTCAAACATGACATGGTTTTGGAGACCGTTGTGGATTGTATTAAATTGGGCAGATGTTGTGTACATGTGAAAGACGTGTCACTGTCATCCTGCGAAAAGCTTGATTTGAATCCGCTCCATCTGGCAGGAGAAAAAAAAATGCCACAGTGAGCGACTGGCTAATTCTGCAGGACTCAGCTGTTTGGACTGCGATGATGGTCGTAGAGAAAACAGCTTTTTGTTGTGGTGAAAGGTGTTGCACCAACAATTAGACCGGCCCCAAGTCTCAAATAGTAACTGATTACACATTAATGAGCTGCACGTCTGACTTGGTGTTTGTCCCACACTGCATTGACATTAATATTTCCCACTATTCCCACCACTTTTACAATCTAAAGCAAATGCATTAAAGCTGACATGAGGCTACGGCGTCGGGACAGACTTCGAATATATAAACAGACCCAGTTTTATGATCTATGAAAAATATCCCCTGGATGTGCGTCTGGTGAGAGCGCGTGTCCTGCTGGGATGTTCACCTCCCGCCCCCGATTCTCTGGATCAGCTTCCCGCTATAATGTCGACTCTTTGAATTTGGTGCTCCGCTTTTTTTTTCCGTGGCCATGATTAGACTTTATCACTCCAGCTGGCAAATAGCTGCAATCCATGTTTCTGAAGTCGAGTTGTTGCCCCTGCTACAACAACAGGCGGACTGTGATTTGTCTGGGTGTCATGGCTTAGAGGGATATACCACTGAATTTCATTACTTTGCCCCCCGCAGGCCTGGCTTGTCATCTCACTTCTTTGTCTGAACGTCTATCCCTCCCTCCTCCCTCTAACCATCCCTCCATCCCTGCTTTTTCTTTTCTCCTCCTACTCTCACTCCATCTCTCCATTTTCTCTCCTCCCTCTTCCTAAATCATCCCCCTCTACTCTACTCACCCCAAGCTCTCGTCTCTCTCTCTCTCGCTTTGTGTCTCTCAGGGTAAACAGTGTTTCGCCTGTTGAACTCGATAATCAACTGTTTTTCTCTTAGCACACACACATGCACACGCACACACAAACAGTAGCAAATTCAAACACATCCTCACACACACAGACATGCACACTCCCAGGCCTATATAAGTCAGATAATGATGTGTTTGGAGGCATTAGGGACAGCAGAGCAGAACCAAATGCCTCCATACATGTGAAACAAACAAATTACTATTGTGTGTATGTGTGTGTTTGTATGTGTGTGCATGTGTATGTGATTGCTAGCAGCAGTGTGCGAGTACTATATGAAAAAGCGATTCTTTGCTTCAATCTCCGATCGTGTTACAGAGATAGATGTTATGTGACTTGACTACACAACTCCATCACACACACACACCGACACACCACCACGGCCTTGTCATGTTAACATGTATCATTGGAAGTGACAGGCTGTGTGTAATGATAAAACTAGCAGTGGGTATATGAGTATAAATGCGTGCGTGTGATAACGCGCTTAATTCTCCTGCATGACCTCCTGTTTCGTAAAAGCTCAAGAATGCTCATTGGCTCGTTAGTGCGCTCTGTGGGATGCTCATTGGTCCAGAAGCGTGTTCTTCTTCTAACGCTCATTGGGCGTCTTATCGCCTGTGTCGGTCCGGGGACGGCTCATTCTCAAGGATGGCCATTACAGTCATGGAAGCGTGCTCTGTTTAAAAAAGAATATTTTATACAACGTCTCTGGTTCATTTTGCATCGGAGGGCAAAGAAGTTGGATTCGGCGTGACGGGCAAAATATAAACTAATGGTGTTGAAAGTTTGAAGAGAGAAGCAACGTTTTAATGAAGGCCTCTGCGTGTTGAAAACTTGTCTTTGATAAAGTTTTAGTGACGTTTTATTACATGACAGAGGAAGATGCTTTTAAGTAGAGCCAGACTCTAATTATATTTTCATATTTAAAATGGCTAAAGTGACAATGTGAGAGGTGTCATCTGTTGTGATGAGCCTAAATCATTATCACCTCGGCTCCTTTTTTAGCATTTTAGCATCTTTCAACTCATTATTTCGGTATGAAAACACACAGCTTCATTGTTTTGGGCTCAGTCTCTCCTCTCCCAGCAGCAACAGGCAGTTGTTTTCAACAAGCTTTAATTCAGCTGCCAGGCTTTAAAGAGCAGACTGACACAGTCAAACCACCACCTGAACATAGAGGAGGTTTCAGCAGATGAAGTCTTGGGTATTTCCCTCAGGAGCTGAAGGTGAATGTGAATATTGGAGCCTTTTAAGATTTTGTCAAATGGATGAAATGTTAATGTTGCACCAGCAGAGACGGGTGTGTTGTATGCAGACGGTTAAAACCCTCCTGTTGTCCTTATGGGTCAAATTGACCCAATCTGTTCCCTTCCTCGATCCTTCCTTCTTTCCACAATATTATTCCCTTCCTTCGTCCTTACTTCCTTCCTCTTTTGATCCAATTGACCTGATCTGTTCCCTCCCTCCATCTTTCTTTCTTTCCCTTTCCCCTTCCTTCTTCTTCTTCCTTCCTTGAACAAATCTGCTCCCTCCCTCCATCTTTCCTTCCTTCCTTTTCCCCTTCCTTCTTTCCACAATCCTTATTCCCTTCCTTCCTTCCCTTTGTCCTTACTTCCTTCCTCTTTTGATCCAATTGACCTGATCTGTTCCTTCCCTTCTTTCTTCCTTTTTCTTCCTTCATTGAACAAATCTGTTCCCTCCCTCCCTCCATCTTTCTTTCCTTCCCTTTCCCTCCCTCACTTTCTTCCTTCCTTCCCTTCGTCCTTACTTCTTCCTTCCTTTTTGACCCAATTAACCCAATCTGTTCCCTCCTTCTGTCTTATCTTCCTTTTCCCTTCCTTCTTTCCCTTTGTCCTTCCTTCCTTCCTTCCTTGACCCAGGAGGATTAACATGTTCACTGTATCAACTTCATCAGCTGATCAAATGTGTTTACAGCTTGTTTTATCTCCTAAAGTGGCTAGAAAATCTAAAATATGTGAAAGCATATAACATTTACTCCTGCCCAAAGTTGGATGCCGTCCACCATCATCATCATTATCATCATGTGATCTAAATCAGCAGATCAAATGAAGTTTACTCAGACTTTAAGTCTTAGTCTAAGTGTGTGGTTTTCTTTAGTGTTGAACTGAAGTGAAATGTGATATTTTAGATATTCTTACAGAGAGTTGTGGTGTCGGTGTATAAGCATATTTCAAGGAGCCTAAAATCTGTCAAATCGTGATCTCCTCGTATCCATCTTGTACCTTGATTTACAAACAGATTCACACTCAAGACAGATGAAAGTTTCAAAAACCAAAAAAAAAAGCTCATCATTTGGAGAAAAGAGAGTGACAGATGGACAGAAAGAGAGAAGGAGGGAGTAGTGGAAGATTGAAGCAGGGAGATGAAGGGATGATGGATGAACGTGGAGAGAGGAGAAACATCCTTTGCTGACAGCTGATGAAAGAAAGCTGAAAATATACCAAAACTTGACAAACACACAGCTCAGCTTTTGTTGCGTTGCACCTCAACTCCCCCTGTAACTCTGCCTCTGCCTTCCCCAACTTTCTGAAACCATTTTTCATCCTCCCTATTTTCTATATTGTCCTATAAACACAAAGAAATACAAGATAATAATCCCTTAAGAGGGAAACCGGCTACAGGTGCAGACCTGTAAACCTCCAGACTGAAGTGGTGAAATGTTAAGAAAAATGCTCTGATTTCAGATTGATAATAAAGGCTGACACTTCACACCTGTGACAAATGAAAACTATCATAAAGTGTTTTTATAAAACACTTTTTTTTTCCCGTAGAGGAACATCAGCCTGTACCAAGCTGCTGAGCTGTGACTTATGAAACAGAGAAATGTGTGTGTAGAGGAGTTTGTGTATAGTGCCACTTCTAATCTGGTCTTGATTGAACGAGATGGATTCCCCTCCCACAAGGCTAAAAAAAAAAAGTGCCTTTACATTAATCACAGTTGATTTGTTTCAGTTTTCATCAACTGAATAATTTTGTGTCACATGCATTTGTGTCATGGAAACCGTGTGTGTGCAGGGATCTGCGCCGCAATCCTGTTTCTTAGAGAGAGAAGAAAGTCATTACACCTGGTTAGAGGAGAAATCGCCTGCAATACTGATTCACAGATGTTTTCATTACAAAAACATAATTAATATCAAACAAAGTAAGCTACGCCACGTAGCGCGTGCCGCTGTTTGGTTTGCCATTTTGAAATGAAGAGCATATTTTCTCTTGACTCTGTTCTTCGCCACATCTTTTGCCTTTTCTGGTGAACAGCTGGTATCTGTGAAAAATGGGTAATCCAGCTTCCATTAACCTGCACTCAATTATTTCCTTTCAGCTCCAATCAGTTTACGACAACATGAGGTGCATTTCAACCAAAAAGTTCCTGAAGAATTTTCCTCAGGGTTTGGATCATTTTTTTCCTGTGTTTCCATCGAGGCCTAATGCAGATCAGGCTAATGATGTATAGAAAATCAAATGAAGGTTAATGCACTACACCTCCAGTTCAGTGGGTAGAGGTTAGATGAGGATGAAGGCTAGTTGTGGGTCTCTTTCCAATTCCCATTAGATGTCAAAAAGCAAAGAAAAACTCCAAGGCACTCTCTTGAGTAAATAAAATGCCTTCAACTAATCTAGCGTTGTCACAATAACATGTTTAAAAAGACTACGGCGCGTTTCATCATCAAGCCTTCATCAGGGAGTCAAACAGGCGATTCAGAAACACCTTGCTCTTTTGTCTTGGTGTTCAACCAATGGCAAGCCTCCATTCGGTTGCTGTGACCAGCCAACTCCTGCAAAAGGGTCTTGGCTGGGGCGTCTTTACATCTCCTGGATCCCTTTCTAAGGAGCACCTCTAGTTTTGTGAAAGGACTCCGTGAAGCGCTCCTTGTTTTGAACATTTTTTGTCCCATTAGATATCGTATATCACCTCCTGGGATTCCATCTTGAGCAACAATGAAAAAACAGTCTTGAATCAAGACAGTCAAATCAACAGTCAGCTTGCATCACTTTTTGGGAGGGTTGATCATTTACCCTGAAACCAAATTTAAAGAGGATCTATGTAAGCCTGGTCGCTTTTCTGCTGTTTTGCTAACCCTCGTCCTGGCCATGTGCATGTGTTTACGAAGCCAGCAAGAAATCAACCAATAGGTTATATATAGTATGATGTTGTGATGTGTATATTTGTGTAGTTTAATCCGTCCTAAATAAGAGATTAGGGGTTACGGGGCGCGTTTATGTCGCGATGCACAGAGACGAGAGCTGGGACACCGGGTCAGAGGCTCTTTAAATCTTGGCTCCTGTGGTCGAGGTGCACGTTGTTCCTCAAAAGCTTCGTAGTTCTTGGGGGAAGCTCCTGCTGTCAAAGTGAGGTAATAGAGGCTGATAGGAGGCAGCAGTCTTGTATTTACATACTCATTTAATCAGCACAGGGTTAGCATGGTGCTGATATTTCATGTGGCAGCGTGTGCAGAAGCCTCAGAGGGAGATCAGCCCTGCATGTATTGAATATAGGGTGCCGACGTGCCATTGTTTGTTACTTCAAGTCGGATACACAGCGAGCTGGTGGAGTTGACTTTCAGGAGCCAGTGAGCCGTGGGAGAGCAGAACAATAATTGATTGGCTCTGAGAGGCTGGAGGTAAATGAGCTGCTCTTAGTCATCCTCCTGGATGAGCTGTGCATACTGAGTTACAGTACAGCTCACCCTCTCTCCGCTCCTGCCGCTGACAGTGATAATTATCATGTCAGAGTCGAGCACGCAGCCACCTCAGAAGTCAACAATGTTGCTGTCTGTTTTTTTTTTTTCTTTTCATGTGGCATAAGAAAATGTGAGACTAAGTGTTGCTTCTGCTGCAACAAAAAAAAGGACAAATAGCGGCTCTTAGTAAATAAGGGGAGATGTTTATATCTCTGTGTATGTCTGCATACATGGTCTATGGGCCTAATCAACTACAGCCTCTACCCCCTACCGCTGCCTCCGTCATGCAGCGAAGTGAACAGACATCAGCGAGTGACCGGTTCTAACCCCAAACCCCATGCAGAGCACCTCAAACGACCAGCTGACAGCCCGACTCAACAGTTTCATTCCAATCTGCCAGCACCCATTCGGAGGTTCATACCCCCAGCAAAAACGCACCGCAACCAAAAGGACAGGACCCCCCCCCCCCCACCCCCGGACCTCGCGGGTTTCTCCTCCAAAAACAAGAACCCACATACATCATGCAGGCAGGGCAGTGCCACAGCTGCCAAAACATTGTATTGTCCCAGGAGGCTGCAGAGGAGTTTTAAATCAAATTTCAAGCAGCCACACTCCATTTGTTTCAGGGTGCTGCTGCTCACCAGACCAGGAGCACTTTCAGATACTTTTCTTCCATATGTGGTCCATTGCTGTTTGGCATTAAAATCCTGGGGAGATTATGCAAATCAGGCCGATGACGTATGGAAAAGCAATTATGATAAATGCACCTACACCTCTAGTCCAGCAGAAGACAAGGCAATACAACAACGATGATGCAATAAAAGAGACGGATGGCGTCGACCTTGCCCAGTTCTGATTGTCTCTGGATATCATCTTCTGCATAAATGCTGAATAAGGCCAAACACATAGATGGTCTGTGTCTTCTGTTCACTTTCTTTTGGGACTCCATCTTGAACCACAATGAAAAAACAGAAAACAGCTGAATCTTTAAAACACGGTAGGTCTAATAAAGTGCACATGTGCTTCAACTAGGAGTTTTTACTTAACCTTTACTTTATTTTTGTTACGTTTTTACCATATTTTGGAGCAGCAAAGTGAGTTTTTACTCAACATTTACTTTATTTCGTTTTGTTTTTGTATGTTTTTGCCTTATTTTGTCAACTACTGATGGGTGCTTCTGTGTGAAGAGGAGATTCTTCGGAAGAGAAGCTTCTTTCACTGAACATGAAGCAAGTCTGGAGGAAACCACCCTGCTCCAGCTGAGATGAAGAGGTGCTTTCGTGGTATGCCGTGCTGGTGCAAAGATTAAAGGCCTGCAAGTGGAGATGAACTGTAGGTCTTTCTGCTGTCAGTCATCATGAGAAAAGTCAACTCTCTGCCCATCAAGAGTGATGTGCCAGAGATATCGTTGAAGGCTCAGGAAGCAGACATGAACACTTGTGTTCATCCCACCAACGGCTACTGCTGAAGTTCCATGTCAAATTCTCCATGAAGTCATCGTTGGTAGGATACAGGCCGAACATCCTGAGGCACTTCAATCATGTTTCCCTGATGGACTCACTGGGATGTGATGGAGAGATGAGCACTGAAGATGGTGGAGGCCGTTCTGAACAACTCAGATCATCTTCCTCCTTGATGGAGCAGGAAAGCAGCGGTGGTGGACGGCTCCTCTCTCAGTACAAAATTAAAATGCATTTAATCATGTATCTGTCATAAAGTGCTAGTTTTAAAGTGGATTTTTAGTATTCTAAAATAAGAGAACTAGCCTTTCCAGAGCTGGTTATAACTAAGCCATGTTTTCAGCTGTTACATACTGAACGCCACGAACCCTTGAACTAAAAGTAGACCCATGTTTCTGCTGCAGAAAAGAACATAGTTCCTGAAGTGAAAACATACCTTCAGACTATGCATTCTCCCTCCACTGGCCATTATCCTGAGAACTACATTATCAAATGACTCAATACTCTTCAGTATCACACAATGTCATCTCCAACTCTTAAGCTCTTTCCAAGAGGTTACCATGGGAAACCAACCCAGTGTCCCTCAGCACAATGCAGGAGAACATGTGACTGTCTAGTTTCTCCTAAGGATGCTGCATCCGTCTCCCACCAACAGACCATAACGCTCGCAGATGGACGGCCTTGAAAATGCAGCGCCAGATAAGACGATGGTGCTCGAACATGCTCCTCGTACTAATACTGACAGAGTGGGTTTTTCAACAAGGGCCGTCTTTTCTTCTTTTCTCTTTCCCAACATATAGCCTATCACTCACTCGCTCACACAGAAGGTCAGTGTGGTTGTTCAGCATTCCTCTGACTGTTGGTCCATCTGGAGCCAATCTAACCCTACTGCTTGGAACAACAATAGTCTGTGTGTGTGTGTGTGTGTGTGTGTGTGTGTGTGTGTGTGTGTGTGTGTGTGTGTGTGTGAGTGTGAGCCTGTCTGTGTGTAAGCGGTAGATAAACAGAGAGTGAAAACTCCCGATACCAATTGCAAACAACCACAGGCATCAGGAGGACGACGCAGGTGTGCGCGTGTGTTTATATTTCTATTTCCGTCTTTCTCTCTCTCCTTCTCTCTATCTCTGTGTGTGTGTGCATGTGTGTGTGCGTGTGTGTCGTCGTCTTGCTGGGTATACTTGTGTGTGTGTTCCTGTGTATGCCTGCGAGCCTGCATGTGTGTGTCTGTGTCTGTTTATGTGTGTGACTTTAGGGGAGTTTGTTTTCTGAAGCTTTTGTGACAATCTGGTTTTCATTTCCTGAAGGATGATTTCCTTTGTCCCCCCCACTCCCACTCCTCCCCTCTCCTCCATCCCCCTCTCTCCCTGCCCAATCCCCCTGTCGTTGTCTGCTTATGTTCTCCAAAAATGGATGCACACAAATGTGGATCTGCAGACATATTAGTGTGAAGAAGCTAGCATGAGGTATAGGCACAAAGGAACGATGCAGACTAATGTCTTATCTCAATCAGAGCCATTAGTCGTCCTCGTCTGTGAGACTGTCCGTGTCTTCTGCACTGACTGACGGAGTTGGTGTGGTTTCTTCCTCTTGCTGGGTAAAGAGCATTAGCAAGACTTCACGAGATTCTTGTGGGATTTAATGTTTGGCTTATTCAATTTCCTTTTTTATTTTGTGTGCACATTATTAAACTTCCCATCTCAGTTCACTGAAAGTTGAGTTTCACATATCAAACTCCATTTAGTAGATGTTTGCTCTGGAGCTTTTTTACCTCCATATCACATGATCTATATCAGCAGATTAAGTAGATTTTGCTTCGGTTGAGTCTAGTTTTTTTATTATTAAAGATGACATTGAAGGGATATTGCTGCTGTTTCATAAGAGATTGTTAGTGTCTTAAGTCTTTTTTTTCATTAATATATATATTTTTGAGAAATAAACCGGTCCAAATTAAATATGTTAAATATTGTTATAGGATGTTGGCACCTGCCTTTAATAGCTGTTAATCCTCTTTAACTGTTTAATCCTGATCATCTTGTTTCAATCATGAACCCAGATTTGGATGAAAGCATCAAAATCACAAAAAAAGGAGCTCATCATTTGGAAAAAAGAGAGTCGACAGAGAGAGAGGGAAGCAGGGATAAATGCATGATGGATGATCATGTAGAGAACAGAAACATCCTGTGCTGACAGCTGATGAGCGCCGGCACAAAGAAAAGGGAGAAAATGTATTTACTTTAGTTTTAAAAGAAATATATTTTTCACTGAGGTGAGAAACAGCACTTGACATAACAATCTCACCCTGAGGTCAATTTAATAGCTGCTCTGGGGGTTTCAGTAATATCACTTGATTCGTCATTAGCAGATGGAGTTTGCCCTGTTGTCATGGAAACTTCCTCTTTTTTTTCCCAAGCACTTTGAGAAGTTCTCATTTACAAAATAGTTTGACGGGGAGTGAACTTTCACTCAACTCGCTGTAGACGTGAAGTCCTCAGCAAACGACTGCTGCTGCTGCTGCTGCTGCTGCTGCTGCTGCTGCTGCTGCTGCTGAGGAGCAGGTGACGTGACAGGAGGCTCCCTGAGAGCCACTAAATGGACCTGGAGGTGAAATCATTTTGTCAGCACGGACCTATGTGGAGCCGGTCGGTAATTTCAGCCACCGGCGGCTGTGATTTGTGTGAGAGGGAATGGGTTTGTTTTCCCTGCGAGTTCACAAGGCTGGAGTCAAAGCACGAGGCTACTTCAGTGGCTAACAGCACAGTGTACCTGTGTGTATGTGTGTGTTTGTGTGTCGTCTGCCGATGAATTGTCAGGTCACGTCCTGTCATCTTCCACCTGGGGGAAACTGCATTTGATTGAAAAATATATGTGGAGACACTCACACAACTTAAACACATGCATTTTTAGGAGCCAGACTGCTGATTTAGACGCCTTCAGCCTCTTTATAACTTTACTAACACAAGCTGCCTCTTGTTAACATTTCCATGTTTCCTACATTCTATGTCATAAACTATAAACTAGGGATGCACCGATACCGATACTGGTATCGGGTATCGGTCCGATACTGTTGTAATATACTTGTACTCGTACTCGCTAAAGTTCACCAATACCAAGAACTGATACCAGTGCATGCAATTGCTCTGCATGAAGACCGTAATCTGAGGGGCTTTGCAAATTGTATTGCTTGTTACAACAAATTTTGTTGTAACAAGCAGAGAAGAAAATAAAACTCGTCTTCCAATTCATTGCATTTTGCCTGATCGTTTGTTTTTTTGTTGTGGTAGAAGGATCGGCATCGATACTCGGTATCGGCAAGTACTCAGATCAAAGTATCGGTATCGTATCGGTTTGAAAAAAAGTGGTATCGTTGCATCCCTACTATGAACTGTTTTCTTGTCTGTAACAACATCTATTGCACGTCTGTCCGTCCTGGGTGAGCGAGTTTTTCCTCAGTCGACATGAGGGTCTAAGGACAGAGGATGTTGCTGCATGTAAAGCCCTGTTGTAAAAACGAGCTATACAAATGTAATTGCCTTGCTTTGCCTTCAGTGGCTGTTTTTATACGATATATTTAACCACACGTGTCCAATAAGATCTAATTAATTTGATCAAATCACTGCAGGTGTCAGAAAACATGTGGGATTTTTTTCTTTTTTTTCTTAAACTGGGTCACCTACCAGCAGCGTGCCAAGTGTTTGCCAGTCTGCTTCACTGATTCTTCTTCTTCCTCTGTGAAATGATATTTTAGCTGTTTGTTCTCCTCAGCAAAAAAAAAAAAAGTCCAGCACTAGCAGAGATCTATCCCTTTCCAGACTAACAGCAGTGTTATAATCAGGCCTGGACTAACACTCGCAGGTCATTAAAAAAGCTCTGACTTTTTGTTATTTAAAGTTATAGAGCAGTCATATTATTACATCAGGGCTCCGGTGGGAACCCTGGAGGAGGACGGAGGTCGATAGTGACTCATTTTCACACCTCTTCTTGCTCCAGCGCCAAACCCACTCCTTAGCATCAGCAGCAAATTAAATACCATAACTTTTTCTCTCCTCTCCTCTCTGCAAGTCCTCCCTCTTATTTTATCCGTCCTTTGTGTCTCCTGCTGCAGTTTATTCTTTTATATCTCTCTGCTCAGTTCTTTCCGTCGCCACTTCTTCTGCTCAATTCTCCTTTTTCACTATTATCTCTGTGTCCACTTTGTTTTCACTGTGACAAACAGCAGCCAGAGGATGAGTGTCAGTAAAACTTTGATCAGTAATCTAGGTCAAGGGTTTTTTTTTTTCTTGTTCGAAGCATTTCAAGTCATACATTTGGATCACAGCAGGAAAAACACCCTGTAACTGCGACACAAGCTCGACTACAAATCCCCATCTGAACAACCCAGTGTAGTATTTTACTCCCAAATATTAAGATGAATGACCTGTGTAATCTGATGCATACTCTTTTACTGTACTTTACCAGAGAGGTTCACTATAATGAAGACTGTCAGGTGCTTGATTGGGTTTTTAACAGCATGGATTACGTCTTTCCACTTCTGATTCTGGCCACTAATAGAGTTTATAACAGCTTTGTGGAGCTCTCATTGGGAATCCAACTGAGGTCTATTGTAGCTGTGTGTGTGTCTGAGTTTTTATTGTTCCTTTCGTTTTTCCACTTCCCATAACTCCCCTTGCCCTCCTCGTAATTTCCCTCTCCCGCTGTGCCATTCTGTCCGTCTCTTCTCTTTGCCGTGTTTTATTTCTTTTATTTCCTGTGCCCCCAGGGTTTGAGATGGGTCATCAGGTTGCCATGACAAAAGCTTTTAATATTGCCCAGGTTGAGTGGGGACGGTTGTCAAAGAAATGAGTATTCTCTGAAATGTCAATAATTTCAAAGAAAGTAAATAGCTAAATTCAGACGAACAGAGAGTAATCCAGGGAGAAGTACAAGTGCAGCAGGACAAGAAGCCTTTTCTTCTCCTCAGTTCATACAGTGCTCACCCAACTCAGTCCAGCTGATAACACAAACAACTATGAAAAATGCAAATCAAATTTATCATACAAGGCCATGTTACACAAGTGGATGAGTTAAAGTGCTCACAGACCTATACAAGCTCGGGGTTTTATTTATATTCCTCTCTCCAACACCACTTCACAGCGGGAGGCCACGGTCACCCTGAGGAGGCACAAGACCTTTACAGAAGAATAAAACACATTTATTTCTGTGTCAATTCATGTTTTTTGACTCTTCAGATGCTTTAAAAAAACATTCAAGAGATATGAACTAGGAATACAAATGTTTCTGTGGACAAAGAATGAATATTTGTATGCCCTTAACCCTAACATGTCAAAGATGGACACGGAAGTAGTTGAATTAGGTGATTCATATAGTGAAATTAAATGATTTCATACTTTCAAATGTTGAATTTCAATGTTAAAGGGATAGTTCAACCTTTTGGCAAATTGGCCCATTGTCATAATCCCTATAGTTTTAGGAATAGGTTCGTTAACTTTAATTGTTGGTGCAAGCTGTTTTTAGAACGGTGGAGCAGAGCCGCAAGCTGCTGTCGGGGCCTCTGCATTTGACTTGAAAACAACTCTGTCTGGTAATGTTCTGTTATCATCTCATAGCGTGGTGAATGTTCAGGTCACAACTTGTCCACCAGAGCGTTTTGGAGTTGTTGGATTGTGTATTTGATGAGTCTGATGAGGGAAACCAAGAAATCTCATGAACCTCCGTAGCTCTGAGCAGCTCACGGCTCTGCTCCGCTGTTCTAAAAACAGTTTGCACCGACAATTAAAGGTAACGAACCTACTCCTAAAACTATTGGGATTATGAGGGCCAGTTTGCATAACTTTTTTTTAAACAAATGTACCAACAAAATCGTGTGATGATCTGTTGGATGAATAATGCAAAGTTTTACCATCAGCAATTGAAAGAAAATCATGCAGTTTCATGTCGCCTACATGGGTTTGCGTTTCAGCATCTTTTAACCCACTGCAATTAGGCTATGTGTCAGTGTAATGTGTCATGTAATCTTACACAACACTGCTGCTGTGGTGAGTGAAAAAAAACAACCTCCACATCATCCTGTGTGGTGTCTTTTGCTTTCATCATGCTGCTGTTTTGATGCAGCGTCCTCACTGTGGGAGTGCAGATGAACTAATGGCAGAGGAGGAGGTCAAGCAGCCGGCCCGACACGTCCGCTGTGGGTTTAAACTCTTGATTTTTTTGATTTTTTTTTACTGTCTACTGGAGTCCAAATCACCAAATGGGGTTAGATTAGAATAGAGTAGTGTTAGTCAATAAAATGTCCACCCAAGTACACCTCCATGCCTGCTGCTGTGTAAGTGTGTGTGTGTATTTTCAGTCAGCTGTGAAATGGACGATTCCTCCTTCCAGTTTAGGAACTGAGAGTAATGATGTAGAATGGAAGAGGTTTATAGAGATATTAAGCCCACCTCTTACTCCCTCTCTAACGCTCTCTCTCTCGCTCTATCGTTCTGTCTCCACCTCTTCCTCAATGTCCCCCCTCTCTCTCCTCTCTGTTTTTATGATGGCATTATTATCTCGCTCTCCCGCCCATTACTGTTCAGGTTGGAGCAGAATAATAAATTTCAGGAATCGTGCCGACGCAGCATTTCTACCAGCTAAGGCTCATTCTGTGGACTCAACAGAAACACTGCTCCAAAACAACACACGACAACAACAACGGTTGCAGCTTATTTTATATTCTCCTCAGTTTCAAAGTACATTTAAAATAACATGTAAAGTAAACACGCTAAGTGGAAACAGTAATCGCAGAGGTTTTGTTGTGTCGCTTGAAAAAATATTGGTGGTGTTTTGGTACAGTGATGCTGCTGCTATCAAGGATTTACAAATGGTTTTAAGCAGCTGTGTAGCCTACATATGAGAATTATTTGGATACTGGTCATTGATCTGTCTGCACATTAAAACAGATTTAAAAAATCTTTTGTATATCAGTCCATCTAAATGCTGACCCAACTAAGTTCAGTGCAATGTGAATACAGGGTCATTAATCTGTGCTATTTGTAATATATGAGGTTGTATGAAAGGATGTGTGATCTGTTCTTGTCTAGTTTTTTGTAACATTGTCTGTCATGGAGATCTGTATCTGTGCACTTTGGTACAATGTGGTACTGTATGTCAATAGGGGGTGTTATTATGTTATACCTTCCTTTGTCATTTCTTGTTACATGTTCTCTTCTATAGGAGCTACCAAGGGATGCAAAAAGAATTTCAGCCTGAACTGACAATAAAGTTGTATCATATCGTATATCGTATTGTATCGCATCGTATCGCACCGTATCGCATTGTATCGTATCGTATCGTATCGTATCGTATCGTATTGTATTGTATCGTATTGTATTGTATCGTATCGTATTGCATCGTATCGTATCGTATCGTATGCACACTTGACGAGGTAACTCTGTTGCACAACAGTTCCTGTCATGTGACTGTTGTTTGATTGGACTGTTGTCCAGTTGATATATTGCATTACAACTTGGTAATGCACAAACTGGAGCCTCAACCACCTCAGTTAATATACTGTCCTTTTGTTTTCTTGGGGTCAGCTTCCTTTGGTTACATTTTCCAGTTTTAATTTTCCAACGTCTGGTGTTGCGTGGCACACATGAAATGAGACATAATTGTTCCTATTTGCAATAGATGATAAATCATTAATATATTGTTATAGTTATCATGAAAACAAGGGGCTCGGGAACGTCAACTCTGCATACACAACACTCAGCCACTCAGCATCCTGTAATTATCACTTGTCGTTGTTCAGTAAAGTTACGTAGAGTCACTTAACTCGGTGTTAGATAACATGTGTCTAGAAAGAGCATCCTGCTTTGTTTACACGTTACGATGCTGTCAAATGTAACAACAGTAAATCCGTCAGTAATTTTGCTGCAGGTCTTTTGCTGCAAACTTCCTCATCTCCATTTCTCTGTGTCTTTGCAGCTTCCAGCCTACGGAGGGAGTGTGGTCTACACTGTGTCTTATACCACAGCCCAACAGGAACAAATGCCAATTAGAGTCACCTCAGAACCGGACCTGATCCTAGAGGTAAGTTCTCAAACGAACACTATATCCAGCACTGGCATACTCATATATTAAACTCAAACAAAGGGCAGTTAAACAATACCATCTGTGCCCTTTTCCCTACTATTTTGCATGGTGTGTGTAATGGGTCTTGCTTTTTAAAATCCCGTGGGCACATTTTGGAGATTCCTTAAGAGCAGTGAGCAGGAGCAGGAATAATCTCCACATCTGTCAAAGGTACTGACAAGGGGTGTTTTCTAACTCTGGGCTAATACACTGTATTTGGTTGTGGGAGGTCGTGGCCACAGCCAGCCATCACCCACATGAACAATGTGAATATCAGTTTTATTTATACTGTATGTGTGTCTGCAGCATTATTTATCATTTCCCACAAGCCAGCGAGTCCTGGACCAGTAAAAAACCACTAAATGAAGTAGCAAATGAAAGCTGTTAAAACACACAAACACACAGAGCAACACACACACACATTAGCAGCTACAGCTGGCAGGGAAATGCTGAACTTAGCAATAAAAAATGCAGATAGCTCCTGCTCTCCTTGCTCTCTGTATGTCTTTATAATGAGCAGGTTGCGATATGATGCATGGCAGCAATAAGCAAAGCAACAACACTATTAGTTAACTGTTTATATCTCCTATATCAGTAACCGGCATTGTGTGTGCAGGGGGTGTGAGTGCACAGCACACACACACACACACATACAGTAAACACAAAAGGCACAAGTGCGTGTGTGTGTGTGTGGTTATGCGTGTTCACAGTCGCTCTACAAATGATCTCGTTATTTTTGCACCTACAACTTTCAACCAATGACGTGTTAAAGAGGAAACGTTAATTAGAGCAGTTTGAGGGATTTTCAAATTCTGTGTCTGTACAGTAATAGGCTGCGATCGCTCCAAGTGTCTGCTGCTCACACACTGACGGGGAAATTAATTAGATGTTAAAATAAATAAATAAGATTAATTCAAAGTTTCAGCCTGTAGAGATGGAGATTTTTGATTGAATTTAGATACAAATAAAGTTACAGTAGATCATGAGTTTAGTTTCTGTCTCTGTGGGTGAGTTAAAGAATGTAAGAAAAGAGAACTGCAAAGAAAGGATGAAGGAGGACAGAAGAACATCAAGGTAGGAGAGTAAGTAGTAAAACAAAGGATAGAAAGACAAAAAAGAAGGAAAGAAGTCAGAGGGAAACAAATGATGTGAGAAAAGGAGAAATAGAAGGTAGAAAGAAGAAAGAGAAAGGAATAATGGATGGAAACAGAGCAGGTAAGGAAGGAGAAAGGAGACGAGGAAAGGAAGAAAATTAAGGAAGAAAGTAAGGAGAGATACTGTAGACAAGTTGAAATGGGTTAAACAAAGATAGCAGGGAACAGACAAAGGAGACAGAGGAAAACAAATGATGGAAGGAAAGAATAATGATTGGAGGAAATAAGAAAGGAAGGAAGAAAGACAGGGAAAGAGTAAGAAGGTAAAAAGTTGGAGATGAAGCAAAAGAAAATGAAAGGAGGAAGAAAGGAACCGGAAAGCAAGAAAGGCATATGAAAGAAGATGAGAAAGGACAACTAAGGATAATAGGAAACAAACTGAAAGAAGAGACGGAGGGAAGGCGAGAATGGATGGAAACAAATGAGAGAAGGAAAACGATACATCAACGGAGAGAGGAGAAAACTAGATAAAGAACGAGAGAGAAAGGACACAACAGGAGGAAAACAAACAGGGAAGAGGGAGGAGAGAAACGGGGAGAGAGGGAGAGAAGTGAGAGCTGGATGTTCACAGACCAATGAGCTGCTGTTATTTAAAGACGTGTCAGCGAGATGGACAGACTGGGAGGAGACGGGAGGAGGAGGAGAGGAGGACAAGTGTCGGTCTTGTTGTCAACAAAAGGCCTCTCCAAACGATGACAATAATGAGCCACCTACACACTGTCAGCCAACTTTCTCTCCTCTCCTCCGTCCCCCCCCCCCTCCCTCCATCCTTCACCCCCCTACTGTTTGCTCTCTACATATCTGCACCAAGTTGTCGTATTGTTTGTTGCGTCGTTTCTGTGAAGCGTGAGAAGCAGCTCGTCTTCTCGGGTTTGTAACTATTCAGGATGTGAATAGACAATAATCTCTCTGTCTCCGTTTGTGTGTACGGCTTTGTTGATTTCCTGCGTCTCTCTTTCTTTCTCTTTTTCTCTCTACCGTGCCCACTTTATCAGCCTCCATCAGCACAGTTAAAAGAAATGTAAATACCGAGCTCTCTCGCCAACAACAATCACGACAACAACAATCACAACAAGGCGTTCTGCTCCACGGATACTGTATGTGCATCTTGAGTTTCTCATTTAGCGGCGTAAACCATTTGAAAACACAAAAGAAAATCAGCTTCTTTCTTGTGTTTTCAAAGTCATTCCTCGCTAATGCTAAACAGAAAGATTGTGTCAGAGTTATTCTGAGTTCTGCAGGAAGAAGTTCAAGATGTTATTTCAAGATGCATCAACAACAGGTTGAAGGAAACGTGGAAACTGTAATAAATAGAGATACATAATTCAGATATGAACTGGAAACAGAATCCAACTTTCTGCAGCGATACCGTACAATTAATTATGAAATATACAGTACAGTGTTGTCATTTGATGTTTTATACTAGTTAGTACCCTATGAGCTCATTTTCATACAGTCCCACGGCAGCTCACAAAGCAACAATGAACTGGTTCTGCTGACGAGTGTTGTTTCTATAGAGCTGCACGGTGGTACAGTAGAGCAAAAAAATGATTAAAAATACATTAATGAGCCACGCTCGTCATTCATTTTTCATCACCAACTCACATTCAGGCTCAAATACTCACCAGCACTGTCAATGTGTATCATTCCCCAGCTGAAAATAGTCCCCACTAAATGCACTTCCCAGTTCTCAGCTGTTTTAGGCCCTTTCAAAATAAAAGTAGATCTTTGTGAAGGTGCTGCGATGTGAAGTGGAATAACACAGATGTGTTATGGGGTTTTGTCCACAATAAGAGAAATATAAGCATCCTTTTAATGACTTAATTAGATTTTTTTTTCAGGTGTGATGAATAGAAAACATGAGATGAACATTAAAAGCTTTTCTGTCCGAGATGTGAAACCTGTTTTCTCAAACTGTCTTATTTCAATCAGTCTATCCCCCTTTCTTTTTCCATCTTTGTCAGTGTACTGCTACTTTCTCTCTCTTTATGTCTCCCTCCATCTCCTCTCTTTCAATTAGTTTTTATTTAATGGTTTATTGGCACGGTAAGCTCTTTCTCCCTCTCTCTCTCTCTCTCTCACACTCCCCCCCTCCATCAGTCGTTGTCACTCTGCGTTAGCCGCTACATGCCATTGATCTGTTCTCAACAAGAGATAGTCAGATACCAGGCCCGGCCTCAGTTCACTCTGCATTCAGTCCATTCAAAATGTCAATAGAAGCTGCAGCACATTACCTAATGACACATCATTCACTCCCACTCTCTTTTTATCCCCCGATCAGTTGGTTGTGATAGTCTTTTCATGAAAGAGGCAGCAGACTTTTACAGAATGCAGATCTTTCAGGCTTTATGGAATTACAAGTTAATTGCATCAAAGAGGAGTAAAAAAAACAACTGATGTTTTTTCTTCTTCTCTGCGTGACAGGGCGCGGGGATGAAGATCGTAGACAGGCGGTTCGGTCAGCCGGTGTACCCGTCCTCACCGAGGACCAATCACATCGTCCTCCTTCCAGAGAACTTCCTGGTTGCAGAGACGGGACAACCGATCAGTCGGAGGGATTTCTTGTCGGTGTTGGCCGGTGTGAGCGGAGTGATGGTCCGGGCCTCGTACAGCACAGAGCCCACTGCTGTGTACAGGTGGGAACAGGCACACGCTACTGTAATAAAACCTGATGATGATACGCAGCAGCCAAAGTGACTAGGATGAAGTCGGTATTAGTTTAGAGCTAAGCAGCATCCATCCATCCATCCATCCATCCATCCATCCATCCATCCATCCATCCATCCATCCATCCATCCATCCATCCATCCATCCATCCATCCATCCATCCATCCATCCATCCACCCATCCACCCACCCACTGAACCCACTTATCCTTGAGGATCGGGGGCAACTGATTCCTTCCAGCTCGCACTGGATGATGTGATGTTGTGCCACTCTGGGTTCACACAATTGAAATTCCACAATTAGAAAATTGAAAACGGGAATGCTCAGTGGTCGAGCGGTTAGAGAGCACGTCCCATGTTGGCATGTGCCTGAAGCGCTGATCGCCACGATATTTAGCACATGTCATTCCTCTAGTCTCTCTCCTTGCTTTCCTGTTTCTATACACTACAACTACGGTACATTATCAAATAAAGGCAAAAAACACCCAAAAACTATTAAATAATGTTTTCTGTATGATATATTATAGTAGGGAAACCAGTAAAACTAATAATTAAAGAATGTTTACATTTAATATCATTCCTGTTAATAATAGGGATGCACCGATATGAAAATTTTGGCCGATACCGATATGAATTTTTCTGTTATGGCCGATAATCGATATTTACCAATATCGATATGTGTTGGGTTTTTTTTAAGTTTCTGAGATGATTTTTTTTACAGACTGAAAATCATGCAAACTGAATTTTTGAATGTCTTCCTTTATTTTCAGAATGTATTTTACTTCCAAATAACAAGGTTACAGGCTACCATCCTCCTCGCATTACCTCAACTTTGCAGGTGTTGCATACGGATATACATCGGTTGTAGCCTGACTCTCGCCAGACCCTTGTAGTTCTGCAAAGCTCCAGCAGAGGCGCTACGCTCAGCTTCACACAAGGGTCTGGACTCGAGGCCAATGCAAACTCCTGCACGGGAGCAAAAAATAATGAACCAATCAGGATCGCCGGGCGGGACTTTCGATTCAAACAACAATGGCGGCTCGCAGCGAGGAGTCGTGCTTTAGCATTGATTCTGCTATTTCGAATCTATCGAATATTAATTCTTTTAAAGACGAACAGAGAACTGTTTTAAAGACATTTATTGGTGGCAAGGATGTTTTCGCTCTTCTTCCGACCGGGAAGTGGCAAGTGGTTTATCCAATCACATGCAAGGATTTTTTTACAAGGCCCCGCCTTCTGAAATACATCGCCTATGGAGCAGTCCCAGACCCTTGTGTGGAGCTCAGCGTAGCTTTGCGGAATACAAGGATCTGGCGAGAGTCAGGCTACATCGGTTGTGCATATCGGCCCAATTTTACTCATCGGACCGATACCGATATGTTAAAAAATGACGAACATCGGCCGATACTGATATTAATGCCAATATATCGTGCATCCCTAGTTAATAATAATTCTTCAATTCTTCTTCATGATAAATTGTATTTTGTTGTTGCTTACACAAACCCTCACTCAACACACATACTATACAAACAAAAAGAGACCAATCAGATTCTCTCTCCCAGCAGCTTTAAGAATAAAATAAACATTCCCAGAGTTGAGACTGAGTTTCTTCCTTATAGTGCATCACTAACCCAGCATTAACCCTCTGTAACCTTGACATAAACACGCTGCAGGCAGCTTTATGGGTGAAGTTTATCTTCTGTCTGGGAGTAAATTCTGTCTGAGAGAATGAACTCAGGGTGTAAAACCTCTGAAGGTCCAATCAGCCAAATAGCCCGGCTTATGTATTAATGTGCTTATGTGTTTATGCTTGATATTTCTGTGTATGTGTGTGTGTTTGTGTGTGCGTGTGTAGACTACACTCCTTCTCAATGCAGGTCGCAAATCCCTCTGCCCGAGGAGAGCAAAGAGCATCAGCTGTAGAAAATTGTTCTTGTCCTCCTGGATATGCTGGAACTTCCTGTGAGGTAAACACACACACACAAACACAGCCACAGCAGCAAATTTACAACTTCCTTTACAAAATAAAATGTCATTTTAAAGAGTCCTCAGGGCTCCTTCTTCTTTTCTAAACTAATTTCTCAGTTTATTCTTAAATCTAACAAAACCAGCATTACAACTCTATGTAAAGCCAATAGCTTTTTGGAAATATAATTGTATGTTGTACATTAAACACATCATTGTGATCCCTGGAGCAGTTTTTTTGTATTTTGCTTTGAGTGGATCTGATTCTGTTCCTTGTTATTAATATTAAAACGTGGCTGATTAAAATAAAACTGGAGCAATCTTTAAAAAGCCTCAGAACCAAAACAACAACAACGTCAGTTCGGTGTCGTTTCATAACGGAGCAGTTTTTCTGTTGATTTTCACACGTGCTACACACACAAACACAAACACACATGCTCCGACATACAGACACACATCATACTGTAGTGCAACATGGAGAAATACACACACAAAAATGCATGTACTGTATCTGAGGTGTTAATAAGAAGGAAACAGGGAAGCAACACCAGCAGATGAAGACAGATTGTCTAACTGTGTGTGTCTGTGTGTTACAGACTTGTCTTCCTGGTTTTCGGAGGGTTAATGGGGATCTGTACAACGGTGTGTGTGAAGTTTGTCACTGCCATGGACACGCTTCACAATGTCATGAGGTCACAGGAGACTGTCTGGTAGGTTCATTACATCACTTCTCTGTCTCTGCTCTTCTGGTTGAGTTGGTTCAACTCTACTGGACAAACTCTTCACACTGACTGTTGAAAAACTTTTAATATTTACTGAATGCCAATAGATAATAACCATATTATATATTATATATATGTATAAATGAGGATCTCAAGCTGTGTTGTATTTATATTATTTAGACAGTACTTTGACTGTTCTGTGCTTGGGAACACATTAAATACTTGCAAAAATGTAATTATTACAGTGTCACAAATTATCATCATGATGATTAAATAGTAAGTATAAATGGATGGACCAACCGTCAGCTGTGTAACTGAAGATGAATAACTGAAGGAGCCTTTCATTGCTGAGATTTACTGGTCAGTTCACTTGTAGGAAAAGGATAAATGAAGTATTTGCTTTGTGGCTGAAAGAGGTGAGTTTAAGGTGCAAAACAATCATTCTAGCATTTTTTCAAAAGAGAAGTTGGAAGTTTAGTTTCGCTTCTTCAGTTTCCGTCTCAAGTTCCCATCTAGTGGCCGTTAGAGGAACTGCAGGGTGAGACATTTGCCCTGCCAGCACACACACACTCACACTCACACAAACACACACAACCATGCAAATACACACAGTGTGTACACACATATATATACACACATGCCAGCCTGCTCCTGTGCATCTGCACACACATGCACACACACACATCATCATCACTCTCCAGTCCACACAATGCCCCAGGCTTAACCTGTCAGTTAGCATCAAACTGAATACACACACACACACACACACACACACACACACACACACACACACACACACACACACACACACACACACACACACACACACACACACACACACACACACACACACACACACACACACACACACACACACACACACACACACACACACACACACACACACGGTGAGTGGAGACAGTTGTGGGTTTTGTATTACCATGTTATGTTTCATTATAGATGAGGAGCATGCTGGGATATGTCAGAGAGAAAACACACACATGAAGAAAGACATGGTTGCTGGCTCAGTCACTTTCTCTTGGACAAACACACACATGCACAAACACAAACACACACATACACATACACACCCCCTCTATACATATTCATACAGAGTGACAGACGTGCAGCCAGAGGCTCTGGCTATAGTTGAATGAGTGAATGATGCCGTGGTGCTATACTGTAGGTCAGATGAAATGTCTTTTCACTGCTGTCTCACGCACACACGCACGCACAAACATGCAAACTCTAAAATCCAAGAAAAAAATCAGTTTGTGCATCAGCAGATGAGTGAAATGTCACGCAGAAGTATTTTTCATTAACTCTACATTATGCATTTACATCATGTGATGTTACTGTTGGTGGAGGCAGAGCGCTATTAAAAAATAAGGTCATCAATTATGTTCAATCAGTAGAAGGATTTAATTTAAACTGAACTTGTGGCCTTGAGCTTTTATTACCTGATGCTGTGTGAGTGTTGTAGCTGTTGTGGTGCAGGTTGATGGGAGAGAAATAACGTTTTAGAAGAAATGTGATCATCAAAGCGGGAATAAAACAGAGGATCAATAAACTTACATTCTATTTTATCTAATAAATACAATCTGTTCCTGCACTTTGCACAGAGAAACTTTTCTTTTATCCTAATTTGTTCTCAGTGAAACTATTAAATTATTTAAAAACAGTGCAGTGTATTGAACCATCAAAGCTGTCTTATTCCAAACTGTGAGTTGACTGAGAGACCCAAAGCAAAAGAAAATAACTCTCATGTTTGACTGGACTTTGATCTTTTGTTGATCTTTGTAAATTATACAACATCATCTTTCACTTAAGTCGAAGGAAAAACTTTAGAAATAGTAGAGATGATAATAATAATCAGCATCATCATCATAACTTTGCATTTCACCATTTTCGCCAACACTGAAATTTGTTCTGAGCGAGTGAGTGTTGAGTTGAGATTATTCCTCTGTGTCTTGTCTTGCTTGGTTACTACGGTAACAACATGCGATGCTAATCCTGAACCATGTCATTAACCCCGACCACCTGCAGATTGTTCCTCCTGCCGCTGTCTGCCAGAGGATAATTTGATTTGACAGCTTCACTCAATAACATTCATTTTGTTTTTGTAGAAATAGAAATACACTGCAGCAGACGTCACTTTCTCCCACTCTTTGACCTCAAAGCTGCAGCTGAAATAGCTCTGCATGGAAATGTAACACATCACATGTATGGCCCTATACAGTATCAACCAAGATGTTGCTTCATACAGTACAGTATGTCTCATATACATCTGACATACATCCAGGGTTTGACCTCTCAAAATGCAACAGTGTTGACATTGGAATATGCCAACTTCACTATAAATTGTTATCATAAATGCTGAACAGTGAAACAACACAGTTCACAGCTACAGGAGATACTGTTAGAATGTCGGAGTTGTCCCGTTGTCCTCCGTGATTCAACATTCAATAAAATGTATCAAGTTTTCTGCTGTAACGTTGCCTTCAGTCGGACATTCAGAGGAGGCAGTCAGACAGTCACAATGAGGCGACACATTGCGATGGTGAGGGCCGCAGGGTTACCAGGGTTACAGGGTTACCACATGTCCCCGACAATATTCATCCCATTTGCAAATTATCCACTGTCTCGCACTTGAATGCAGCATCACCCCACTAATCCTCCTGTGAAGAGGTGCAGACTCTGCCCGTGATCAGGTGAAACCGGTGAAACTCTGTTTTTGATCATAAATTCAAACACTCAATTGGCCCATACCCATTTTCCACCGAATCAAAAACATTTTCACGTCATGATAACTTCTGTATTTTGGCTATTCAATGTCCATAGTTGGACACCATGGACAAGTCCTAGACAGGATATCTGTAAAACAACGTTGTTGTGTTGCTATTTTTGATCTGGAAAGTTGGGTTATTTGAACAGTAGGCAATCTATATTTAAAAAACTGTGAAACTCAGTCTGAATTAAATGGAAGTTTCAAAACTCACATTGAAAGCCTATTTATGTAATGTCTGATGTCATTCCATCAGCTAATCAAAACCTTTTTTTATTCATTTATTTTAGGAGGGAGGTGTGTGTTGTTAAGGCATATCACTGCTGATTTTAATGACTTTGTGTTGTGAGCAGATCAGTGGCCGGTAAAAACATATTTTGGCCGGTATACAGTTGGCAGATCTATAACTTATATGGATATAAGTTCATGTATAACATCAATTGCATACCCATCATAAAAATTTGGATTTGTACAAATGTGGAAAATATCTGATGGATTTTCATATGTGAAATCATATTTGACGCTATATGCTACATTTATGTATATGCAAATCTATAAAAAACAATAAAAATCATACATTCTTTTGTGTGACACCCATATATTAGTGACATACATCACATGAATGTGAATAATACAATATATATGTTAAAGTATAAACATATATAAGTGTATAGGAGAGCAGGTCTGCCTGGTGTTTGCTCTCCAGTTTCCCTCTCAGCCCTGACTCGTATCCTCTCCAGCTATTAACTACAAATTAACTCAACTGTGGCCTCTAATTCATCTTCATCATTGGTTTAGGATGATAAAAGCGGCCGCGGTGCTACCTGTGTGTGTTCAGCATTTTGCACACCACACTGCATTTACAATGCAAACTCAGCTCGTACCGTCTTCCAGACATGTGTTGGACGGATTAGCCTACCCACTGAGGGGGATGTTCACTCGAATTGCAGCAAATTGAAACAAAAAAAAACACTCAACATGAAAGCTGATGATAACCGGCGAGATTGTGGGATTGACATTTGGAATTTAACAAATTTTAAAATGTGAAATTAGATTTTTTTTTTAAGAAAATGCCTGAAAAAGATTGAATGATCAGATTTTCCTGACAAACACAACGGGCTGTCAGGACTTTGTCGTCTCTGCAGGCACTGATCTTCTCCTGACACTGAGGTTGACAGCTCAGATGGTCTGTTTGCCAAATTGTTGATTTGTTCTCTCAACATACATGAACTTCAACCCGTGTGTCTCGCCACCAGGACTGCACCCACCACACCACAGGCCCCCACTGTGACACCTGCCTGGCTGGATACTATGGTAACGCCACCCATGGGTCACCTGCGGACTGTCAGCGCTGCGCCTGCCCGCTCAATCTTCCCAGCAACAAGTAGGTCCTGCAGACATCGGGGCTAATGCTGCTATGATGACACCATTTAATAAAATACCTCAATCTATTAACTGGTGACCCCCGTGACCCCAATTCTCTCTTTGACCCGTCTCTTGATAACTTTCCTCTCCCCTCTCCTGACACCACTTTTTCTCTCCATAAAGGACCGCAGCTATCGCCATAGATAGAGGCGTCGTCACCATGGGAAGGAAAATAATAGTAAAGATATGAATAGAAATATCATTATCACAGCTGGAAGCATCAATATATGTAGGAAAACACTGTCCTTGTGGGTGGAAATGCACACAATTGGTTGAATTAACATAACTGTGATGATTAAACTTGACACAGTGGCAAACTCACCCCTCTCCCTCAAGTCATTAAGGCATTTAAAACAAACCTTTTATCATACCATCGTTCTGCTTCACAGTCTCACACTCTTGTTGCTCGTTAAGTAAAGAAAAAAAACACTCAAAAATATTTCATTGTAAATTTGTGAAGGGAACAAAGAGCTGTAAAAAAAGACGATACCTACAGATACTTCTACTGTACATCAGTATATGAAAGAAAAAATAGATGAGGAAGATTGTTTTCACCATAAGTACACACTATTAAGCATTACTGAATTCATTATACTCCTTAGTATGTAGTTTATAAACACTATTTAAAATGTCACACATAATTGATAAGCACTAACTGTATTTATAAACTACATACTTATGAGTATTCATGCATTATAAATGAAGAATTCAGTATTTATTAATGCTTAACTAATGTTTAATAGTATGTACTTATTATAAAGTGTTACCATTAAAATGTAAAAAAAAAAAAAAAAAAAAGCTACACCAGTTCATCTATAAAGGGGTTTTGTAGAGGCAGACGTTTGATATCATTTCAGAACGTATAGACTTTAATGTCAAAATGTCAAGTTCTCAACTTCCTAAAAATTCCCGTTAGTCTGTTTTATGCTCAGCATTTTGACATTTTTCCTAGAAGTGCATGCATCCATTTTTTTCTTCATCTGTGGCTCTAATACCTCATCATACAGTACATCAGGGCTTGTGGAGTCTTAGTAAAACAGTCCGTATTTGTTTCATCATTGATGTGTTAAACGTGCAAGAAGTCATTGACTACATCAACATATCATCACTTTCTGAGTCCATACAGTGAACTTTTTTAGCCAACAGAGCAACATTATTATCATTTAGAGTCATGTCTCTGTCCATGTGATGGACGTGAGTCTAACTCCTGAAGTAAAATGATGGCATCTTTAGCTTCTATCTCCATTAGGATCATCATCTTGTCACTAACAATATGACAAGCTTTTGTTGGGTTGATTTTTAGTTGTGAATAGTTCCCCTCTGCGGTGACACTATGAGAGGAAAGTTGCAGCGATCGACTAAACGATGAACTGAAACTCACTGTAAAACTGCACGTTCAGGAGATAATTCACTGTAGGTCAATCACATCACCACAACCAGGCCATTATTGCATTAATACACGGGTTATTGAGAGATATAGATCGCCTGCTGTCAAAATACCTCTAATTTTCATGAATGGGTTTCTACAAAACTTAGAGCTGAACCATTATTAAACGCTGGTTAGCTTAGATGTTAACAGCTGCTTCTATGGAGCTGCAGTTTCCCCACACAACCAGGAAGGGATGCTGTGTGTTACTGTAGTCGCACAGATGTCACTAAGACGCCGACACAGGCAGCAGCAGCTGAGAATCTGGATGCGGTCGTGACACGTCATGTCCAAAAACTCCCAGAGCTAAAGAAAGACACAACTCTCTCTCTTGCTCTTTCTCTTTCTATCTCTTCTTCTCTACCTCTCTCTAACCAGCGCAGTAATAATAACTGGAAGGTGATGCCCCTTTCAGCGCCCTCCAAATAGCCACGTCTAGTCGGGCCGGCCACAGAGCCAGGGCAGTCAGACGGTTGTTAGCGGTGATGCCGAACCTCATATGAACGCCAGATGAAGTGATGTCCATATTAGTTTCAACACAGGGAATCACGTGGGAGATTTACAGCCAATCGATAGAAATCAGTTTAGTCCTGGAGAGCTGTTCTGCTTTATTTACACCGAGGCTTAATTACTCTGCTGCGATTCCTGCTTTTTATTTGTCAGTTTGATTTCAGGTGAACTGAGCTCCTCAGTCTGTTTTCTATACAAAGGTCGTTTCCCCCTATGTAGATTTACACCCACTTTGATTTTTCTGTTTTTTCTCCCTCCATCTGTTTTTATAGACTTTCACTCAAACTTCACAAAGAAAAAAATGACTTATTTAGACGCTCTAAATATGACTAATGTATACAAATATAAATATTTTTTACTGTATCTGGAGGCCATATTGGTGCGTCATGATCTGTTTTCCACCCGTATTACCCATAATTCATGGGCACATTATGCATTTATAACCAAATTTAGACAACGTGTACGCACATCTACCACGAGCAAACCTGCAAGAGCTGATGTTTAATTTACAGACGCCTCTCCAGCTACACGAGAAACAGATACTCTGTGGTTATGAGTCAGATTTGCACTATTATTATGAAGTCTTTGATATTTTGTAGGTTGGGATCGACTGTGCTGCCAGGCCTGGTCTCATTAAACCGATTGAACAGCTTTATTTTGATGATCTGCAAACAACACCAGATCAGCTCAGTGACCTGTTGTTGTGACATTTTTCACAGATTTTTACAACACAATAAGATGTTCTTCTCTGGTTAATTCCTCAACAAACAGTTTGAGTTAACTTTATTCTCAAAGTCATGTCTGTCTCAGAGATATTATGCTGGTTTATACGTTTATTTGGTGGCTGAAGTGTTTTTGCAGCCTATAGAATTATTTGTTTATGGAGAAAGTCTTACTTCACATTACTGTACACACATTCATTTGCATGATTTCCCCCCAAAATGACCCTCATTAGCTCAGCTGGTGTGAATATAATCCATTGCATATAATAATCATTATGCATATATCTTTCATGATGTTGTTGTTGTTGTTGTTGTTTACATGAACTGGCCAAACAATCTGACTTGTATCTGTGTGAGTCAGCTGACAGAGACTGATCCAGCCAATCAGTTAGTCAGCAAGGGAATCAGCCGGTGGCCGGGAACTCGAGCCAGGAGAACTATCTATAGTTTATGGAAGTGGGAGGGTGAGAGAACGAGGGTGAGAGACTATCAGTTTACCCTGCCTGTCTGCCCCTCTCTCTCTCTCTCTCTCTCTCTCGGTGCATTTTGGGTAGAGTTCAGTTCTTAGGGAGGAAGAGTGTTTTCCAAAACCAGGAGTGTGTTGAAGTACAGACTCGTGGATGTGTGACAGACAGAGAGAGAGAGAGAGAGTGGAGGGGAAACTGAAGAGTGTGTGTGTCTGAATGTGAATGTGAAGACTGGAAAGTGAAAGTAGCAACACAGGTGTTTGTGTGTTTGTGTGTGAGTGTGTGTGTGTGTGGGGAGAGAAACAATGGCCTTAACTCGCCTCTGTCCTCTCCTCTTCCTCTCCTCTCTCCTCCTCCTCCTCCTCCTCCCGTACGCCGCGCTGGGACAACGCTACCGAAATTACCATCAACAACAACAACAATTACAACAACTACAACAACTGCAACAACGTCGCCACGGCAACAGCTTCAGCCCAACGTGCCACCTGAGTGAAGAAGGCGAGCAGCTGTGCGACCAGTGTCCACCTGGATACACAGGACCCAGATGTGACAGGTAACACACACGCACTGAACGCACACATAAACACAGAGTTGTGCCAAAACTTTTATGCCTTTTGTGGAAGTGACGGCCTTCAAGCTCGGTGCGGATAAGTCTAGCGAATCTCATTATTAATGAACACAGAGCTGAAAATAACTCACTCATCCATAAATCTTCAATTCAAATCTGGTTTGAACAGTTTTCGCCAGTTTTTAAAAAACACTTTTAGTTTAATTGCCGCATCTGTAATTAGGTCTGCATTATTTAAAATGTTGATAAGGGCGATAACCTTAAAAAAAAGACACTGTTATTGTTTCCTCTCCCACAAAAAAAAAGTACTTTGGAGCTAAATTAGGCCTGGATTCAACCATCCCCAGCTGAAAACAGAGGCTGCTGCTGCTGCTCATTAAGTGTTTTTGAGTTCTTCCTGTCCTACCGTCCATCCAGCTTTCTGTCCACACCACATTTATTAGTTGACTGACATTCTTGTTCCTTTACTTGCGAGGTTTTATTTCATTTCATTTTATTTTATTTTGTACCAACCCAGGACTAATGAGAAGTCTCTGTCTGGATGCTAGTCTTGTTAAAACTTCAGGCTCTGCTGTCATTTGGTGACGCAGACGGGAGTGGAAATAATCTCTCCACCGCCCAGACTCTCTGAGACACTGGACATTTGGACGGTTGTGTATTAGAGTGAAAACTGCCAATAGCTGAAATTCACTCAAACTAGTAATAGTTGAAAGATTCATACAGTAGAAAGTCCAACACACATTCTTCATGTATAAATCATTTATTAAGAGACAAGAAATTAGTACATATTTCCCATTGCAGCCATTCAGTCATTATACACATGTTATTATTAAAATACTTTTCAGGAAGTCATCATCAAAATGATTTTTTTTTACAATCTGGTAATGTAAGACGTTGAGTGGAATTCAATTAATAATAGATATTCATGATACAGTCAGTAATACATTAATTAGGGCTTTGTATAGTAATAAAGCCTGAGAGTCTTTTTAGAAGATAGAGGAACGTGACTTCTGACGATGCATACATTATTTATCATTGACAGGTTTATCATTTTACTTCATATATAAGACATATGGTGGGTTATATTATCATACTTTAAAAAAAAAAAGTTATTATATTTGTATATGTGAAATGGGACACTGTTATATAACAATTTCCCATGGGGATTTAATACAGCTTCTGATTCTGATGTTAAGATTATGTTAAACTAGATTTGATGGAGACTCAATAGGAAGAACTGATCCAACTCTGACTGTATTTATTTATTTATTTAGTTGATAGTAACCTAGTTTAAATACAGGCCATGAAACTGAAGAGCTCTAGCTGCTCTAATGGTTTAACACTGAAGCTTCACAATCTTCACTGTATCACGCTGTGCAGTCTCACCTGCTATGATGTGTTCATCCTTACATGAGCTGCTTATACTTTCTATCTAGTTGGGCCGCATGGTGTCTATACTTGTGACTGTTATAATAACTTTAACCCCCAGGGTAAAAGATTTAAATAGGTGTTCAGCTGCAGGCTCACAGGCCTTTGCTGTTTTGTTGCTGGTTAAAAGAGCCCTGCTGGTGGACCTGGGCCCCCAGCTCCGTGGCCTGCATACCCTGCATGCCTCGCCATGCTGTCCACAGCAGAACCTCTCTGTCTGCCTTTGAGTCTTTTTATAAACCTCATTTGCCAGTGGAAAGCGAACTGACTCATTGTCAGTCCATTTTTTAGCTCTGTTGCACAGAGGCATCTGCACTGCAATGCACCACAACGACACGCTCACTGACAAATATGGAGCAGCCACTGACAGAGGGCCCGACCAGCACAACCACACTGGACCCCCTCTATTTCTAATGTAATGGAGAATCAGTATGTTTTCATTCATCATAAAAACCCACCTGAGCTACTTTTTCTAAGTTAAGATAAGTGTTTGTTTATCTGTTTGGTTTAGTGAGTGTGTGCAGACTACATCTGTGTACATACATTCTTTATATGCCTATGTTATGTGCTGCCCAGGTGCCATATGGTGCAAAGAAAAACAGCTCTTTGCGAAAATGAGAGAGAAACAAACAAGCTGTCGACCGCATTGACTCAGAGCACACGGGAGCTGGCGTAATGCAAAATAATATTTTATAACAAATGACAGTATTAAAGAGGTAATCAGCGGTTGGTTGGTTTCTTGTTCTATTAGTCTAATTGATACCTGCTATGCACTACCTGCCATTACACTTCATTATCTACAGTGCTTTTGTTGTTGTTGGTGGTTAATTAATTGTAATGTGCCAATTTGTCTGTATTATGGGCTTTAAGAGAATAAGCTACTCTATTCTTCCCATGCTAATAGACTATCCACTCTCTGCTACAGTAAGTGATTCAGCTTTTCAATTTCCTGTCCATAAACAGCCATTTGGAACTGAGCTGAAAGCTTTTTAATGCAGCCGCCTAACAAATAGTAAGTCGCCAGCTGCTTTTTTTTTATTTTTTATTTAATTTTTTTTTACAACCATCCAGGGTTTGCTAGTTTATCCATATGTGCTGTATTCAAACACCCTTTCATGCAGTAAACAATTAATGCTAATGTTATTATATAGTGATATACAGTAACAGCCTTTAAAATGTAATTGTAATGTAGAGTTGTTATTGGGAAATACAAGTGAATATGTGGAAACTCATGAGTGGAGGATCCTCTTCCATGGCTGACAGGTGCCTAAGGAGCAGCATGACAAAACCTGTAATAACAGCAGCAGGAACAATAAAGCCAAGTCCAATATCTACCCTAATGTGTAATATGTATGTGATATAATAACTAAGGTTCACTTACTGAGACCCAGCATCGATCCACTTGTGTGATTAAGAGTCCAGGATGAACATGGTCAACACTGACTGACTGAGCGTGGGGTTCAGTATAACAGGAGCAGTAGTCTCTGTGGCTTTAATACATTTTCTCAGTGTCTCTTAATCTAGAAATACAAATATATAAAACTTGGGTGGAAAACTGGATGCAATTTTTTTTCAAAGAAGATTAAAAAGAAAAAAAATCATTACATACGTAGCTTTGGAGGTTTAAAAAAATGTAACTCAGTGTTTTGGAAGAGGAGATTGATACTGTGTGTCTGGCGTGGAGAGATAAAAGAGTGAAAATGTGACGGCTTAACGTATTTAACTTAGAAACTTATCTGCCACAGTCTTTGTCTCTCTCAGCCTCTCTGTCTGTCTGTCTCTTTATTACACAGTGTGACAAAGAAGAGCTGCAGTAAAACAAAGGTGGTGTGCACTGTAGAAGCAGGAATTAACATTTTTGGAATAAATTGAATGTTTTTATTTTTAAAGTTTATCCAAAAAAACATTTAAATAAAACATTTTTAGTCACATTACAGATTTATAGCTCAGCATGTGTTCACTGCTCATTGAAGAAGTTGATTGGAAAACAAAAAATGGAGCACCTATAGCCCCAGTGTACAGTTTTACATCCTGGCAACAACAGGCATGGCGGAAAATGTTATGAATGTCAGATACTTCACCGTCTACAGAACAGGAGAGAGAGACAGACAGACATTTGAAAGTGCTGATGCCTCCACAGCTCCTCTCACCGACTGAGCTCAGCAGCTCCCAGTTGTTCTTTGAATACAATACAGTATATTATTGAGGTGATTGACGGCAGCGGTGGCTCGTAATTGTGAAAAGTTGTGAAGTTGGACTCATATTGAAGCAAAAAATAACTTCACTTTATACATACATTTAAATACAATAACCAATCACACCAAACTGCCTCAACATGTCTGGCTTTAACAGGGAGTATACTGTACAGATGGTCGAAAAATGTCCTTTAAGGGACAATAAAGTTTATTCAATTCAATTCAATTTGGTTCAATTCACAATGCTTTAAAATTATGGGGGAAAGACAAAAATATTGAAAAGGAGGAGGAGGAGAGCCTGTCTCCCTCTGGTGCCGACCCCCGCCCCATTTCGAACACTAAAAATAAAAGAACATAACTTTTATGTTCCCAGCCACTCTCTCTCTCTCTCTGTAACTCTCTACCAGTTGTGTCCACCGTCTGCTTCCTGCCCCCTCTGATGGTTTTGACCAGGTGTCTGCCCCCCTCTCTCCCCTCCTTCTTCAAGCACTTGGGACTCTCCACTATAAATACCTTCACTTCCTCCTGAGGCCCAAGACAGTAACTACTCTGTACAGTATAGAATGGAATAGAATAGAATATGAATTCAATAGAATAGAATAGAATGGATTTGAATGGGATGGAATAGAATAGAATAGAATATGAATCCAATAGAATGGAATAGAATAGAATATGAATCCAATAGAATAGAATGGAATAGAATATGAATTCAATAGAATAGAATATGAATCCAATAGAATAGAATGGAATTGAATATGAATCCAATAGAATAGAATGGAATAGAATATGAATTCAATAGAATAGAATAGAATATGAATCCAATAGAATAGAATGGATTAGAATAGAATGGAATGGAATAGAATAGAATAGAATATGAATTCAATAGAATAGAATAGAATATGAATCCAATAGAATAGAATGGAATAGAATAGAATATGAATTCAATAGAATAGAATATGTATCCAATAGAATAGAATAGAATGGAATAGAATAGAATATGAATCCAATAAAATAGAACGGAATAGAATAGAATGGATTAGAATAGAATGGAATAGAATATGAATGAAATAGAATGGAATAGAATATGAATGAAATGGAATGGAATAGAATAGAATGGAATAGAACATGTATTGATCTTGCAAGTTAGACTAAACAGAGACACCAACGCACACTTTCTCCCCTCGTCTTTCCAATCAAATAGTGAGATTGCTGCCTGTACAATTCACCACTTCAGTAGGGGAATACACACACACACATACACACACACACACATCCACACGCCTCAACAAGATGCACACACACTCAGAAGCTAATAAAGCAGCTCTATTGAGCACCAAGGAGGGTCAGTGGTAATAATGGCTGGCTGCTCTTGACTCTTTCCCCCTTCTCTCTCCTTTTCTTTTCCCTCCTCTCTAAATTCAATTCTCCTTTCAATGTGAAGACCTTTCTCCCCCGCTCGTCTTGATCTCTCTCTTTCTTTTCATCCATTCTATCTCTCTCTCTCTTCCTATTCTCCCCTCACGCTCTCTCTCTTTTTCTCCTCCTCTCCTATTTCATCTCAATTCCCTCCTCAGCCTGTAGAGCTTTATTTCAGCTCAGGCCAGTTTGTATTTGGGTCCAGTGGCTCTTGTCACAGCGCTGCGCTCTCACAACGCTCTCAGTTTAATATATTTCGCAGCCACTGGACTTCCTGTTATTATTATTATTAATCAAATGAAAGAGTGTGAGGAATCAAGGACAAATTTCTTGGAGTTGTGTGTCCTTAACCTCTCCCCGGGGCTCAACAAAATTTTAATTTGTTGTGTCCATGAGTGAGACAAATCAAAAGCAGGGAGGTATTCTTTCACTTATTTTTCACCAAATACAAAGAACCGCATAAAAGAATTAAATCCATTTTTGATCTTCTTTTTATTGGTATGAAGCTACCAAATTATGTTCAGTAATAGAAAAACAACAGTTTTTACAGATAAAAATGATCAACAGACAAGAATAATTGCTCGAAGACATGCTTATTATTCTCATACTGACTTTGTACAGCTGAGTAACAGGAGTGGCAATAAGTTAAAACATTAATTTAGAGATTCATATACATTTTCAGTTAGATTAATGTTTCTATTTGAGTAAAACCTGGTGTAAATGAACAGTTTTGGGAGTGACAGCCAGAAGAAGACATGATCTAACTTATAAAAAACTGTTAAAGCTTAAATGAACTTAAACTGAAACTTAAAGTTCATATCTGTAGCTGGTTGTTGCTTTATCATTTATATATGAATTATACAACAGGTACCTTCAGCCAAGTGCTCTCACCAGTTACAGTCATGCTGTAACAATGCTGGTAATTCCTCTGGGCTCAGCTCAGCTTTATTGCTTGTTTACTTGATGGTTGGATATTAGTTGGCAGCTCTGGTGGGGGGTGAGACCTACACTTTAATTAGTGATCTTATGTTTCGAGATCAGTGTGTTGTTGCCTCACAAGAAGCTGGAAGCTGAGGGTAAACAGCATCTGTGATGATTGTTTACTGGCTCAAGTCTGAAACTTGTTTTCTCTAGTTGTTCGATACAAAAGACAGAAGACAACTGAGCCTCTACATATTCTCTTACAGACCATGAATGACACAAAA
The DNA here is from genome assembly GCA_030347415.2 of Decapterus maruadsi. NCBI lineage: Eukaryota > Metazoa > Chordata > Actinopteri > Carangiformes > Carangidae > Decapterus > Decapterus maruadsi. The sequence continues at coordinate 19,646,380 of CM064891.1, read as the reverse complement.
TGTGCTTTTTTCCAGTGTTATTTTCAGCATGAAAGCAAAGCAACACTGCACTTAAGAGATATTACTGCACTTTAAATATGGTACAGCGATCATTTTTTTTCCTTTTTAAATCTCTCTTTGTAGTTCCTTTTACAGCATTATGAATGCATTAAAGCTACATTATCGGTCAGCAATATTTATTTCCTCCGTCTCTCTGCCGCCCCCTAGATGTTCCAACGGATACTTCGGCAGCCCCGCCGTACCGGGAGGTTCCTGCCAGCCCTGCGATTGCCATGGCAACCTGGACCTGTCCACACCCGGCAGCTGCGATCCAATCACGGGCCAGTGCCTCCGCTGCCGGCAAGGTTACGGCGGACCGGAGTGCGACAGCTGTGCGGACGGTTACTACGGGGACGCTGTCACAGCCAAAAACTGCCAACGTAAGGAAACAAACAAACAAGCATCACACAAGTAAACAAAGATAAACACGATGTAGATCCATCACAGCTGAAACCATATAGGGAAACATACTGGAACTTCCTTATTTTAAGGTTATAAACTTCTCACAGAAAATAAAGCTTCATTCTTTTTCTTTTTTTTTCTTCTTGTGCTGTTGTAGACAACACTTTGAGAAGCATTTGGCATTATTATGGTAACTAGCCACAGAGGATGCTACAAAAGTCACATTACTGTATAACAGTGGCCCTGAAAACTCAATGCACAACAACATAAGAAAACACATGCAAAGACACAAACAAATTCAGAAAACAACTTTGTCAATTTGACAATGCTGCGACGCAAAACCTCACAACATAACAAAAGTGTTTCCAGGGACACAGATAAAGACTAAGGCTAAGCTAACAGAGTATAATGTGAAATAATATTATAATACACCTACACAACAATGACCTCGTCCTCTACCACAACTAATGTGTAGCCATCTTCATAACTTTAAAATTAAGAAGCAGGGTTAGGTGGACTAAATCTCGCTCCATAGTCCATCACTTTTTTGTGAATTTTCTATAAGGCATACATTGTAATCTAATGAAGCTACTTTCTGAATTTGTATTTTGTCTGTGTGTTCTCTTTAAGTTGCAGTGCACTGAACCCTCGGGGCCTCTGTTACAGAGGCTTGTTTTGAAGTTTAGTAGAAGGAAGATACCTTATAGAAAATCCCTGCAGAAGACACTGCATGCCATTACCTTTCGTCACAGCCTATTAAAGGCTAAACAGTCTACATTGCATATGTGTCCGTGCAGCCATGACTGTATTTTATATGTAAAATGCTGTGTTTTATGGTGTTAAATACGTGGGTGTGGACAGGGGGGGCTATAATCAGATCCAAACGCTCCTTCACACCTCAGCTTTAAGAGACAACATGATCTACTTCTCAAGGAATTATTATGAAGAACGCCCGTGGTGCAGCTTGCAAGTCTCAGAAGGGGCATTAACACTGAAGGGTACTGCTCTGTCTATGAAACTCAATTTCAGCTAAATGATACCTTTAATCCTTCGCGCTGAAAACATTGAGTAGATAGTGCACCATCTGGAGAGTGTGACTGTGCATCGGCAAGCAGCTGTGCTGGTAGGAGGTGTGATGTCGGAGCGGCCCACCGGCTGCCAGCTGTGTTTGAGAGAGAGAACGGAAAAATAAAAGAAACGTAACAAAAAGCTTTACCTGTACAGAGAGACGGCGCTTGAACATACTAACATGCAGGTTGGAAAAGAGACCTGCGCTTTTAGCAGAAAAGACAGATTAACAGATGGACGCCTCGGGATGAGCGATAGACAGGCCGGCCAATAACAAGACAGATAAAACCGTCAGACATGCACAAAGGCAGGAAGACGGGCTGACAGACGGTATTAATGTGTATTTGATAGTTCATTGTTCTGTAGTTGTTTCCCCTCTCCACCCAGCTAAATGGTTATTGATTAATCAGCCTGATCTATTGCTCTCCTACAGTGCTGATCGGCTCGTGTCTGGGAGATGGAGGGTTGTTATCGATCCTGCGCGAATGACAAAAGACCACCAGGAATTATTAAAACACAACAACTCTCTCTTTCTCCGTCTCCCTCTCCCTCGCTCTCTCTCCCCGCCACCGCCGGTCAGTGTCTCTCTCCCCGTCTACCTCGCTCTCCCCATCGCTCCCAGTCTTAATGAATTTTATTGAGTGGAGCAGGAGAGTTCAGGCCGAGTCCATTTGTGCACTATTAGACTGTAAAAATCATTTACTTTTTCTTTTGATGTCAGAGTTTCCATCTGCGGCCATTTTTGCTGCAGCCAAACCCGTTCAGTTTCATTCAGCCACTGAATGTAAAATGGTTTCATCTGCAAAGCAAAGTTGACCACAAAGTGATTTGTCTGAGGAGCAAATTCAAGAAAATTAACTCCGTCCGACCATTTCTCACACGGGTTTGGAGGGGTGGGGGGGCAGTTTGCGAGTTGTTAAGAAGATGTGTGAATTGCCCGTTTGTCCAATCGCTGGAAGAAAGTGGATGTGTAGTAATTCAATAATGTAATTATGCTTCCTCCGTGTCTGACAGTTAATGAATGGTTCGCAGATGCTTCATATAGTCGATCAATAAGCTCTTTGGGGATTTTTTGGCAAATCTCGCACTTCTAATTTCAAGCCTCCTAATGGTCCATCCAGTACCGAGGCTCTCACTTTTTATGTATCTGATAGGCCACAAAGTGTAGTAAAGTAAAAATTAAAAGACTGAAGAAAGGGAGAGAGTCTGAACCAACATGCACTCCGTCTCCACCGGAGCCAAAACCTGAATCAGTGCAGCATTTAACAAGTCGGAGACAGTTACGACCTGACGTTTTATCACGGTGCAGGCCACAAGTGTCATTTACAGTAAAAACTGCTCATCTCTCTCTGATCATACCTCAGCTGAAATTTGCCCTCAGCATTTTAATGAAACACCCGCTGGAGTTCTCAGTATTTGAATGTGTGCATGTAGCAGAAGACAGATTTGAGTTGCAGCATCACAAACCTGTTTAAATCCATATAAGTCGTCATATAAGAGATATACAGTACAATGCTGTTCGTTCATAATGATCATTATGTATTGATCTTATGTAAGCTGCTGCATAGGTTTGTAGGTATTTATTTACCCTGTTGCATTCAAGTGCAAATGATGACTACAGTACCTTTATTTGACTTTTATGCATGACAGCACACCTGCTTTCAGAAGGTCTGAGGCTTGAAGGTCGCAGGCTTGATTCCCAGCTCTTGAACCCTGACAGTAAATAGGAAATGAGGAACTCTCACTTAACTCTGACATATCTGCGGTCATGCAGCTTAACTCTGAACTTGGAGTGAGAAAAGTGAGAGATAAACTCGGTGAAAAATGTCAAACACATGATCACACAAACGGCAACAAAAAAACATGTTCCGGCCAAACTCAGAAACAAGAAACTAAAGTCTTCACTTTATTAGGAACACCTTACTAATACTTGAAGCAGCTGTTAACCAACCACTTCTTTGCAACTTGGATTCCAGCAGATGTTGCAGAGCCTCCTTTGAGATTTTACTCTGTGTCTCCACGACGGCATCGTATCATCTCTGCAGATTTGTCAGCTGCACATTAATGCTGCCAATCTCCCGCTCTGCCACAACTCAGAGACATCCTTCTGGTTTCAGATTTGATCTCTGGGGGAGGCCTCTGAAGTGCTTTTTGCTTTGTGACATGTAAATGGTGGCCAAACCGGCCACAGTCCCCCCGACCGGGCCCGCTACAATCAAAGTCACTGTGATTGCATATTTTTGCACCACTTTGTACCTTTGCATGATTTTATATTTCTGCTGCCACGCGTTGGGCTGATTGGATAATTGCATTGATATACATGTGCAGAGGTGTTCCTACTAAAGTGAGTGCGTGCATTGCCACTGCACAGGGTGTTGTGATTCCTTCCTGTGCTGCCTATTCAAAAGCATATCTATATCTACAGGGCGTCTGCAGAAGTGGCAGAAATAACGATAAAATAGAATGTGTCAACAACCACTTTTCTATACGTTTAAATGTTTGCCTTGAATGTGGATTCAATATGCGTTTAGTATTGTGCTGTACTGTGGGCGCACTTACAGTAACAGATTGTATAACATCTAGAGGTTGTGTAAAGTCTAGTGCTAACAATGTAGAATAAACTAATGATAACCTCTCCTGTTAATAAGTTAAGTCAATGACAGACTGTTAATTGCCGAGCAGCGGAAAATAATGTACATTTCAATTTGCAAAGAGTCGTCATCTTCAGCTTCAAGGCCGGCTGTGAAAATAATGGTATTAAAAAAAAGAAAACACAACAAAAAGCAACATTTTATTCTGCAACAACGCCGCCATTGTAGCGACTGACAGAACGGAGTCCAGATGGTCCCCGAGGGGTGAGACCGTGCAGAGAGGGAGGGGGTGAGAGACTGTGTGAAACAGAGACAGACGTATATTGTGCATGTTTTCTTGTATGTTTAATCAGGGGCGCTTATGTGTGTTTGTGTGTGTGTACATCTGCATGCATGCATGCAAGTGTCTGTGTGGGTGGGTGTCTGTATGTGCGTGTGCGTGGGAGAGGATGCATGCCCTCTCGCGTTTGCGTGTGGAGCAGAAACCGGTGCAGCTACATCGGGCACTGCCGAGTGTGTTCCTGCATATTTCTGTGTGTGCGTTCGTGTGTGTGGACATCTGTTGTACCCCTCGCTCTCTCTCACTCTTTTCCCATCCTACACTCAGGTCTGTCCTTCTGTCTCTTTTGCATCTAAGTAGAGAGAATGACGATGACGATGCATTTGTGTATACTCATTTCCTAAGAAAGGTGAACTGTACACGTTTTGTGTTTGTGTGTATTTGTGTGTCTCTATAAAGAAGCCTATGTGTGTCTATGTGTGTATTTGCTCCTGACAGCCCGTTCACCAGATGGGAGCTGCGATGTTCAAGCTTTTAATTGTATATCTAAAGGGGTTGACTGACGTGTGTGGGTGTGTCTTTTCTCCCAGTGGGATTTAAACACATAAAGTTAAGAAATGTGTTGAAATCCTACGAAGTATCAGATAGATAGATAGATGGATGGATAGAGAGAACAAGAAACGAGCTGAAAGGTCATATGTGGGAATGTGTTTCTATAATTCTGGAGCGAGACCATTCAGAGCAGCATAAATAAATAAAAAACTGCACACATGACAAAAGACCATGAACTGAATGTTATGCAATCGTTTTCAGTGTCAGAGAGGCAGCGAGAGAAGAAAAAGTGGATCTTATGGTTTATAAAGTTATAGTGAATGTGCTGTCATTAAGAAAGGGAATAAACTTTATTTTGATTTCAACGAGGACGGGTTCTTATCTAATCTTGTTTTTTTGGGGGAGCTACAGTATAATCTTTTTTTTTTTAGTCTTGAGCTTCTCTGTCCAGGAGAAGAACTGCTCTAACATTGTGTCATGTATTTACATGCATTGACGCATGAATGGACTGTTCAGCATGTTCAACATGTGGGTGTTTCGGTTTAACTTTTTCTTTTCCTCATATTAACAGGAGTGAATCTGTGCAAGTACATTCTGCACCCGAGTTTCATCATGAACATTAACATTTGGGAATTTATATTCTCAAATGATCGTTTCTATATACAAAAATGTAATCTGACAAAACTAAGCCCCCCCCAACTTCGATTTAAGAATCTACTCTGGCAATATAAGATTTTCTGTAAAGTGCGGTGAGCAGGATATTAAAGTGCAATATTTACAGCTAATCCGGAAGAAGACCTTAAGCAGGATCGAAGCTCTTATCCAGCCGGCTGTAGCCTGGAGTAAACACACTCACCAACCTGTGTCATTGTTAAACCAATATTTGCTATTGTAGCTTGTCCTGGTCTAGAAATGTAGCCATTAGTAAATGATAATTAATGTAAAACCTTCTCCTCTCTTCTCCTCTCCTCTCCTCCTCCTGCAGCCTGCCAGTGTCACACTAATGGCTCGGTAATTGAGGTCTGCAATAAAGAGACTGGACAGTGCCAGTGCAAAGAAAACGTGGTTGGACGACAGTGCGACGAATGCGTGGTAAGGAACCAATGACTGCCAACATGTGATGACATCATCCCTCTGTTGACTTTTTATATACTTATTTTCCACATATACTGAATCCTTTTATTCCAATCTTACAATATATTGTAGATCATGCTTTTATTTGTATTATGCATTGTTCCTCATTATTTTACATTAAATCTAACCGTCGATGTGATGGATGTGTGGCAGGTCAGAGGCTGACTTGAGCTCCAGCTAATTATAATTCCACCACAAGCATTTGCTCCTGTACTGTAAGTGAGGTGACATGAAAAATTAAAGGCCCACTTAGTCGATCAATACGCTGCAGAAATCAATCAGCTATGTATGTTTTGATGAACCGTAGCTCATTTTTATGTGAGGCCATAACAGTTAAATCCCGCAGGACAGTCGGGTTTCATGATTATCAATACGTCACGTAAACAAGGTGTAATTGTTTACACTTTAACTGCTATTCTTCTTTCATTCATCTTTTCTGTTAGTTTGACTCTGACATTGTTAACATCTCCATAATCTTGATAATCATAATTATTCTTATTCCTCCACTTGTTTCCATTTGTTGTACTTTCAGTTTGTTGTTTATATTTGTCCCCCTCACTCACTCACTCTCATTGGTCCCCTGCTCCACCCACCTGCGCTCTGATTGGTCCAGCCTAACTGCTGGTGGGATGCTGAGCGGCAGGAGTGCGCGCCCTGCCGCTGCAGCGCTCACGGCTCCATATCCCAGCGCTGTGATGTCGAGGGGCGCTGCATCTGTCGCCCCGGCTTCGTGGGGCGACGCTGTGACCTGCGCCGCCAAGGTTACGAGAGGCGGGAGACACGGCGGCCCGTGGAGCGCGTTCCTATGGAAACCGTGCAGCAGCAGCGATGGGTTGGGCCGTCCCGCACTGGGGGTTGTCCAAGGGGGGCTTACAGGCCCAAGACAGGGGTAACGCACCGTGCATGTGGGTTTGCACTGGTGTGTTTTCAGTAGAATGGGTGTGTTTCTGTCCTAAATGGGTTTAAAACACATTTTTACCTGTTTGTTCTTTGGTTGTTATGGTTTTTGAGCCTGAATATTTAAAACAGTGCATGGAAAAGCAGGTGCTGTGCAGTGGAGTTTCACTAACATGGCTGTTTGAGTGTTTTTGTGTGAAATTATGAAGGGAAAACGTCAACATAAAGATCTTTAACACATTTTAATAGATTCACACCATCGAGACATCATCAAAAAATGTAACGCAGTAAGATTTTATATCGTAGATGTCTTTGATTTTCAGGAAAAAACTTTTTTCCAAGGATTGTCAACAGTGGCTCAGCTGACATGACACAGTATGAGACACTGTGTGAACGTGTGAATGTCTGGGTCCCGTGTGATGACCCGACAGGCATGGCTTTGTTTTAGTCTCATCAGCAGCAACGAGGAGCTCATTTTCAGATGGTTTGCTTTCAAAAACCCTGATTCAGTCTTTAGTTGCTTCTAAACTCAAGACAAAATACAATTCTAAAAGATTCAGTAAAAAGCATCTTTCATGTTTTTTTTTCTTTTCCCAGAAATAGAGTTCAAAAGTTATAAAAAATAATGAAAGGACTGAAAATCTTCATTTCTGGGCCTCTTTAGTCTTCGTTTTCCAGTTGTTTGAGGTCTGTAACTTAACTTTATTTTCTACTTATTGATCATTTCCTAACTGCCTTCCCTTCCCCTGTGTGTCTCCAGCCTCAGACCCACGGCATCGCCACAGGTGGACATTGCATCCCGTGTCACTGTAACTCCTTTGGTTCAAAGTCTTTTGACTGTGATGAGACTGGACAGTGTCGCTGTCAGCCCGGCGTCACCGGACCCAAGTGCGACCGCTGCTCACGAGGATTCTTCAACTTCCAGGAGGGCGGCTGCACACGTAAGCACAAACAAGTGTGTGTGTGTGTGTGGTTGAGGTGGGGGCGATAGGTGTAGACTTCCTTTAATAACCATCATGTCAACTCACAGAGCAAATGTAGCTCAGTCCGTAGGGAAGTACGGAGCAGCGCCGTGTACACAACAATGACTGGAATCATAAAACGCTGTCGTTAGGAAACTGCTTTTCAATTTAAAGTTTACACAAATTGTCTGCAGAGTGATTCTGTTTGAAAAGCTATTATGTCACGTCAAAAATGCATGTGCATCCTTTCACATCATTTTATAATTATTGCAAAACAAAAGCTTTTTTTTCCCCCCCATAGACGGTGAAAAGTTAAATGAGAGAAAAAAAAATGCAATCATTGCAAAAACTGTTCTGATTGGCTTCAGCTACCTGAATGCAGCTTTGTGGACGTTACAGCACAGTGCATCTGTGGCTACACCTACATGTTAAAAATCAGACTTGCAGGAGTTATAAATACCTCATAAGTTTATTGCCAGTGACGATTGTCTAATTTTTTACACCACGCTGTGTATTATAAATAGTTAAGCAGTTCTCCCCGGGGTCATGAAACATGCATCTAGGCAAAAGCTGCAGTTACATCAAATAAAACAGACATCTATCTTTACATATAGATGCATGAAAGAAGGAACCTATGAAAGAAGCAAGGAAGGATGTCGTAGGCAAATGAAGAAGATTGAAGTACTGTATTAGGACCCAGGTTCTGCAAGACAGTGGGAAGACCACAGAGCTGAACAGAATGGAGCTGCTGATTGATATGGATGTGTTTGAAAGTTGACAAACAGAATAATAATGACATTATCGATAAATTATTTAGCAAAAAACGATGTTTTATGCATCTTGCATGGTGAATGGGCACACAAGTAGATAATTATTATGTCCAGAATGGTTAAGGAAGAAGTTATTCAAATGAGTCAAATCAATTTTTTTTTAGCTCATTTGGTTTCTAGCTTATTTACAATAGCTGCATTAATACTTTTTCTTCTTACCACACTATCCCGTGCTATATGTAGAACTATAAGAGTTCCAGCTAATTCATTTTTCACACCTCCGCTGAAAGCCTGTCACCTTCCTGCTGCAGTGATTCAGAGTTAAATTGGTTGCAATTTAACACCAAGCACGTCTGTATTTACACCTCAAATTAAAGGTCAAGGTTTGCCCAAATTGTACAGACGCATGTCACTGATTGGATATCGCCCATGCACCGAGTGGAGATGGAATTATTCTTGCTAATATTAGAAAAAAATTATTGTTCCTGTGAAATAAAGAAAGAGACTAGTCTCTGAGATAAATCAGGATATTCTGCACATAGAAAACAAATCAGCAGTGGCCTCATGAAGAATTCAGAAACCTTCACTTTTTGCTCTCTCTGTGTTGGAGATTGAGTTTTAAAGAGATAAAACTGATAATGAATTAATACAAATGTGCCCATTAAGCTACACTCCCTAATCCATAATGACAAAGTGAAGAATCTCACTTTAAGAGAGATATTCATACAACTAATTTAGCACTTTGTCGAAACCTCTTTGACAGCAATTACAGTTTCAAGTCTTTTTTTTTTAAAGTCTCACCAGCTTTTCATTTTAGTTTATCCCACTCTCCCTGGCAGATCCTGTCAAACTCCATCAGACTGGGTGGAGTGGGGGGGTCGTTTGGATCCGGCACCTTCTGGTCTCCCCACAGTTTTATGGGGTCTAAGTTAAGGACAGTTATAGAGACAGTGATGTCTCATCTGTAGGGTCGTTAACATGTTGAACCTTCAGCTCAGTCTCAGGTTGTGTCTCACAAGGCTAAATCTACAGTACAGGACACACATCACAGTGTCCTCAGAGGGTTCTTTGAGTCCTTCAGGATCCTCAGCTTGGATTACTGAGTGCAGAGTTATGGGCAAAAATAGACAATTTTACCTATTCAAATTACACCTAAATCTATAGCACAGGGAAACCTGTTCTCAAATCACTATACGTTCACTTTCCTCTGTTGCTGAACACTGCTACCTCTCTACTAACAACAAAATGCAAAATAATGCATCCCAGTACCGTTAGTCTGATATTTACACTGTAAAGGCATCAGCTGGTGCAGTGCCCACAAGCAATCAATTAAATTTATATAATATAAATTTCTAAACCATGAATACTGCAGCCTAGGGGGGGAAAGCATAGAACCAATATATGTAAATAGAGACGTTTCCTGCTTGCGTGAGTATGTAAATCAATAAATATATAAGGATTCAATTTGTTACTGGAGTAAAATTGGAATATATAAAACCAGAGCGTTGTGGGGTCCCTGTATTAACAATATGACACTCTATAATATACCAAAATATTTAACCACTTGTACCCTTCTTTTGTTTTGGATTTGAGCCCAACAACTTGGGACTGACTCACTGAGGATTAAGCACTGATGTATCCTAAGTAACATATTTTCCACACAAAGGTCTTCATGCAGGATATTATTGATGCCAACCACCATTGACAGCCAAGAAGAGCTAATAAGTTAGCCGGAAAGTCTGGTCATACAGCGAAAAGACAAGGCAGCACTGGGAATTATTAGCTTTGCTTCACCTTAAGATCAATACCACGGTGCAGCAGTCAGGTTGCAGGAATAATAATACACCGGCTTGTGTTTAATGTTCCAGGAAATTTCACTGCAGGAAAGTCAAAAAAAATATACAAACATGATCCAGACTGTGGGCATGTGGCTTCTAAAAATAAATATTCCACATTTACACAGCTGGAAAATAATTTTCAGCAGTTAATTGGGTGCGAGTCCATTATACTGTACATCCCATAGGAACCTCGACATCATTAAATCAATTGACATATCAACAAAATGATGGAGGTCTCCTCTAAATGTGGCTTCACAGTTCATGAGCATTAACATTTCAATTCAAACAGCAGTGGGAGAAAAAAAGAGCACTCTGTTTTCCAGGAAATGTTGGTGATTGAGTGAGTTAATTGGTATTGAATGAATTGAAATGAGCAACACTGCAGGATTACCAGGGTGACGGGGATTAGACCATCTCCTCCTACTGTAGCAACGACTCAATCTTTATGCAGTAACTCGAAAGTAGCATCAATTCAAATCACTTTCAGACTAAAACTACTGTTTTATTGTAATGCATTATGTTGCATAAGGGCCAGTCCTTATATTTCTGCATGCACCATAACATTCACCTATAATAAACACTGTTGCTCATACAGTTGAAATAATTTTGTTTTCAGACACATTCCTCTCTTTATTCCTATTATACAGCTTAATTGCGGTTTAATTTTTTACAGTGAATTATTTGGAAGAGATTGATCAATAAAGTTTTGAGAAGTCATACACTTTATCTATCAAGAATAAATCACATTGCCATAATCATTTCATGAGAATAGGTTAAAACAAATATTCCAACTCTACTGTATGGGCAACCGTGTAAATAAATCCTACTGTAAACATTTTCTCTACCACTTCTACTTCTCTGGATGGTGTCAAATGATATGAACTTGAAGACAGTTTTTCACAACTGGATACACACTCTCGCTAAAATGTTTCACCCAGGTTTAAATTCCTTTTATAAAAATGTGTCAAAATGTGCTGCATTCACTGTTCTCGCTAGCAGACACAGTGTTTTTGTTTGTTTGGATTCTGTTAGTCAGCAGGACAATGTTTTGAAAGGGAAACAGTGTCATTGTTGAGAACGACAAGAACTAAGCGTAAAAAAAAAAAAGACACACAACAATTATTTGTCTTTTTTATATTCAGTATTCCTGTATCATGCTCCTCTTCTCTAATTGCAGCCTGTCAGTGCAGTCACGTGGGAGACAACTGCGATGCCAACACAGGACAGTGTATCTGTCCTCCCAACACCGTCGGTGAGAGGTGCGACCGCTGCGCTCCCAACCACTGGGGCCACGACATCGTCACCGGATGTAAGGTGGGTCCGGCCCGCTCCGAGTGTGGGAAACCACCTGTGATGTCACAGTGTCATCATTTATCATCATTCATAAGGAATTCTTCCTACATTTATATTAATAAGCATGTATTTTATACTGTAAACGCACTTATAAATCATATATTCTGCATTTAGAAATCAGGCATTATATCAATTACACATTAGTTATTTAGGAGATGCCAGTGGTTCATAATAAGATTAATGATAAAGTCTAAGTAAATCATGAACAAGCTATTTAGATGAACATGTATGTACATATGGTTCAATATGTATTTAATTATAAATGATGAGTGGTGAATAGTATCAAAGGAAATAACATATGCTATTCTAGTTGTAGTTATAATTTTCTATCTATCTATATATTTATATCTGCCCTTTGCTGTAGCCGTTGGTTACCACTTATTTCACTCCAGTCTTTTCTCCTTTGTATTTTCTCCATTTCACTTGCACTCTCTTTCTTCTTCATTTTCTTCCCTCCTCTCCTTTCTTTACGCTCCCACTCTTTCTCCACATACGCTTTACTATCACAATGCTTGTTCGTGTTGTTCAAAGGGTTTGAAAAGCAATTTTTTTCAGCGCTAGAAGTATCTCACCAAAGGGGCCCGCAAGGCAGCGATAACAGTAAACTATTAGAAGCAGCAATAGACTATTAGAAGCAGCAGCAACATGAAAGTACTAAAAGTACCGAGTTTACCAACAGATTGATCAGGAGGAGTACAGCAGGACGAACAGAGAGGAGTTGCGACTCATCCGAGTGGTGCAACACAAACATGAAAAGGAAGCAAAGACAGAGTGGAACAAAGTGGAAAGCTAAAAGTTAAAACACAAAGTACAAACAAAAATGAAACTGAACAAAACACGTACACAATTCATGTCAAATCATTGTTAGACTTTTTTTACGCACATAACCACCAGAACATAACGCTCCTGCACCAAACCATGTAAACCACACCTCCCCCATGATAAAGATAAGACAAAGTACAAAGAAACACAAGCTATGTTGTACCGGTCGTCGCTGGTTGGAGGTGACAGCAGACCAGCATCCTGCTTCTGATTGGCTCTGACCCTGCAACGAGTATAGTAGCCAATCAGAGGCCTTTGTTTTAACAGTTTAGGATACTTGAGTGATAGACGTTCAAACGAAAATAATACGTGCGGCTGATGGAGGAGAGTTTTTGGATGTTTAAGCCCCTCTTGTGGTCAATGTGCTGAAGTTTTGTTTTATTTCTTCTTCTTTTTTTGCTTGTTTTGGGCTTGTTTACCTGTTACTCTCCTGAGATCTGGCAACTACTGTAAACAGTACTGGTTTATATAAATATATAAAGGTTTATATATGTATGTATGTATGTATGTATGTATACACCTAACTACTGGAACTATACAGTACTTAACACATACTCACATGAATAAAGTGTTAAAGATTTTGTTTGAACATTTAATATATGGTTGCCTCAAGGCTTTATGCACTGATATCAACACCACCACACACACATATTAAAACCCTGTTGTTTTAGTCAGGGGTTGAGTCTCACCTGTAGCCTGAGCAGCGTTCAGTGTTTACATAAAGCTGCTGCTGCCCTGTAGAGGGAATTCAACTCTGAAGATTTGTTCTGTCTCACCAGACAGAAAGTTGCTGCTTCTGTTTGTGATTGTGTCTCTGCAGCCGCTGCCGCACAGCAAATATGCCAAACATCTATTTTTATAGTGTGTATGTGTTTTTTTGTGTGTTTTTTTTACCTTTGAGAGATTTCTGGTTTCTATTACCATCCACCGGTGTTTGTTTGCCTGTAGGAACAACACCGTGTGACAACAGGGCTGTGGTTTAGTCTTTAGAGTGATTTCAAACATGTGACCTTTGAACTTTGAAGTTGGCTGTTTTCTGCTCTGACGGACCAAAACCAGATGCAAGAAAATGTTTCTGTGTGATCATTTTATTAATGTATATTTGTCAATGTGTGTGTGTGTGTGTGTGCAGGAGTGCGGCTGCAGCGCCATCGGCTCGGTGTCCCTGCAGTGTAACGTGAACACGGGCTGCTGCCTGTGCCGGGACTCCTTCAGAGGGGAGAAATGCAATGAATGTCAAATTGGATACAGAGACTTTCCTCAGGTAAACGATCCATATTAATACTTCCAATATTACCATTGGTATTAAAGCCCTCTTTACTCCACACTCACCGGCTCGTCCACTCAGCTCTAACATCCAGCTTTAAAACATGTCCAACTGTCTGCCCACCTCTCTTACCGGTGTGGACTTTTTAAAAAAGGCAACTCAAGACCTTTTTAGGTGTTGAAATTGTTTGAGTAGCACTCCTTCTTTATATCTGCTGTTTTTCTAGGTTACTTTTTCAATATCTGCCACTTTTGCTGCTGTGAAAAGTGCCATATAACAACATTTTCTTCCTCTGCTTTGTCCAATGTTAGTTTGTTTCTGCTGAACTCAACAAGGACTTGGAGTCATTGTTATTCTACTAGAACAAAGGGGATTTCCATGAGCATGATGAAGCTCTTATTGTGGATTTTACGATGCTCAATAAAAGGATTTGCCTCCTGGTTAATAGAGGTTTAATGGTGTCAACACACCACGTCCTTATTAGTTCTTAAGTCGTCTTTTCAGTGCAACTTCACTTGAAGATGAACAGCTAATAATATAGTCTGGTAGAGACTGCTGATTGATTTATCTCGTTGATTTAACAGATTTATTTTTACAGTTTATGTTAAAATGGCATTTAATGTTTGCTTCACTGTGCAGCTGCATTCAATAGTTTTGCATGATCATGCTGGGAAGTCAGTGTTCAGATAAAAAAAGTTCCACTTTTAAGAGCTGACTAATCTCTGTCGAGTGTCAGAATAACTGGACATCCCTGTGTTTGGGGTTCGCCTGAACCTCGGTGATGCTTCAGCTGACACGGTAGTGAGAAGATAATGGCAACATTTTCATTTTGGAGTGAAGTTTTAATGGTTTGGTGAAGCATAAAGCCGAGGACACACTCTGCTAGCTCCTCTCTGAGCCTGCCGCGTTGTTGATAACAGAAGCTTGGCGTCGTCTCGCATCCGCTTTCCCCACAGTGCACCCAGTGCGAGTGCAACGTCTCAGGATCGGACAGCCAGACCTGTGACCTGGAGAGAGGAGTGTGTGCCTGCGCTGATCGAACGGGAAAGTGCAGCTGCAAGGTAAAAACGCACACACGTCATGGTGACCTTCCCTTGCGATGTTAAAGAAGATTATTTGCCTCCATTGTTTTCATTTTCTAAGCAAAATTAGAAATGATGATTATGCATGTGATCCTGTATTTATATGTTAAACAACAACCAGTTTTGCTTCCAGATTCCAAAACACAAAAACAAGGCTGTGTTGTTTTTTTTCCAGCGACCAAATTGTGTTTTGTTTCACCAGTTTTCTAATATAAATATGCGAATGTTATGCAGCTGCAGAATCATAACTGATTATAAGTTACAGTACAACAGTTGTCCTCACAGCACAGTGACTGCCGTCATCCTGCTCACTAACAGCACAGTGTGTTTCAGCCGACAGTCGCCGACAGTCGCCGACAGCATCTGTGAGAAACTTAAAAAACACACATAAGGAGGTGATAGATAAGCTGCCGTACTAAAAATAGCTTACACCGACAATAAAAGGTAACGAACCTACTGCTATGACTATAGCGATTATGGCAATGGGCCAATTTGCCAAAATGTTGAACTATCCCTTTAAAGCAAAGCAAAATGCAGAGACTGCTTGATGAAAAACTGCCCCTGAAGGCAACATGCATCAGCAGATTTGCATGAAATTCCCTCTAAAACAACTCTGTCTGGTAACGTTCTGTTATTATCTCATAGCGTTGGATTGTGTATTTGATGAGGTTGATGAGGGAAACCAAGAAATCCCATTAGCTTCCGTAGCTCTGAGCAGCTCACGGCTCTGCTCCGCTGTTCTAAAAATAGTTTGCGCCGACAATTAAAGTTAACGAACCTACTGCTACAGTATAGAGATCATGGCAATGGGCCAATTTGCCAAAATGTTGAACTATCCCTTTAAAGCAAAACAGAGCGAAAAGAACCATTGCCACATTTTTATAGGTATATTATGTAAATCCTTCTGTCACTGCTGCAGTTTGAGAGTCATTGTCATCACAGTTCTCCACAGCCATCCTTAAAATACAAGAAAAAAAGAAAAACCTTTCATTAAGTTTTGTAAAGTCATACTATAGTATAGTGCTTTCATATTACACAGCCCCTTTGAAATCTTAAGTGGCACAAATGACACAAGGAGGTGAAATAACTTGACTTTGACATGATTTGCGGTGCAAACACACCCGGTGTGAATCCCTTCATCCTACTTGAGGGACCGGCAGCTCTTCAGGATACAGTGTGATTAAGTATTATATTGTTTATTCTTCAGAGCAGGTGGA